>PVLA01001203.1:336310-390492 GCA_004027455.1 Hydrochoerus hydrochaeris | reverse complement strand
GTCTTGGGTCAAGGACTCTTCATATGAATCCAACCAGGCCTTACCCGTCATGGGCCTGCAGGACAGCAATTGGTCCTGTGCCTGTCTTAGGCGGCCGGTGGCATAACATATGTGTCCTAGTTGCCCGTCTCTGGCTGCCTGTAGGACAGCGCCTGTCTTAGGTCAAGGACTCTTCATATGAACCCAACCAGGCCTTACCAGTCATGGGCCTGCAGGACAGCAATTGGTCCTGTGCCTGTCTTAGGCAGCTGGTGGTGTAACATATGTGTCCTAGTTGCCCGTCTCTGGCTGCCTGTCCAGTGTCACAGGGCAGTTGTCTCACAGGAATTTTGAAAATCCTCCCCCATGAGCTCTTTCATTTAAAGCTTTTATATAAATTCTCTCATACTACACACAGAAGGTAAAATTTCACAATTAGTTTTCACAAAGTTATCTAGAGGGTTTCTAGTAACTCCTCTGGAGTTTCTATTTTTGATTTCATATTGAGTATTACATGAAAATATGTATATGTGAATTACACAAATTACAATTATCAGTACAAAACATTACAAGATCCTTGCGCCCAATTCCCACATGCGGTGTCCTTTTCCTGGAGAAGCGATTCCTTGAAGCGCTCTCCTCTACCCATGGACCTTGTCACAAGGCGTGGATGGACTAGGACGCAGCACTGTTACTTATTGAATAAAATTAAAGTTGTACATCTGGCATAAGATTTTCTTCATAATCTTGCCTTTCTAGATTTTTAACCTCATAAACTCCAATTATTATTAACATAGGCTGTATTTCATTTCAGTGATGGAAAATTGCACTGTAGCTCTTATTCTGCTATATTTAGTCAACAAGGGTCTCTACTGGAGTATAGAGGTTTTTCTCTTTTTGATTTTAGGGATTTTTTTTTTTTTTTTTTTTGCCTAAAGATTACTCCCACTAAATTCGGTTCCTGTATAAACTCTGGCTGGCTCTTTGTCCCTTAATGGAAAATTCAGTACTTCTGGGGTTACATAAATGCTGTTGGAAACTTTAGTGTGAATTACAGAATATGCAGAATGCTGTATTTTCCTTTCTAGAGTTCGAAACATATTGATGTAGGGGTTCAGTAGGATGAGTCTCCAGATAGGATTAAGCAGTACAAGTTGAACAATTTTGTAAGATTTCATGAAAGAGACCTGTTAAATAATTACTGGAATTATCATTTGAGAGGGTGATGGTTGTAATTAAGGGATTCATGAAACAATCAGAATCTCTCTTGAATTTCCAGAACTTTTTCTGTATCAGAGAGGGATTTTTCTTAAACAGCAGAGACTGGAAGACAAAAGTCATGATTATTTATGGTAAAAGATACTGTTTGTTAGCAAACTAGGACTGTGAAGCCAACTGAATTAAAAAAACAGATATGAGCCAAGACTTGGAATGTATTTACCTAGGAAGAAAATAGTAATTATTGTAGAAAAAGTGGGCCACTTTAGTGAGAGGTCAATTAAGGCAGAGAACAAAGAAATGGAAGGCAATTGATCCTAATATGCGATTGATCAAATTTAGGATCCTATGAAAAGGGAAGCATCTGACTAAGTTAAGAGAGGGTAAAGAGACATGAACCTAGGAAAAAAGAAGTTGGACAACAAGAATTCAGAATGTATTAAATATAAAGACCTTTTTAAATTGAAAAAATGATTTTCTTATAATACCTAAACAAGATTTCTCAAATTTTCTCTTACTTAGCAATTCAACTTATCTCAAATAAGTGGAAGGTCGTTGATAGGCAGATTAGACAAACATGGAACACTTTTTAAATTGATGTTATGTGGTTAGCCTTAGAAGCACAGAGACAAGTATATGGAATAACATCTGGCTGTTAAAGACATTAGAGTAAATTATTACATTGTCATTAGGCTTCTAGACTATAGTAGGATTTAGATAAAAATCATTGATAGAATTATTTATCCAGCTTTTATCTAAGTGTTATCTTGAATTCTCATTTAAGTCCAAGAATCTCTACAGTAGAAGGGAGAGGTTGCAACCAAAACAACACATTATGGCCCTACGGTTTATTTTTGAAAGAAAATTTGAGCACACTATTAATACAGGGATTGCAGTGTAATCAAATGGGTTCAAGCAAGCAACTGGTGTAGAGTTAGTGAAGGGAGTCCTGCAAGAAGTTAAACTAAACTCAGAAAAGTTGAGATGTTAATATCTTCTGTGGTGGAGCAAGTTATTTTACTGATGAAGAGATGACTCAAGTCAGCAGATTAGAGTCCAAGTCAAACAGGAATGAGATGACATGAAGGCATCCGAGCTAAAGGATTTTAAGCAGTTAGAATAGATTTTTGAGTTACTTAACAGGAAAATTTGGCCTGCAGGCTTGTCTAATAATCTACAGTATACTGTAGAATACAATTTGACAAGAAATTATGATTCATGTGATGATTGCTCAGATGGAATTGGATAATTATTTTTCTCAAGAGCTTATAACATTCCCTTCATATGAAAAGCCATGTCTACACCCTGGGGTGTTATTTAGCCAATATTATAACAATATTATTATTATTACTATTATTGTCATGGACTTAGTCCTTTGCTTTATAATCTGTTGCATTGTGCTTGTGTGTGAGTGTGTTTGTGTGTGCTTTTGTGTACACATGTCCATGCATGTACATATTTTTAGTGAAGACTTCTTTGTCCATAATTGGATCTTATCTGGTTGGATACTCTTCCAGTGATGATACATATTAAGATTTACTCATCGCCTTTGATAATTTTATAAGGTACAGAACTTTAAGAATTTTATAATGTTAACAATTTTATATTTAAAAAATTTCATGCTCTGTTTGACAAAGATATTAAAAAAGGAAGAATATATTTTTGTTGCCAAATCAAATTTCCCAGTGTCTTCTCATTTCTTGCATTCCCTACAAATTTCTCAACTTTATAATATTTTAAATACTTTATAATATTTGACATTAAATTTACTTCTGTACTGAAACAATTCATTCAATAATTAATGCAACCTTAATTTGATATTAAATATGAAACATTTATTATAATGCATTTAGAAAACTATGTCATTAATGATATTAAAGTCATTTACATCAATAATTATTCTTATTGTCATTTTATGATCCCTTTCACTTTGTATAACTTATTATATAAACTACAATTTGCCATAGGAGTTGCTAAAATATTTTCATTGAATAACTTATTATGACTACAAAATTACAATTACCATCTTGTTTCTCTATTTTGCAATTAATATAGCAGTTCCTATCTATAGCCACTGGGAGGTAGCACATGTATTGTGTTTTCATTACTTTAAGTATAAAGCTAAGAACTATGAGTTTATATTATTTAAAGTAAATGATAGTATTTTTATTTGCATTAAATTGCATTGAAATAGATAACTACTAACTATGTAAAATTGGTGAACAGGAAAAGGCAGCTAAATAATATATAGAAGTAAATGTCATCCATACTTTGTTAGGAGGTTAATATTTTCTTTGAGACAAAAATATATAATTCTGAATATATGAATATTTTGTCATGTTCATGGCTTTCCAAAAAAAAAAACAAGAGACTTGCAGAAAATTTCAATCTTATTTCTGGTCAATTTGAAAATAGAAATAAAAAATAGTATGGGCCTGAGTTAGAAAATAGTTTTCAATACAAGAAGCTAATTTCGAAACCTATATACTTAGCCCAGTGGAAATATATCTCTGTTCTGCTTAGGTTTTCTTTTATACCCATTAAATTATTACTAAAGTGCATTACTTAGACAGTATAGATTTAATGGAGATTCACCATCATAAGTAAATTTCCTGTTCAGAACATGCTATTTCCAGCCTCTCTTAATGTGGAAATTAACCTGAAAGCATCTTTTTCTGTAGACATTAATGCTTTTATAATTGTCTGGGTTTTAAAATTGGTGCCAATTTTAGGTATGTCAGATAAAAACTTTTTTGCTCAAAGGATTTGGAGTTAAGTTTGACTAATGCTAAATTCTTGATCATTTCGTTCTCAGTACTTAGCTATGATTTAATAAGAATATGAGTAATAGAGAAATATTTTATTATAAAATCATTCATACATTTTTATAAGAAAAATCACAAAGAATAAAATACAAATAATTTATTATTGTCATATAGAGATTTTTTTGAATAGTGAAGGAGACTTTTTAAGTCTTCACCAGTAATAAAAGAAGTAGGAGCTAAACTCACCAATCAAATTCTCAGCCCACCAGGGCTAAGGAAGCTATAGATATGGGGTAAAAAAATCAAAAAGAGGGAGAGGCTGAGAAAGGGGAAAATAGTCATTTTTTTTCTGATAATTGGGGAAGTTTGATGTCACCTTCCCACACTCTTTTATGGCTTTACTTTGTCCTGTCATGTTCACCATCTTGCAGGTGTCATTTAGCAAGCAGCTAATGAAAGTAGCGGTTGTCTGGTCATCACTCTGGCCGCTTTTTTAGATCCAACCAGGTTCTGCTACCCTGGAGGAAACCTAAAGAGGTTCCTCTGGCCAATAGGCATCCTGTCCTGTCCTAAAGATAAATAAAGTCAGGGCAAGATAGAAATGTAGCTAGGTAAGTAATTATTTCAAGAGTAGGGCAGGGTGAAATATCTACCCTTCTTATTTTTACTCTTAATTTATAAAGAGTGTTGAAGGACAAATTCTTGTTATTAATAGCTCCTTTAAGTGGAGTTGAATATTATTGAGGAGTCCATTAGTGGACTGAAATTTTTCCTTAGCTAATCTTAGATAGTTTTGGTCGTCAATTTGTGGTGTGCCTGGTTGTTGAGTTTATGTCCTCTGTTTTTTACTTATGGGTGAGACAAAGCAGTTGAAGATGTGTGACTCAAAAAGCAAAAGGAGCAGGACAGTTACTAGGGTGACCAGAAGGAGCAAAAACCAAGCAATGTTAAGTGAGACTCCTTTGATAAGCCACATGTAACCTTCATTGGAATAAAGTCTTTAGCAAAATGGATTCTTAGTTTAATTGTTGTAAATTTTTATAAAGTAACCAAGACAAAACATTTTCCAGGGAAACAGAAAAAGAACAAAAATTATGGATTGTTTGATGAACCAAAGAGAAATATCTTACACTAGACATGATTAGGAAAATTTGGAGTGTCTTCAAATGACATTTTAAAGACTTTACCATTACTATTTATTTAGACTTTTAGAAAATCTAAAGGGCAGCATTTATTAATTTTGTTCACAATACTAAACTAATAGCCACTATACTTCTACAATAAATATTTCTCTTGTATTTTTTATTTTCCAAACATGTAAACTTCCTGCCTTTTATATTCAGTTTTTCAAAAAAGAATTCCAGATGCTGGTTTTTGCTATGTGATTTGTAGTTACTTTGGGTCCTACTAGAAAGAATAATAGAAAATATGATCATTTACATTTTAACCTGGAGATTTTCTTCTTATTAAACAAACCTGCCCACAAAAGTACTAAATCATCTCTTTCTAGCACTCTGAGTCACCCTAATCATGTTTGCAAATAACTAGTGTCTAAAATGTGATCACTGGAAAGACAATAGAAGCCCTTGTGATGAACCAGCACGTGTTACTCACTGATTCATTTAGTCTCTCTACTGGAAAACAGACTGATGTTTCTGACACATTGAACATGAATAACAGAGAGTTCATCTTTAGTGAACCTACACACTTCTACCATTATAAGTTATCCACAAAGATATCTAGTGTATTTTTTAAGGTTGTTAGTTTTGTATAATGGACCATCTTCCAGTTAGTTTAAAGAGGAAAATTAGTTAACTAAAATATAAGCTAGTTCACCAGACCTCTATGAAAGACAGAGTAGTATGGTTTGTGGCGAGTACTCTAATATTTGTGGGCTGGAGGGGGGTTGTGGAGGCTGGAGCAATGGAACAGAAACGAGACTCTGAACATGACCTTTGTTTGCTTTACACTCCTGACTTTATTGCACCTTAAAATGATCCTTTTGAACATTATATAAAGACCCTGCTGCTTAAAATACATATAGTTTCAGTGTACTCTGTCTCTAGCAGGACCAACCCAGAAAAACTTGAATAGACTTTTTAAAAATTCTATTTAGCCAAAAAATGTTATGGTTTTGAATTATCAAAATAAACTGTAGAAGCATCTGTTTCAAGTCGATTCTTTTCTTGTCTTAGAGACACTTGTTCCATAGAGAAGCACATGACAAAGAAATCATACCAGTTATGATGGTCTAAGAGGAGCACTACTTGGAGTCTACATAGTTAGGGACCCTTTAGCTATCAAAAAACAAGGTTAGTAACCATCATTACCCTTAGAAAATCAACTTCCATATTGTTTAATGACAGAAAGAGAATCTAGACCATTTATTTTCTTCTTAATGTGTCCCATATTCACCTCGAGGGAAGAAGTCATCCAGAAAATGTAACTCATCTTGTGAGAAATCCCTCAAACCCAAGAAAAAGGTTCTATATTATTGTATGGCCATATTTAATTGGCCACCAGACCTAGAGTGAACTGTGCTTTTCTGGGGCTGTTGTACCAAAGTGATTTATGTCAGTTGCTCTTATTTTGCAATAAAGTGATTTAAAGAAACATTATATAAACCTATGAAAGGTAAATACATAACAAATTTTTAAAAACCTTTTGAATACTTTGTGCAAACTTAATGAAAGTGAGTTGCTTTTAAAAGGCTGTTAAATTAAGTGTGGGTGGAAAACCCATTAAATTCTAAAAGAGAGACTATTGATAGATTGCCTCTCAAGTAATTTTAGGTTAGGTCTTGATTCAACTTTAAAGAAAGCAAAATTTGAAATCAATGATAGATTGTTTCTTATGGTTATGAATAATGAAGGAAAGACAATAGATTACTTTGGTCAGCAGAACTGAAAACAAAGAAAAGATGGAGGACCTAAATCAACAGATCACCAGCATCACATTTATTATCTTGTTTGAAATTTGGGAGAAAAAAATATGATTCTGATGCTTAGAGTAGTGATAGCCATTTATCAACCTGAAATTCAAAATCTTACAATAGTATTGAAATAATTCCATAATATATTTTATTTTCTGATTCCTCCCTAAATTGACTTTTTATGTAGCCAACATATTTATCTTGGCTTTGTTGAATAAGGTCAATTGAGCAGTGGACTCAGCCAATTGTAGTCATGGTTGTAACTTGAATTCTTGCATTATTTTTTTGGTCCAGATTAATTTCCTATGAGTTTGGTTACACCACATTTAAAAAAAAATAGGTGAAACAATAGACATATCTTGTTCATATGTAATGAAATGTTCATATGTAAAATGAAATAAAATATAGAAATTCCTACATCTCATTACTTAATTAACCTGCTGTAAAGAGAGAGATTAACAATTTTTTAAAAATACTTGCTATATGTTTGCATTGGTTTATCACCGTTCTTTACAAAAAGGAAACTGAAACAATGAAGCATCACTTCCAAGTCTTACCATTTATCTAGGCTCAGTCTGCTCATAACTGTTTCTTCCTAATTATCTTAGTCACTTTTTTATGGCTGGGACCAAATTTCTGACATCCACAATTTAAAGGATGAGGACGCTTACCCTGGGTCACAATAACAGTCCCTAGTGGGATGGCTCCAAGGCAGAAATGGTCTGGTGGAAAATGCCTTGGCAGAGGACAGTTGCTCATGTCATGGAGGCCAGGAAGCAGAGAGAGAAGGGAGGAGTGGTGAAGCGAGATTTAATCTTTCAAGTCATGGCGCAGTGGCCAACCTCCAATTGGGCCTACATCCTAGTAGAAACACAGTAATGAATTAATCTGTGGATTAATCTACCAACAGGTATAGCACCCCCAGGATCCAATCACCTTCCAAAACTTACACCTTTGAATATCAGATATAGATGATAAGACTATAGTTAATGATATGGAAAAAAAGATTTCTTAAAAATAACAAGGGACCATAAGAAATCAATACAGCAGATGCTAGATCATGCAAAGAATACATATTCTTCTCAGCTGAACTTGGAATGTTCTCTAAAATAGACCACATACTAGTCCACAAAACATGCCTAAGTAAATGCAAAAGAACTGAAATTATTCCATGTATGTTATCCAGCCATAATGCAATGAAATTGGAAATTAATGGCAAAAGAAACCTCAAAAACTCCATCAACACATGGAAATTAAATAACCCCCCTCCTGAACAACCAATGGGCCACAGAAGAAATTAAAGAAGAAACTAAACAATATGTACAACTAAACAAAAATGCAAACACAACATAACGGGACCTGTGGGATGCAACAAAACAGTACTAAGATGGAAATTTATAGAGGTGAATACTCACATCAGGAAAACAGAATGAGCACAAATAAAATAACCTAAAGTTACACCTCAAGCTTCTAGAAAAAGAAGAGTGAGTAAAGCCCAAAGGAAATTGTAAAAATCAGAGCAGTAATTAATAAAACTGAGACAAAGAAAGCAATGAAAAGAATTAATAAGTTGAGTTGGTTCTTTGAAAAAGTAAACAAAACTGATAAACCCTTAGCCAACCTTATCAAAAAAGGAAAGAAAAGACTCAGATTCATGCAGTGATTCATTCCAGATCCTGTGGCAATTCAGAAGAACATCAATACCTACTTCAAAAACCTTCACTTTCATAGGATGAAAACATTGAAGAAATGGACAGAGTTCTAGGTAAATATGAACCACCAAAGATGAATCAAGATATCAAAATTCTGAATAACCAAATATCAGTCAATGAAATAAAAAACATAATTAAAAACTTACCAAGAAAAAAAAATCAGGGCCTGATGGATTCACTACTGAATTCTACAAGAAATTTAGAGAATACTTAATGCTAACACTCTTCAGCCTCTTTAATAAAATTGAAAGAAAAGCAATACTCCCTAAATCATCCCTGGAAGTAAACATTATTCTGACATGAAAACCAGAGAAAGACCCAACCAAAAAGGAGAACTAGAACCCAGTCTCCTTAATCAACATACATGCAAAAATTCTTCATAAAGTACTAGCACATGGAATGCAGCAAATCATTAAGATTATACAGCTTGACCAATTGAGATTCATCCCAAGAATGGAGGAATGGTTCAACATATGCAAATCAATAAACATAATACATCCTATCAACACAGCCAAAGACAAAAATCACATGACTATCTCAATAGATGCAGAAAAAGCTTTGATAAAACCAAAATTTGTTCATGATTAAAAACACTACAGAAAATCAGAATAGATGGTCTTTGCCTCAATCCGATAAAGGCCATCCTTGACAAACATCATACTAAATAGACAAAAACTGAAGGTTTTCATTCTAAAATCAGGAACAAGACAAGGATATCCACGATCACCACTCCCGTTCAATATAATTCTGGACACTAGCCAGAGAAATTAGACAAAAGAGAGAAATAACATGAATAAGATAGGAAAGAAAGAAATTAAGTTATCATTATTTGCAGATGATATGAAATCTAGATAGAAGACCACAAAAACTTCACAAAAAACTTCTATATTTAATAACCAAATTCAGTAGCATAACTGGGTACAAAAATCGAACTCAAAAATCAATAGCATTCCTGTAAATAGAAAACAAACTCATTGAGAGAAAATTTAGGCAAACCACATCTTTCACAATAGCATAAAAAAAGAAGTACTAAAAATCTAACAAAGAAAGTAAAAATCTATATATTCAAGGTACTTAATTCAAGTAGATTTTGCATGGCTTGAGAATTCAGAGATTAATAAAATGACAATTCAGTTTTAATTTCTAAAGCCATGAAAGCTTGCTTTAAAATTGACCAATTCTGAATTCTTATTTGTAATGACAACCAGTGTCCATGGTTCTTTCCATACTGTAAAAGAATTGATTAGTTTCTTCCTTAAAACAGTAAAAATTTATTAAATCATGTAAATATCAAATATATATATATATTGAAAATTAAAAGGAGATTGAAGAAGATATCTGAAAATGTATAGAAATTGCTTGCTCATGGATAGGAAGAACCAACATAGTGAAAATGGCCATACTCCAAAATTGTTATACAGATTTAATGCAATCCCGATGAAAATACCATTAGCATGCCTCACAGAACTAGAGAAAACATTCCTATAATTTGTCTAGAGCCAGAAGAAATCTAGAAAGCAAAGACGATCCTGGCAAAAAAGGCAAGGCATGAGGCATCACAATCCCTGATGTGAAATTGTACTACAAAGCTTCTGTAATAAAATCATCATGGTCCTGGTGAAAAACAGAACTGAGAATCAGTGGAATAGAATAGAAGATACAGATACAACTACAAAGACACTCACGTTATCTTTGACAAAGGGATCAAATGTGTCCACAGGAAGACAGATAGCCTCTTTAATAAATGTTGCTGGAAAAACTTGCTTTCCACATGTTGAAGATTTAAACTAGACCCATGTCTATCACCATGCACTAAACTAAGGTCAAATTGGATCAAGGATCTAAATATTAAAACAGAAACACTAAATCTGCTGGAAGACAAAGTAGGTAGAAATCTGAAACACATAGGGATGGGCAAGAATTCATGAATAAAAACCAAACTTCATGGGAAATACTTCAAAGAATAAGCAGCTGGGATCTCATCTTATTAAAAATTTCTGCACATCAAAAGAAATAATCAACAAAGTGGAAAAAAATTCTGGAGACTGGGAAAAAAATTTCCAACAGTCCCTTTGACAAAAGACTTATTTATAGAACATATAAAAAATTAAAAAATATCAGGCCCCCAAGTTCAAAGTTCCAATCCAAAAGGGGCATCTGAGATGAATACATACTTCTTAGATGAACAAATACAAATAGCAAATAAATACATGAAAAAATACTCAGTATCACTGGTCATTAAAGAAATGCAAATTAAAATGCTGAGATTCTATCTCACTCCAGAAAGAATAGCCAAGATAAGAAATCAACCAATAAAAAATATTAGAGGGACTGTGGGGAAAAATAACCTTTCTGCATTGCTGGTGGGAGTGTAGACTGGTGCAATCACTGTGGAAATCAGTTTGGAGATTTCTCAAAAAGCTAGTATTAGAGGTCCCATTTGAACCAGCTACTCCCTTCTGGACATACCATTAGCATACCTAACAACATACCATTAGCATACCTAGCTAGAAAAAACATTCCTAAAATTCATCTGGAACCAGAAGAGATCTACAATAGCAAAGCAATCCTGGGCAACAAATGCAAAGCAGTAGGAATCACAATCCCTGACTTAAAGTTATACTACAATGCCACTGTGATAAAATCAATATGGTACTGGCAAAACACACACACACAAACAAACAAACAAAAAACACAACAGAAAAACAGACATGAGGATCATGGAACAGACTAGAAGATGTCTTTTATCAACAGAGTGAAAAGACAGCCCACAGAGTAGGAAAATATTTTAGGCAATTGTCCCTCAGACAAAGAACATCTCTCTAGAACATATAAAAAATTGAAAAAATCAGATTCCCCAAATTCAAAAACCCAATCCAAAAATGGGCATCTAAAATGAATATACACTTCTCATATGAAAAAATACAAATGGTAAATAAACATGAAAAAAATGTTCAGTGTCACTGGTCATTTGAGAGATGCAAATTAAAATAATACTTAGATACCATCTCACCCCAAAAAGAATGGCTATCAAGAAATCAATCAATAACAAATGTTGGAGGGACTCGGGGGGAGAAAATCCTCCACCACTGTTGGTGGTAGTGTAGACTGGTACAACCATGGTTTACATCATTGTGGATATTCTTCAGAAGACTAGGATTAGATGTCTTATTCCACCTAGCTGTTACCCTTCTGGGTATCTTCCCAGAAGAATTAAAAGTATCATATCAGTGATTTATGTACATGCGTGTTTATAGTAGCACAATTTGTAATAGCTAAATATTGGGGAAAAATGCCCATTAACCAAAGAATGGATAAAAAGATGTGGTATTTTTATACAATGCAGTACTACACAGTCATAAAGAAGAATAAAATTGAGTGTTTTACAGGTAAATGGGAGCAATTTGAGACCATACTCATAAGTGAAATAAATCAGACTCATCGGTGTAAATATCATATTGTCTCCCTGGTGTAAGAGACTGAAAGAGCAAATAAGGTCTACAAGGTACAAGAGAAATTGTGAAATGGGAAGAAATTGTTCAAAAGGAAAAATGAGCTAGGATGGATTAAAGGGGAAAGAACAGTAGGGAAAAGAGAAAAAATGAGAGTCGGTTATACCATTAGTATCTCTTAATTCATTAAAAAGGAAAGCTTGTGCTAATATCAATTGGAGAAATTTTTATGTTCATATCTTGTACCCTGTGCAACTACTTTAAAGTTAACAACATGTAATGTATTTTTATTATCCTTTTATTTTGTTATGAAATTTTGTTTCACTTCTTTTTCATAAAATAAAAAAATAGAAACCAAGCCTTTGTATTTACAAAGGAGGGGAAGTGGGTTTGAAGCCAGGATAAGGGAATGGAAAAAAAAATTAAGTTATATCCCATTCAGTTTGTTCAGTTACAAATTTCCTATGATGAATGTGATAATAATATATACCTAAAATATACCAGTAAAAGTCATTTCTTGGAAAAAAAGTAGATGTAATAAGTCACCTACTTTATAGCTTTTAAATTCATCGATAGTCTATGCATAATATTATATGTAGTAAACACTGATAAATGGGAACTGAGTATCAGACTATAATACTGATATAAATAGTATTGGAAAACCTTTATTTTTAAATTTTTCTTTATTTTTTTAATTTTAAAGGTAGTAAAATAGATGGGATTTAGCTCAGTGGCTCAAGCACTTGCCTGCTAAGCACAAGGTCATAAGTTCGATCCCTGGTACAAAAAAAAAAAGCAAAATAAAACAAAACAAGACAGAACAAAGCCAATCAAGACAATGCAGTGAAATTGGTACAGAACTTAAGAGCAGGATATCAGGATAACAATAATAGGTACCATAGTATATCTCATTATCTTCACAATAATTGTCCATTCAAACAAGTATAGCAAAATCAAACCAAAAACAGAGTACTATAGAACCAATCAAAACAGAGTATTGAATAGAGCAAAACAATGAATCAGAATAAAGCAAAACAGTGAAAACAATATTAACCTTCAAAAACAAGATAGAGACCATTTATTAAAGAGACTATTGGGAAGAGAAATCCAACATGGCTGACTGAGATGTAGCACAATAGCTTCTCTGAGAAAAACAACTCAAATGCTGGAATCTGACACCATGGAGAGGACTGGATGAAAGGAGAGGAATTCTCATGACCCAGGAAGAAACTGAGGGAAAAGAAAAAAAAATAAAGTTAGAAAAAAAAAAGAAGTGTGGAAGGAGGGCTGGAGCTGGGCACACTCAGGTAGCTGTGCTGGGCACGTCTTGGAGTCTGGTGACTCACGAATCAGCTGGGGCCACGGCCCGCCAAGAGCAGGGGATTTCTGAGCTCAAGACCCTTTATTGGAGGAGGTGCTACAACAGGGAGTGGAGACAGTGAGTGGAGCTGCATGGACTTTGGTGAGTGCTGGGAACTGGATTCCCCAGAACAAGATCACCGGCAAGACAACATATTGGATTTGGGTAAGTCAGGCTTGAATCAATGGCTGAGGCAGCTTCAGTTGGTGGCTCCTGGCCCAAAGTGGATTGGTGGGATCTGCTTGGGCTGGGTCATGCCCTTGATTGGGACCCAATAGCAAGGGATGAGGCTGTCTCGAACCTATGACATCTGCAGGGCACAGTCTAACGTATTGAAGTCACTCACTGGTTGAGAGGGGTGGAGCTGGCCCACACTGCCACCCCTGCAAGCACCTCACAGATCAACAGCAGACTGGGGAGGGCAGCACTGCCCTAGCCAGTAAGCTGCAGAGGGACTTAAGGCAGTACATAAAGGTCCGGACACCTCCACTGTTCACCTGTCTGAGGGAAACCAGAAGCATGACAAGATAGAGAAAGAGCAAAAGGCCTTCAACTGCTGACTCTAGGAAAATAAGCCCAGGGGGGGTGAGTACAGAGGAGATTGAGGGCAGTGGACACGCAGTATCAGACACGGCCTCATTGTAAATAAATACTTCCGTGAACTCATCGATGAATTTAAATCTGAAATTCTAACTGAGGTGAAGCAAGATATAAGAAGATTAATAAAAGAAACACTTCAAGAAGACACAAATGGAAGAATGGGGGAACCCAGAGAAAGGAGAGAAGCCTTTGATGAAGAATATAAACAAAATCTAGAATACATGAAACAGATCCAAAGAGAATATCAGGAAATTAAAAACTCCATTGAAACCTGGAAAAACTGCTTAAAAGAAACTAAAGACAGACTTTTAAAACTTGAAGATAGATTTGCAATGTATGATTGTGAAAGGAAGGATCTCTTAAAAATAACAAGGAACCAGGAAGTAATGATGCAAAGCCTAGAAGACGACAAGAGGATTTATAACTTAAGAATAAAAAATGTGAATGAAGAAGCAGGGACAAATACAAATGAAATAAAAAGGCTATTCACAGAAATAATTAAGGAAAACTTCCCAAGAATAGGAAACGGAAATGATGTTCAGATATATGAGGCATACAGAACTCCAGCCAGCTACAACTAAAACAGATCTACACCCAGGCATATAATAGTCAGGATCCCAGAAATCCATCACAAGAACAGAATATTAAAAGTGGTCAGAGAAAAGAAACAGATTACCTATAAAGGAAAGCTCATCAAAATCACAGCAGACTTATCAATGCAAACCATCAAATCAAGAAGAGCTTGGAGCAAAATATTCCAAGCCCTGAAAGAAAATAACCTCCAACCCAGGTTGATGTACCCTGCAAAACTGTCTCTCAAAATTAATGGAGAAATAAGATATTTCCACTACAAAGAGGAACTGGGGGAGTTCGTGACCACCAATCCAACCCTGCAAAGAATACTGAATGACATTCTAGAGAGAGAAGAAAATCACCAGGATTCCAGGAACAATGGCAGAAAGGCCTCAATGAAAGGGGCAGACAGCGGAATGAAGGAGAAAAGTAAACAACAATGACAGAATAGCATAGCAGAGAAGAGGCAGAGAAGATTGGCTATATCACTGTTTTGTCTTGACTTATTTTATTTGAATCGGGTATGCTTGAGGGTGTCAAGTCTGGGAGTATGGGCAATTACTCTGGGGGTGGCAGGATTCAATAGGATACTCATTCTGGTTTGATTATTAACTGCCTTTGAAGGCCTATAATGTCTCTAATGTTCAGTTTTTATTAATAGTGCTATGTACTACTAAGTTTAATTATACTATGCCTGACGATATAGACAATTTTATTGAAAATAACAGGAGACATCATGGTGACAACCGTAGATCACCTAGTATTATGGTTTTATATGTTCTTCTCATTTCGTGTTTCTCTAGGAATTTGTGTTGTTAACTTGTTTTGGTTTGTTTTTCCCTCTAATACAGAAAGGTAAGCATGTAGAGACTTATACATGTGTAGAACTTCTAAACAGTTTATGAGAATTGATTATAGTTACTGTAAAAAAAGAGAGAAGAAAGGAAAGTATTCTAAAATATATAACTGCATTTATGTTTGAGTGTGTAGGATTGATGACCATAATACTAAGTTTTTTGTTGGATAGATGAATAGAGCTGATTGCAGTCTCACTGTTTAAATGTCTACTTTGTATGCTTTACTTTTGTAACTTGAACAACTACTTCTAGGAGGAAAATATGTAATTGTCAGCTAGTGATTTCTTACTGTTTTTTTTTAATTTTTTTGAAATTTTGTATTATTTCTATCCTCTTTCTGTTTCATTTTTTTCTCTAAATAAAAAAAAAATTTAAAAAAAGGAAATCCCCCATATTTGCTGTATTGCATACTGTCATCCTCCCAAGAGATGCTCAGACCTCTGGCCCCAGGCCTGCATAATCAACCAAACTATACAAGAATTTAGTTACTTTATGTACCTTAGTTGCCCTAGGCTCACGGGGAGATGCTGACTTGTTCTCTCCCTGGCACACATGCACCGCCACTTACCAGGAAGGAGGGCTTGTTGCTTTCTGGGTTGGTCCCCCAAGTTCCGGCACTGGAAAACCTTTAATTACTAGATTTATTTATCTAAAATAGATATTGGACATTTTCACTTCAGAGAATATAAATACTTCATCTGCTTTTTGCTTCAGAAATACATAGTACAGAAAATGGATGCTGATTTGTTTCTTTGAGCCTTAATCCATTTGACACCTTTTTCTTGGTGTTAGAACAAGAAATAAGAAATTTTAAGTAAATAACTTCTGGAATTAAAATATGAGATTAACCTAAATATGAATGAATTTCTTTTTCATCAAGTTTGTATTGCTAAAACATATGTGTATGCGTGTTTTGTGTTTCTGATGTTTATGTTACTGTAATTGTCAATGCCTCATTGCCCCAGTAACAAATTTATTTCAAAATTTGAAGTTAGTATGCATTGTTCAAGATTTTTATTCTGTTAAAATATTTTTGGCAGAAACAAAGAAAAGTTTTATGATCTCCAACATAAATAAAATGAGTAGGCTATTGGGAAAAGTGGAAGTCTGTATTTTAGTGCATTATGGGAATCAAGCATAAATTATATCTTATAGCATTTAGAATCTGTCACCAATGTCACCAATTATCTAAAGTCTTATTTCCTGAGATATAAATACCCAAATTGCCTCAGTTTCATATTTGAGTTATTTTTTTACTTGAGTTATTATTAAAATTTGTCATAGTGAACCCAGATGATTCAGACAATACATATGCTCTTTCTGTTTTACATACAGTCAAAATGTTCTCTTGTTAGGATTCATATATCTTAGTTCTTAATATTATTCTCTCATAAACGTATGTTGCTGTTTTCCTCACAAACATACTTGACATTTAATTAAAACCGTGTGGCTGATGTATCAAAAATACACAAATTGTGAGGAAAATAAAATTTACAGAGTGAGACAATAACATTCAATTCGCTACTCCATGGTGGACTTTTGTACTCTGACTTAAGAGATAGAGATCAGATCAGGCTCAGAATCCAGGAACTGACCTCCAAAGTTTCAGTTTCCTTGTATGAAATTATAAGTTGTAATACTTACCTAATGAGGCAATGGTTAGTAATAATGATTTGCTCTACAGGTTATCATCAAAATACTGAAATGATTATACTTTGTGTTACTTTGTACTATAGCACGATATTACTTGACAGAGGTCATTTTAAGTATCATGAAATAACATAGTTTTTCTTCCAATTGAAGTATCTGACTGACAATGAAATTATGCGTGCAATGATGAGCCTTTCATCACAGTTTAAGAGGTTTCTATTTTAGGAACAAAACAGTTGGAGTGTTCAACAAATTTGGTGTTTTACAGGAGTTTCTCCTTTTCGAGACGTTTATGTGGTGTAACGAGAAACATGAGTGGGTTAAGAAAGGACAGAGCAATAAAAAGTGAGTTCAGCCTGACAATAGACATTTTTGTTGTATATCAAGTTATTTTTCACCCCTTCTGTAAATACCATATCATGAGAAAGATATGAAACAAATTAATGTGAGTTGTGTGAAGGTACATTTGTGTGTGTGCACATGCATATATTTATACATCTTGTAAAGGATAAAAAGACATTTATTTCTTTACTCCTTTTTTTACACTTCTTTCTTCTCTTACTTTTTGGAAAACCTGTTCCTTAATAAATATACCCATTTAAGCATGGATAAACATAAAATTTGGCCTAAGTTTAAAATAAAGACAATCATAACATATTCGGGGCATTTTAAACTCTAGAGGGCTGTTATCTCTGACTGGAACTGTTCTGATCATTTGCTGCCTAGATGAAACTCCACTGTGCTATCTTGGACTTAAGCTCCAAGGAATTGTGCAAAATATTGCTTCAAACTCTCAGAAGAAAACATCCTGGGCATAATAACTATGCATTTACAGGCAAGAAATTGTTAACTCGAGTATAAAATCATTTCATTTGAATAAGATGCAATTTTGCTCTGTGTTCTAAAGTAGGAAGCATGGATGTACACATTACAGAACTATAAACCATACTTAATTTAAATACAACTGGCTTTATTAATCTCTTCCAGTTCTCAAAACATTTTTGTACTGTAAAAGCATTAGTGCATGAAACTCAGATACAGTCAATGATTTCACACATTTATCTGAGGTTTGGGCTTAAGAATTGCACAAAATAGATGAGCCTGAGGCCATAATATTCAGAAGCATACTGTGAATATTTTGATAGCTATTATGCTGTGAACAAATCTGAGAACTCTTTTCTCTCTTTGAAGCAAGGCAATTAAAATGCTATATTTACCAGCAAATATAATTTTAGAAATCATTAAAATTAATGAAGTCATATTTTCAAACAATAGAAATATTTGCTTTACTATTTTTAGATGTATGGAAATATATTTTATGTTATAACATGTTCAACATTCTTAACCTCTTAACTTTTAGGCCAATAATTTTGGAAAATTACACCAGCTATCTGCTTGTCATTTCCCTATTCTTAACCCACCCTCTCACTATATTTTGAAACACCCTAACAACCAATAAAAATTCTAGCTTTTGGGGAGGCGCCTTGTGTGAAATCAATGCTGTGCATATTTTTATCAGGTTGATGAAATAATTTTATATATTCTTGACTGAAACCATTTGAGGTTATTACCATCATTAAAATCTTTAAAAATTGAGTTACATAGGAGGTAGTTTTGCTTTTATATGAATTAAACTGATAATTTATTCACATTTTTTGTTTTAATAATCAAAGTGAAAAATGAATTATCAAGAAGATAAAACCTGAGTTTTTGTATTTCTTCATTTTCCACCATTAATTCATAACACATTCCTGATGCTAAATTTGAGGTCAGTAGTCTGAATCATTTACAATTAAGTATTCAGAATGTTAGTTGCTAATTTTGCTCCCCTATAGTCAAGCCTCCATTATTGATGGAACATTTTAAAGAATTAGTATTGGATTTAAATGATGTTAATCTTTTAATCTTTCTTGAAAAGTCACTAGAGATGAAAAATGAAACCAACCTCCTTCTTTTTTGGCAACAAAGAGGCAAGATATTGTAACTAATATTTCTGTATTCAAGAGAGATAACACTGAGACAACCAGCTAGCTAGCCTACCCCTTAGCCCTACAAAAAAAGAATTAGCTTTCACAGAGGACTGTTTCTTAGGACAATAGTGCTATGCTTTCTTTCCTTTCTTAGAGGTACTTGAATGTTTTAGGCACAGTCAGGCCTGTCTTGTTGAAAAATTTACACATTGATTTCTTCTATTTGTTTTTATCCAGTACATTTAGAATGCCATTAGGTAGCACTGTTCAGGGAACTATGGGTGAAGGAAGTTTAGTGATGTTGCTCAGCAAGTGTATTGTTTTTCTTTAAAGTAAAAGACTGCTTTTGTTTAATCTTTAAGCAAAAGGATATTCTTTCCACCAACACCATTTTAGCACCCAGAGAATACACATTTCACGGATTGAAAATTGAAAGCTGCATTATTACGGGAGCATTTTATGCTTATAAGAAAAAAATCTACAGACTAATTAATATGTGATTATTTCTTTTCTTGTCTATTACTTTGTTACTAAGCTCCCTCTATTGACCATAAGTCCTTTGGCTTACTACTGTATCTTCTGAGCTAAGAACAATGCCTGGTGTATACTAACTATTTTGTACATGTTTATTGGAATAATGAATCAATAATGAGAGTCTTGTAGCAATAAGTGAGTATTCTGATATGAGGAAACAGAGTGGTGTAGAGTATTCAAAAAGAGACGGGGAGAATTTCAAGCTCACCATGAAAGAGTAAGACACAAAAATATAGAAAGTATTTTTGAAATATGACACCATAACTCCTATCATATACTTTCTGATGCACAGCATAGAAGGAAGAATACTAAAGTGTATATGTAACAACTAAAACCAAAATCCTCAGGAAGAGTCAACATAGTTAAATGAGATTTTTCAATCTCCTACATACGAACACAATCACTCACACCCCTTCACCTCTTATACATTTTACTGTATAATTTTACTGTAAAATCTAATCACAGATGAAAGTATAGTTGCAAATTGAAAAAGGGCTCTTTTTAGTTTTTTTTACTATAAGAATGTATCCTATTAAAATTGGAAACAGTTTACATGTAAAACTGCAGAAAGAACTGATGACAAAATATTTAGAGAAGATTCTGGAGGCAGTGGATCCCTAGCATTAGACTGACCTTAAACAAAGAACTGGAAAACCTTTTCAATGAACAAGAGACAAGTGTATAATAAAGAATAGATATGTAAACTTTCATTCCCAAAAGTGGAAAAAATGGACTTTGGAAGAAAGAGAAACATTTACCAAACTTAGAGTAGAAAATGAGATAAAAGATGAAAAGGAAATGTGAAGTACACAAAACACATATGCAGCAATTGCTGAACAGCATCAGATTTTCATTAAACCTATGAATCAGGATTTTATGCTGGAACCAACACTGTATGCTGCATTTTCATAAGTTTTTGCACCAATGGGAAAAACATGAAGAAAATGAACCAAAAATGATCCAGGATTATATTTGGAATGATATTTTACTCATTAAATATTCTACAGAGTGACTAGCCTCTAAGAAATTTTAATGAGTCCTGAATTTTTCAAAATTCAATTTAGGCATTTAGTCAAAGTCTTTGATGAAAGCTAACATAAGTTCATGCAAAACTAACCAGCACTTATCCCACCGATAATAAATTTATGATACTATTCTATGTGCTTGATTATTTTTTGGCTACCAGGAAGGAATATTTCTACAGATAGAAATATTAGCTTTGAATGGAGAAGGATCAACCACATAGTTAGGTACAGGTAGGATTCTTTGTTGATGCAAGTATAGCAAAACGAATTTAATTTCATCTGACTACACAGTAAGGATTGCCATTTTCTTTGCATTCAGAATGTTACAAATAGCATATATCTCTTTAAGTATGGAAAGCAGATAGCCTTTTATTAATTTTTGTCTTGTTTAATTGAAGTTATTCTATTCGTATGTATTTCTTTTTAGAAAACCAGTGGCTAATGGCTAAGGTTTCTTGGAGTGCTAATTTTGGTAATTGGAATATTTTCAGATCATATATTTGAACAGAGAGTCACAGTTCTTTTGATAAATTAAAAGAACAAATAATGACATGATGCTACCATATTTTGAAATTATGAATAAAGTAGTAAAATCATTATCTTTTGCATCTACCCTGGTATATTATTTACAGTTATTTCTTTTCTGTGCATACTGATTACTTACACTTCACAGATCTCAAACAACAATACCATAAATTCTAGTTTTAAAATTGTGCTGAAATGTACTTTTTAAAATTATGGGTCATGTGGTATTAGATTAATATGCAAATTAACTTTTTATGTTAAAATGTAAATAGAGTAATTGAAAAGATTTATTATACATTTTGTTAATTAATGTTCCATTGGAAAACAATCTTCTGAAGCATAATTTTTAAATGATGTAAAATAAGCTCTAGCTTGTGTCAGAGGACAAAAATTCTATAATTGAAGAGTCTGATTCTGCTTAGGTCCTGGCCGTGTACTCCTCTTCATTCTGGAATTAACAGAAAAACTCACATCTCAATTCAAGGAAGGAGTTGGCACGTAAGCCATCTCTTGAAACATCTGCCAAGGTCTAGCAAAGCTCTTGTCTCCCTCCATGCATAAAACTGCCCATGCCAATGTGGTTTTGTGCTGGAGTTCAGCCAAAAAGCATGCACTGAATAACTAATTGTAGAGAATGGCAATAAAGTCAAACACGATCTCTGAAAATGCACAGAGAGACTACTTATTTCCACTTCTACATGTAAGAAGCTTGAAAATTGCTACTCCTCATAACTCTTTAAAAAATCAACAAATCTACCTGGACCAGAAGAGAGGGGAAAACATAGGACAAACTGACCGCTGCACCTCAAATGGAGAGAGGGATGGTGAATACAGAAAGAAATGTCTACCAGAAGTGGGGATCATGACTGGAAATCATTATGGCAGTCAGGGTCAGGATGGGAAAATGTGAAGTATAATTGAATTGCTGGAAGCTCAGTGTGGGCAATCAGAGTTAAAAATTCTACGAAGACCACATCATGGAATAAGGACAGAGCATATAATATTTGAGATGAACCTCTAGGAGCTCGACTAGGTTTCTACAAGTAACAGAGAAAAACCATTTTATATTTCTGACAAAGGGAGAGGGAAATGACACTATTTTGAAATAGGCTAGACCACTTTATTCTTCTCAACAAGACATGTCCTGAGAAAAAACCCAGCCTATTCTGCTAAGATACTATCAGAGTCTGACTGATAACAGTAAGGATATGTAGAAAAAACAAAAGGAATTTGAAATTAAAAACATGTTACCATTTTTTAGTATCCTCAACATAAACTACTTATGTATAATCTAATTAAAGATGTATAAAACATATAATAAGAAAACTATATATGCTGAAAAACTAAAGAGATAGCCCACGTTTGTGGGAAGGAAAACTCACAAGTATTAAAGTGCCACTTATTCCTAATTTTATCTGTAGATTTATTGTAATAATTGTCAAAATCTCAGATAATTAATTAGAGGAAATTGACAAAACAATCAACTTTTATGGAGAGCAAGAGACTGATAATAATCAACTTAATATTAAAGAAACAAGAGGGCTAATTCTACTCAACTTCAAAACTTATTTAATATTCAGATTCAAGCCATTAAAGAGATGATTTTAAAGGTTCTCTCTGAACCCAAATCTGTTTGGTTTATAGGTCGTAAACTAAGCAGGATAAAGTGAACATGCATGTGACTTAAATAGTGCTGAATAATATATTTGATGAAAACAAGATTGGCTGAGGAGGCAATGTTTGGTGTATGAATGGGATGTGGGGCTCATCAATCATCTTTCACTGAGTTATTAGGTATCATCATTTCGAAAGTGTGTGTGAAGCAGAAAGCCACAACTGCCTTGGGGCCTTTGCATTAGACACTCAGAAACCTAAAAACGCAATAGGCCAGGATGAATTTACATTTCTCCAAGGAGTCATCTGTAGCCTAGGATACCTTAATCTTCAAATACTTTTTTTCATGCTCTGTGGATTAAATGGAACAGGCATTCTGTCATCAAAGTCAGGTGTGACTTTAAAAATAAATAGCCTCGGTCACCACTATGTTATTCTGTGCTTCTATGAGATCAGCATTTTTAGAGTTTACAGTGAATGAGATCATGTGGTGTTTGTTTTTCTGTGTCTGAATATTTCATTTAACATAATGTCCTTCAGGTCCATCCACATTGTAGAGATAATAAGATTTCACTGCTTTTTATGGGTACTTGCTATGAAAAGCTGGAGAGGGCAGAGGGAAGATGGAGAGAAATTGGTCAAGGGGGATGAAACTACAGTTAGAATGAATAAGTTCTGCTGTTCTACAGGACATTATGGTGGCATTTGGAAACAGTATGTGGGGTGTATGTCAAATTAAATCAATGAGAAGATTTCCAATGCTCTCATCACAAAAACAATAAATATTTAAGGTGATTGATGTTAAAAATTTCATTATTACACAGTTTATACATATATAGAAACATCACACTGTACTCCATAATGTGAAAATAATATAGGCCAACTTTAAATAAACTAAAACTTGAAGCAAACAACACCTCAAGAAGATAAATATATCCCAAGAAAGCCAACTCACAACAAAAAATGAGAAAGAGAAAGACAAAATATATATGCATTAGATATATATGTATCTCTAGCTATTAGTGTATATGGTTATTGATCCATTGATTACATAATAAAGTCAAACATCATTAAGATACTGAATACATCCTACAACATCACCAAGTATATGCTGCATAAAAATAATTTTGTTCTGGTAGTAGTGACACAGAAATTATAGATGTTCATAATTAATATTTTAATTAATTTGTCAAAACAAGCCCTTTTACAATTGAGTTGTGTAGCAAATTCCTGGCAAGTTGAATAGAAGAAAGAAGGAGCATATACAAGCGTTAGTTAAGTTCAAAAGAGATTTTTGTTTGTTTTTGGTACCAGGGATTGAACTCACGACCTCGCACTTGTACTTGCAGGCAGACACTTATGCCACTGAACTAAATCCCTGGCCCAAAAGAGATATTTTTTGAGAGAATTTGGTATGCTATTTTATGAAGCTATTATGAAAACATGATGGTTTCTAATTTACATTGCTATAATTCATAAATAATAACAAAGGAGAGTATGCCCTCTCTTGATATAATTATGCTATAGATTAATCACTTTTAGACAAATTTTATAAAATGCTATTTTGAAATATGTAAACAAGCATACAAAAATTATAACTTTTGAAGTGAATTTATATAGAATCTTTTTTATGCACCATTGTCTTATACATTGTCCTAAAATTCTGTAGTAAAGAACAGCATAATGTTTTCTAAATTTTTTTCTGCATTGAACATGCTTTTTCCCCTCAGTTAACCTCTGGAGAAACTTCAAAACAATGTTGATGACCTTGAACTGAAAGAAAAATTTTGTATCTCTGAGTTGTTGAAATATAAAGATAAACCACAGAACTTAGTAGGGGAGGCAATTACATCATGCAAACCATCATGATTATGTAGATACATTCATCAACAATAATAAAATTGTAACAGTCCTTTGTTTCTCAAGTAATAAAAAGTGGAGTAATTTACTTTACCAGAAGTAGTAAAACTAAGGAATTTTTTTTTTTTTTTTTGTACCAGGGATTGAACTCATGACCTTGCACTTGACAGGCAGGCATTTATGATGCTGAGCTAAATTCCCAGCAGACTAAGGATTTTTAAAAGACATGAGTTTTAAAAAGTTTGAGAAGAACATGTCCAGTAGAAGAAATGGAAATTCTTGAATTCATTTAAGCCAGAGTATACAAATCAAATTAGTTTTTAAAGATACATTAATGTAAGTGAAATACTGAACACAAAGGTGAGAGGATGGTGAGTCAATTCAAAGGACGGAGTTGAGGGATAGCTGAGAAATCTTTAGACCAACTCCCCATCACTTTACTGCTGTGATAGTCTCACTTTTGGAATTGGGAAGGACTTGATCTTCAAGATATCATGAAATATGCCAAATGTCCAGAGCAATGGATCAGGTTTACTTTTAGGTCAGCTCAATCATTAGTTAACTGAGTTTTTATGTCCTAATCCACAAAGTTGACCCTTACCTACACAAGTCCCAAGCAATTGGGACACAAAGAATATTTTCACAGGTCCAAGGGATGATATCATTTCAGGAATTTGTATTAATTTATTGTTTCCAAGTAGCAAGATAACTGCCTGAAAGTAACTAGAAAACACAAGAAAGACTGCTCTCTTGCCCTCTGAGAGCAGGCAAGATCAGTACCATCATAACTCCATTCCAAATTTAAGGGCAGTTGAAAGCCAACAATGTTCAACCTCTCTGCCCACACCACAGCTGGTTTATGGAGCTGTCTCCTCAGTGTCACCTACTAATCACTCTTTGCCTGAGAAAATTTGGCAGACTCTCCTACCCTGAGAGACTGGAATGCATGCAGCCTGTCAGGATGAATGCTAACTCACAGAAGCTCAATGGCTGTTGGAAGCAGCACTGATGCAGAAGTGTGATTCTGAGCAGCCGTGGGTAGTAGGATCTCCTTATGGGTGGGACAGATTACTGCTCATGATGTGAAATGCAGTACACACTATCTTTAAGGTAATAAAATCTTCACAAATTATCTGATTTTTAAAATTTGTTTTATTTAAAAAATTTTTTTGTTTCATTGAAATATGGCCATTTGAAATAAACGCTTGTCAGCAAGGGTATGGTAGACTGTCAAGCTGAGCTCTCCAAAATACTGGATTTGTATATTGGAGAACTGTGTTGGCAAATCAGAGCACTTGGACATCTTTACACAATAGTAGGCTTAGCTGTGTAGAATAAAAAGGAGTCAGCAAGTGAAGCACTGTACCTTATGTGTAGAGCAATAACAGTGTTACTGTTCAAAGGAAAGCTATGTAGGTTAGAAAAAACCAAAAAAATGAACCTACCAGTGACAGAGGATTCCCATACTACCTCTACTAGTTGATCTAGACTTTTGTTCTAAATGTGAACTAACAACTGGAGATCAGCAGCCATTAAGAAAAAATCAGCAATACAAGGGAAAAGCCTACATAGGTAGACAGAACATCTAATACTAAAGGGAATAGAAATTACTTTGAAAAAACAAGGTAAACAGTAAAACTATCATTTCTTATGTTGGTTTTAATGAGGTGTAGATCTACTAAATAAGAACATGCTGTTTTAAGGAGAATTATGAGAGAACAAAACAGTATCATTTTGAAAATACAGTATTTTCACAAAAAAAGCATGGAAAGACACAGAATGCAGAGCAAAACAACAGATAGACAAAAATAGGTTAAACTATAAGAATTACAGATAATCAAGCAGAAAATTCTAGAATTTTATCTAATAATATATTTAGAGGAAAGAGAACAGAAAATGATGAGAAGGAAAACATAAAAACTAGAAAGGTTTTAATGAAATAAATGTATGTTGTTATCATGCTACATATTAGTATATTTTATTTCCAAAACAAAAAAACAAAACAAAACAAACAATAAAAAACCAGCCGAACAAAAAATCAAGTTGCAGAATAATATATCAATGTCTTGCCATTATTAAAAATTCCATATTATGCAATATTATATCATTGCAATGTTACAGCAAATAAAATTACAGCCTTGTAAAACTATCATATATTGCTAATGGGATACACAGATAAACAATTAGATCATAAAACTGTGCAAGAGAATGATAAACAGAAGTCAGGGTCAGTGATACAATTTAGACAGAGAGAAAGAAGAGTATGGGGAAATGTAACTAAGGCTGCAGATGTATCTACAATTTTAAACTCTAAACCAAAATAAGCAAATATGATACTTCTTCAGGGTCAATAAAGCTGAGTGATAGACTCATGTGTGTGTGTATTATATTTTTTCTATATTGTACTAACATTTGATTGAATCAATAATTTTGAAATTAAATACAGTCCTAAATGCAGACATAACCATGAAATTCCTGATAAGATACCTTTCAAAATATACCTTTCCATACATAATAGTTTCCCATACTTATATATTTAGTGATATAATAAATTGGAATTTAGAGATTGTATTGGGGAAAAATTGGAAACAAAGGGAATTGAAGAGATAGACACAGTCATGTTCATGAAAAGCAGCAAACACTGTTTAAATTTGTTGTGTGTGCTATGGGATTTTGCCTCCTTTTTTAAAATGGGAAATCTTTGAGGGCAAAATCAATCTGTCTGTGTGTTGATGAAGCTTATTGGCTCAAGAGTTAACTGTTTAATGAATTATGAATGAACAGACTGTGATGAGTAGCACTAGAGAATTGTCTGTTTTCTGTCTGATTCCCACAGAATATTAATGGTATTCAAATTTGCATTTAGTTTGTGTGTACAATAATGAAAAGTTTCAATCATTTTGCCTGTTGAGGACATTTTGGAAGACGCTTTTTCTGCATCCATGTGGGACACATCTCAAATTAAACATCTATTACACACCTCTTTGTTTTTAAGTCGGTAGTGGAACAATGAAGGCAAAGGAGATTACAATAGTAGTTAATACTGTATATTGAGCAATTTAATGTTCTTCCTTCCTTCTTCGTTCTCAAGAAGCCATATGCAAAGCACACTGCATAAAGCCTGATACAGGTATAGAGATAAGGAGTCCACAAATATGTGGAGAGAGGTGAAGGGCAGACAGACAAATGGATAAGTAGATACACAATGTACCTTTAACACAGAGACACAGATACTGATGGGATATGGATATAGAGGTAATCATGACCATACAAAATATATGAGATACAGTCAGCTAGCAAAAGAGCTTGTATTTTACTTTTAATATCTAGAAAGGTAGAGAGTGATAATATACAGAAAGTAAACAATGTTATGATTAGCTAGTTGGAAACTTACAGAACTCAGGAAATGGAGTAAAATATTACTGTATTACTGTATTTTGTTTTCAAATCAATTCTCTGTGGACACATTGCTACATTGGATGACACCTTCCTTCCTCTATGCAGTCCCACTAGCTTAGTCTTTTTCATTCCTTTATCTTCTTTTGATTTCTGCCCTGGAGATAAGCCTCAAAATCTCAAATATCATATGTATCTTTCCTTCTTGGAGTGCAAATAGTTGTTTCTTAGAGTTGCAATGGACAAGCTATCAACTTTAAGACAATGTGGAGTGAAGCCTCCACAATATTAGCATGTGTCCAAAATGGAGTGAGCATGATTTAGGCATCAGGAACATAATTTTCAAAATTCTACTTATATTCTATTTTTATACTTTCTTTGTAGCATACAAAAGGTGATCACCAGGTATAGTTAATGTTTATATTTAAAACAATTATTACAGTAAATCATATTGTCATTAATCCCTCTTAAAATATTCCCCTTCACTTGAACACTTTCTGAAGTAGCTCTAAAAGTCCTCTTTCTCTAGTTGCACTGTTGTGGCTGCTTTAGCTTTTACGGTCATTTTGACTTTCAAGATCCAGAAGACATAGGTTGCCAGATCTGGTGAATAAGGGAGATGAGAACACACCTCAATATTCATATGAGCCTACCTGTCCATTGGATAGTATTTGGCCTCAGCATTCACCTCCTAAAGACACAGCAGCCACAGAGATTCCTTCATATTTATGAATCAGAGCAAGTCATTCCCCTGATTCCATCTCTGCTCCTCACCCTCTGTGTAGAATCCATGATATCCAGAAAAGAGTATGTGATCAAGCCTTGTGGTCCCATTACTTCTTGTTGTTTCACTTTGCTCACTGTCCCAATCCAACAGACACATTCTCTTTTACCTCAAGGATTTGCATTTGCCATTGTTTTATATTCTCTTTATTTATATTTCTGTGGCTCACTTTCTCTCCTTGATTCATATATTTTTTCAAATTCCCTCACCTTTTCAAATGACTGTTGTAGCCAAACCAGGATCCTCACCTCATTTTATATAGTCTTATCCTGCTTTGGGGGTATTTTCTGCACTCAGTACCTGGCACACTAGAAAGGTATCAAATAAAAAAATCAATAAAGAAAATTCACTCCCTTGTCTCAATTTCAAGATAGGAAAGAATTAAACAAATTGAAACTGAGAGCCTGCCATTTTTCATGAAAATTCACCATGAAAGCACATGTGTGAAATTTAGTTTGATTTAGTAACATCTTGTTAGTGACTCAACAATCACATACTCTTGGTGAACTTTCCTCCCAACAAATACTATGTATTAATGTGCTTTTGGAGGTAAAGAAACTCTTGAAATATGTTTCTCCTCAGAGTTGGAGATAAGGACAAGTGAGATGATGTGGAAAATCCTATGTTCTCTCCCAATATTTGCGAAATCCTGAGGAAGAAACCAAATATATTTCTAGATGTGTGTAAGATATAAATGAAGCTATTCTCTCTTCCATCCTCAGTCATAGCTCTTCTTTGGTTTAGACCTTGGGATCTTGATAAGAAAGGGTCAACAGCCTGGAACCTCCCCTGTGGGCCTGCCCAGCCACCGGGAGCTAAGTGGAAGCCCGCATCAGGGAAAAGCTGCCTGGAACCTCCTCTGTGGGCCCACCCTGCCACGTGGAACATCGAGGAGACCTGCCCAAGACTGAAAACTGCCCTGGACTGCTTCAGCTGGGCCGGCCCTCCCACCTGGAACATCAGAGGATCTCAACGGGATCCAGTTAGGTGAAAAAATTTGGAATTTTGCTCCCAGGTGGCAAACTTTGGACTACACCAGATTGACTGTATCAGTGTGGTGAGTATACCCCTAAAATAGAGGTGTACAGGAGATTAATAGGGCCAGTAGTAAAACCCCCTCCAACTAACTGTAAGACTTTGGTGTGTCTGAAAAGAGTGTGTGTGATCCCTTCTTACACATAGAAAACATCAGGCAGAGTGAAGATAACAAAACAAAAAAGTAAAATGCAGTCTCAAATATATAGTTCACCAGAAGCAAGTATAGGAGACATTGAAATAGAGGACCCCAAAAGTAACACACTGGGAATCTCTGAAAAGATAGTGAGTGAAATGAAAAAACAACTGCATCAGGCTATAGAGGAAATCAAATTAGAAGTACTCACCCATATAAAGATAGAAATAACAACTTTAGTAAAGGAGTTGTTGAATGCAGCTAAAGAAGAACTAGAGAAAAAAGTACATGAGCATGGGAAACTGATTGAAACTTTGAATGAACAATATAGAAAACAAGCAGAATTCATGAAACAAACTCAAAGAGACATCTAAGAAACAAAAAATTCTATTGAAAGCATGCAAAACCTTTAGGAAGCTGAGGATAGGATTTCAGACCTTGATAGCAATTAGTGATCATGAAAGGATAGAACTTTTAAAAATAAAGCAGCATGAAATGACAATCCAGAAGCTTCATGATGATGCCAATAGCAACAATATAAGAATAATGGGCATTAGCGAAGATACAGGAGTGCAGGCAAATGACATATATAAAGTATTTACAGAAATAATAGCAGAAAATTTCCCAAACATGGGCAAAGAATCTGATATGCAGATAAGTGAGGCATATAGAACACCAAACAGTCACAATCAACATAAATCCACACCCAGACACATAATAATTAAGATCTCAGACATACAGCATAAAAACAGAATATTAAAGCTGTCAGAGAAAAGACACAACTCACCTATCAAGGAAAGCCCATTAGAATCATGGCAGACTTTTCAGCACAAACCCTCAAGTTAAGAAGAGTTTGGAGTGAGGTATTTCAAGCCCTGAAAGAAAACAACTTTCAACCCAGACTGATGTACCCAGCAAAACTTTCATTCAAACTTAATAGAGAAATAAGATACTTCCATTACAAAGAACAACTGAAGAAATTCATGTCCACAAAACCAACCCTAGAAAGAGTACTGAAAGACATACTAGACAGAGATAAAAATGACCACAATCCCCAAAACAACAACAGAAAGAAACCACCAGGTAGGATAAGAAATTAAATAAGAGGAAAAGCAGAAAGAAACAACTGGAACATAACATGGCAAAGTTGAGCCAGTACATATCAGTGATATCCATAAATATAAATGGCCTCAATTCACCTATAAAAAGAAATAGATTGACAGGATGGATCAAGAAACAGAATCCCACAATACTCTGTAACAAGAAACACATCTGACCCAAAAGGAAACTCATAGATTAAAAGTCAAAGCATGGAAAACAGTATTCCATGCAACAGGAACCCAGAAAAAACAGGGGTAGCTATTCTATTTGCAGACAAAGTGAACTTCAAACCTAAAATGATTCAAAGAGATAGAGAAGGTCACTATATACATGTTAGTGGAAAAATTCAAGAAGAAGAACTAACAATTTTAAATATATATGTGCCAAAAAGAGGAGCACCCAACTATATAAGACAGATACTAATGGACATGAAAAACCAAATACACAAGAACACAGTTATAACAGGAGAACTTAACAGAAGTTGCCACAAAGACGTAGATCAACTAGACAAAAAGTCAGCAAAGAAGTAACAGAACTGAATTATACCTGTGAGCAATTGGACTTAGCAGATGGTTACAGTGTTCAACCCAATCACATCAGAATACACATTCTTCTCAGCTGCATGTTGGACATTCTCCAAAATAGACCATATATTATCCCATAAAACATTCTTAAGTAAATGCAAAAGGTATTGAAATCATACCATGCATAATATCTGACCATAGTGCACTGAAATTGGAAATTAATGGCAAAAGAAATTGTAAAACCTACATAAATATATGGAAATTAAATAACAGCCTTTTGAACAACCAGTGGGCTACAGATGAAATTAAAGAAGAAATAAAACAATACCTACAACTCAGTGAAAATATACAAACAACATAGTGTAATCTGTGGGATGCAATGAAAGCAGTCTTAAATATAGCAAAAAATTATCATATCAAGAAAACAGAATGAGCACAAATAAACAACCTAATGCTCCATCTCAAGCTTCTAGAAAAAGACAAGCAAGCTAAACTCAAAGCTCATAGAAGAGAGGAAATTGTAAAGATTAGGGCAGAAATCAATGCAATTGAAACTAAAAAAACAATACAAAGAATTAATGAATCGAAAAGCTGGTTTTTTGAGAGAATCAACAAAACTGACAACCCCTGAGCTAACCTTATCAAGAGAAAGAAAGAAAAAATCCAAATTGATGCAATAAGAACTGAAAAGGGAGAAACTATTACAGATCCCATGGAAATTGAAAAGATCATGAATACCTACTTTGAAAATCTCTCCTCACATACAGTGGAAAATACAGAGGAAATGAACAGATTTCTAGAAACATATGAACTACCAAAGCTCAACCAAGAAGATATAGCAATTTTGAACAACCCAATATCAGCTATTGAAATTGAAAATGTAATTAAAAACTTAACAACAAAGAAAAGCCCAGGTCCTGATGGATTCACAGCTGAATTCTACAAGAAATTTAGAGAAGATTTGATGCCAGTGCTCCTTAAAATCTTCAATGAAATTGAGAAAAAAGCAATCCTCCCTAAATCATTTCTGGAGGGAAGTATTACTTTGATACCAAAACCAGAGAAAGATCCAACCAAAAAAGAGAACTATAGGCCAATCTCACTAGTGAACATTGATGCAAAGATTCTCAACAAAATACTGGCAAATAGAATGCAGCAAATCATCAAGGAGAGATTATACATCATGACCAAGCGGGGTTCATTCCAGGAATGCAGGGATCATTTAACATATGCAAATTAATAAATGTAATACACCACATCAACAGAGCCAAAACAAAAACCCCCTGGTCATCTTAATAGATGCAGAAAAACCTTTTGATAATGTCCAACACATGTTTATGATAAAACCCTTCAGAAACTCAGAATATACGGTGTCTACCTCAACCTTATAAAGGCCATCTATGACAAACCAACAGCCAACATTATACTAAATGAACAAAAACTGAAAGCTTTCACTTTAAAATCAGAAAGAAGACAAGGATGTCCACTGTCACCACTCCTTTTTAATATAGCTCTGGAAACAATAGCCAGGGCAATCAGACAAGACAGAGAAATAAAAGGAATAAAGACAGGAAAGGAAGAAGTTAAATTATCACTATCTGCAGTTGACATGATACTCTATATAGAAGACCCAAAAAACTCCATTAAAAGACTACTAGAGGTGACAAACAAGTTCAACAGTGTAGCTGGATACAAAGTCAATGATCAAAAATCAATAGCATTCCTGTACACAAACAAACAACTCACTGAGAGAGAAATTATGGAAATATTGCCCTTTACAATAACATCTAAAAAAATGAAATACTTAGGAATCAACCTAACTAAAAATGTAAAAGACCTATATGCTGAAAATTACACTATGCTAAAAAAGGAGATTGAAGAGGATATTAGAAAATGGAAGGACATTCCTTGCTCTTGGTTAGGAAGAACCAACATTGTGAAAATGGCCATACTCCCATAACTGTTATACATATTTAACGCAATCCCAATCAAAATACCATTGACATACATCACAGATCTAGAGAAAACACTACTAAAATTCGTTTGGAAACAGAAGAAACCTAGAATAGCAAAGGCAATTCTAGGCAACAAAATCAAAGCAGGAGGCATCTCAATTCCTGACTTGAAGCAGTACTATAAAGCCACAGTGATAAAATCAGCTTGGTACTGGCAAAGAAATAGACCTGAGGATCAATGGAACAGATTAGAAGATGCAAGTACAACTACAAAGACACTCAGCCACCTGATATTTGATAAAGGGGCTAAATATGTCCACTGGAAGAAGGATAGTCTCTTTAATAAATGGTGTTGGAAAAATTGGCTCTCTACATGCCAAAGACTGAAACTAGATCCATGCCTATCATCATGCACAAAACTAAAGTCTAAATTGATCAAAGACGTCAATATTAAAACAGAAACACTAAATCTACTGGAAGACAAGGTAGGTAGAAGTCTTCGAGACATAGGGGTAGGCAGAGAATTCATGAACAAAACGCAAACTGCATGGGAAACTCTTCAAAGAATCAACAAATGGGATCTCACGTTATTGAAAAGTTTCTGCACTTCAAAGGAAATCACCAACAGAGTGAAAAGAAAACCAACAGAGTGGGAAAGAATTTTAACCAGCAACCCCTCAGACAAAGGACTAGTGTCCAGAATATATCAAGAATTAAAAAACTTCAATCCCCCAAATTCAAAGACCCTCTCCAAAAATGGGCCTCTGAGATGAACACACAGTTCTCAGAGAAAGATATACAAATAAATACATGAAGAAATGTTTGCCATCACTGGTCATTTGAGAAATGAAAATTAAAACAGCATTGAGATTCCACCTTACTCCGCAAAGAATAACTGCCATCAAGAAATCAACTGGTAACAAATGTTGGCGAGGCTGCAGGGAAAAAGGAACACTACTCCACTGTTGGTGGGAATGTAGACTGGTGCAACCATTATGGAAATCCATATGGAGAATTCTCAGAAGACTAGGATTGGAATCCCCATTCAATCCAGCTATTCCCCTCCTGGGTATTTTCCCAGAAGAACTGAAAAGGTCATGTCACAGTGATATATGTGCAACCATGTTCATAGCTGCACAATTTGTGATAGCTAAATCCTGGAAACAACCAAGATGCCCATCAACTGCAGAGTGGATGAAAAAGATGTGGCATTTTTATACAATGGAATATTACTCAGCTATAAAAAAGATGATCTTGAGGCCTTCATAGATAAATGGAGTCAACTTGAGACTATCCTCATTAGTGAAATAAATAAGAATCATATTTATAAATATCACATTGTGTCTCTAAGTGTAAAAAGTAAACAAGAACTGCAAGTGTAATAAAACCAAAATGGGTAATTGCTATTGTAAAAAGAGAGGAAAAGAAAGTGCTCTAAGGGATATAACTGCATGTATGTTTGAGTGTGTAAAATAGATGACAATATTGCTGAATCTTTGCTGGATCTTTGAGCAGAAATGTTTGTAGTCTGACTGTTTTAATGTTTACTATGTACTGTTTAACTTTGTAACATGAACAACTACATCCAGGATGACAGTATGTAATGTATAAATTACTGATTTCTTAGTGGGGCTTTTTCTCATTTTTCCTTTTTCTTTCTTTCTTTTAGAATTCTGTATTGTTGCTACTCTTTTTTCTGTTTTGCTTTTTTCTTCTCTTTAAATAAAATTTTGAAAATGTTAAAAAAAAAAGAAAAAAGAAATGGTCAATAGTTTTGCAACCAGTGTGGTGTCTAACAGCTTAAATGTGAATAGTTACTTTAAGCAGAGTCCAGGCAAGGTCTGGATGGTGACAGAACTTCCCTGAGCTCATGACAGAGGATGACCAAAGAGCCAGATAGAACAATCTTGCTCCTCTATCATGTGATTTCTGACGCAGGATTTCCAGTCAATTTTTGCTATATTTCTAGTATATTTTTGCTAGCATCCAAAGATATGGGACAGTGAAACTTGAACAAAAGCAGTCACTTTTTCTCCATTTTTCTTAGAAAAGGCTATAATTTTCTCATTCCATCCCCTACAGCAACAATATATACACACACATGCACATACATGCACATATGCTTGCACACACATCCTCTAGCTTGAATGGTTCAATTTTGTTTATTGTGTCTGTCACCTGTGATTTCTGTAGCCCAGAATGTTAACCGGTTTTCCAAAACTTTTCTTCTGAGCCCCAAACAAAAGAGAACATCTTTTTATGTGGGTATTTGTAATATCCTCTGAGACTTGGCTCTCAGAGTAAAGTTTCTGGTTGCCCAGGTCTAAGTATCTGATCAGTCATTTTATCCAGAAAATCATTTCCTTTTCTAAAGTCTGCTCTAGCCTTTGAACACATCACTTAATACCTCAGTGATGCTATTTCCTTTCTCTGTAATCTTTTTAGCAACAAAAACTTTCTCTGCTATTGTTCTGAGGATAAAGTTTTAACACTTAGAAACCATTTCATGGAAAATCCAAAATAATTCAGAAACATTGACTATCACAACTAATGTGTGCACTGGATGTTTTACAGAGCATGTTAACTATTTGTGTCTAAATGTTAAATGTGTACAATCTGTTCTCTATTATATGTCAAAAAGTTTTTCCCTAAAGAAATATATACAAACACTTGCTTAGTTGTAAAATGTATTACTTACATGGTAGGTAAAGAATACAAATGTAATTGTCATTTAGATTAGTTTCTATTTTAGGAGCACAGATTGACCATTGTATGTACACCAAGGTTGAGAGACTGTACACAGAGCTGAGTAAGACAAAAATAATAAAGATTACTATGCATTTTAATAATGAATATAACAACATAAAAATCCCTAAACCCAGATAGGATTAAGTACTGTGATATATTTTTTGAAAAAAAATTCCCAATTAAGAAATTAAACTTGGATATGCAAAAAGATTCAAAGAAAATGTTCTCATAATATTCAGTAACATACAATTTCTACTTTAAGTGAAGACACCGAAATAAAATACATTTGTTTGTATACGTTATTTAAATATATTTTCACTTACATGTTTGTGTGTGTTAAATCTTCAGAAAATCTTTTTATATACCATACCATAGGCATTCAGAAAGCAGCCATCTTATATTATAAATTATATTATACTAAAAAGCATGACTTGATTGGCATCATGAATTAGTTAGAGGAGGCTGACATTGGAACCATTAATTTGTGGATTCCACATTGAGCATTTCTCACATTATGCTTTTTTTTCAATGATTACTGATGAGTTTTTATAGGGTAAATATTTTGATTTTAGCTATATCTGTACTTTGAGTTAGAAATTAATGTTATTAGAGAAATCAAATTCATTTTAATATGTCTAGCAATACATGATTCAATAATATTCTCACAAATCAATGATAGACTCCTTAACAGAGATTAGTTTGTCCATTTGCTTTCTATTTTTTTAGGCCAAGTGAAATTTTATTTTTTTATTATTATTTAAAGAAAGAAAAGAAAATTTTAAAAAATAGAAAAAGTAGAATAATACAGAATTCAAAAAAATTAATATCATAAAATCCTCAAAAGACTAGGATTGGAAGTTCCATTCAATGCAGTATTTCCCTCCTGGGTATTTTCCCAGAAAAATTGATAAGGTCATGCCACAGTTATATATGTGCACCCACGTTCATAGCAGCACAATTTGTAATAGCTAAATCTTGGAAACAACCAAAATGCCCATCAACTACAGAGTGGATGAAAAAAAAGTGGTATTTTTATACAGTGGAATATTACTCAGCTATAAAAAGGATGATCTTGAGGACTTTATCGGTAAATGGAGCCAACTTGAGAATATCCTCATTAGTGAAATAAACAAGAGTCACATTAGTAAATATCACATTGTCTCTCTGGTGTAAAAGATAAAAAGAATGCACAGAATAATGGTATCCAAAAGTATAATAGATATAAAGGTTTAATAGATATAATAGATATTATAAAAGAGAAAGGGAAGGAAAGTGCTCTAAAGGATATAACAGTATGTATAGTGTGTAAATAGATAACCATATTACTGAGCTTTTGTTAGATCATTGAACAGAAGAGTTTGTACTGTCAATGTTTGTCTAACCATTTTTTATGCTTTGATTTTGTAATTTTAACAACTATTGTTGACATTATGTAATGTATCAACTAGCTATTTTATGTTAATTTTTTTGAACTCTGTATTCTACTTTTCTTGTTTTTTCTATTTTGTCTTTTTTAATTTTCTTTTCTTTGTTTCTTAAAATAAAAAAATAAAAGCATAAACTATAAACTATAAAAAAATTTTTTGCCAGTTTTCAGTAGAATTTTTTGTTTCTTAGATATATCTTGTTTCATGGATTCTGCTTGTTCTCTACATTGTTCACTCAAAGTTTTTTTTTTTTTTTTTTTGTGCCAGGGATCAAACTCACAACCTCACATTTGCCAACAGGCACTGACGCCACTGAGCTAAACTCCTGGGCCTCATTCAAAGTTTTAATCAATTTTCCATGCTCCTGTATTTTTTTTTAAATCTATCTCTTCTCTAGCTATGTTGAGCAACTCATTTACTAAGGTTGTTATTTCTGTCTTTACATAAGACATTATTTCTATTTGATTTCCTCTGTAGCTTTATGGATTTTTTTCTTTACTTCATTTGCTATCTTTTCAGATATTTTTGGTCTATGACTTTTAAGGTTCTCTATTTCAATGTCGCCTGTACTTGCTCCTGATGGACTAGATGTTTGAGGTTGCATTTTGCCTTTTCATTTTGTCATTTTCACCCTTTGGGTAAATATTTCATCTTTCAATCTCAACAATCTCAATTGTCTGTAGTGTGAATTTTAGGGTCCTGCTGCCTGGTTGATTTTTGCCCAATTGCTGGGTACCACGATGAAGAGGAGAGCCAATCACCTAAATTCCTCCTGCAGGGCCTGTTGGGTGAGTGCTATATTCTTCCTGGGCTAAGTAGTCTAGAAGTATTGATGTAGTTCAACTCTTAGTTCCTGCTGTTGCTCTATCTTCAGGTTGTTGCAGGTCACCAGATCTCCTTGGCTATAGTGTTTGTTTCAGCTGAGGCCCTACTGTGTCACTGGGGGTCTCATAAGCTCTTTGAATTTTCTCTAAGTTGGGGGGGGGCATTATTGGTGCACTCCTCAACCTGTCTGATGTTCTCTATGTGGAGGAAGGGATTACCCACTCTCTTGCCAGGTTCACCAAGGTCTTGCAGTTGGAGGGAGTTTCACTTCCACTCCCATTTACCCACTGCAGACCTCTCTTAAAGGCAAACTCACCACACTGACTGGAGCCTGCTGAGGTCTTCTGTTTGGGTGAGGTGTTCTTGAGTCTCCCATCCAGCCAGCACAGTAATCCACTGTAGTTCAAGGTTCTGGGAGAAGAGGTTGGAGCCAAAGATCAACTGCACTACTAGGTCCAGGAGGTGGGGGTGTGGGGGGTTACCCAAGGGTGGGCCCGCAGCTGTCTGAGCATCTCAGGCATGCTGGGGGCATCCCATGCATTTTGGGCTGAGGGGTGGGCCCATGGCGGTGGTCAGAGGTGTGCCAGCGGTGCCAGGTCAAGGGAGCCTATGGCTGCAGTCTCAGGCATACCGGGGGCATCCCAGGCATGCTGGGCCGAGGGGCGGGCCCACAGCAGCGGTGCAAGGTGTCCCAGTTGTGTCGGAAGTGTCCCAGGCCTTCCGGGCTGAGGCTCCATTTGCTTTCTAAATGAGAGTTGACCACTCCTAGGACATTGACCAGGCATGAACTGAGGGTGGGTGGCAGCTCCTTTGTTCCATAAATCTATTGTAAAGTGATTAATTCAGAACCTGCACTTTGTACATGCTCAATACATGTACAATGTTATTATTTTTAGGCTCTTTTTGAGTTCAGTAGAGATGCAAGTAAATCTCTGGTTCAAGAAGAAATTCCAGGCAGCAGACACCAAGTTCCCTGCCCAGAAGAGGTTGGAACAGTTGTCTCATAATACAGCTCTTGACCAGAGTCAGGGACGTTCACCAGGAAGTTTGCTTATGACAGTCTCATTGCAGAAATTGGCTTCATAGTTTCTAATTCATCATGAATTCTCGACTGTCAGAGGGAAAGACAAAAGAAGGAATTGGGGGTTATTTAACATACTGTGTTAATAGCTGCCTAGTTCTGCCTGCTTCCTCCAACCAACTTCTGTGAGAGAAGTTTAAAAAATGGGACTGAGTTCACAAAACTTGGACTAAAGTTACAGATATCACTAAGCTTTAACCAATAATGAACTAAATCAAGCTCAAAGAATTTTAGTAATGTCAAATTTGTAAGTACAAAGTTTTGGATAGATGTAATTCAATTATTTTATATAGTATTTCTGAAAAGAACACTTAGCTTTGCACTCAATCAGTAAACCAAAATTTATTAGGCTATCTCTTTACTACTTTCTGATACTATCCAATGATGGAACATTTGTTCTTTCCAAATCTAATGTGAAAATTTAATTGGCATTATAGCATTGTCAGAAATGGGGTCCTCTAGGGGTAATTAGACTGTGAAGTTTGCATTCTCATGGGTAGGACTTAGTGGTGTCTCGTTTCATGAACTCAATTCTCCTTGCCATTCTGGTTGCAAACCACCTGTATGAGAATGGAATCAAATTTCCCCATAAGGTCAACATCGAACATAACCATGAAATTTGATTCAGTTCATATATATAGTACTACTACATAGGAGTGAATTAGATCTCCCAACTTTTTCTTTTACCACCTGCCACAAGATGATGCAGCTGCAAGTTCCTTCCCAGATGGCGGCTTCTTGATCCTGGACTTCTCAGTCTCCAAAACTGTGAGCCAATACATTTCTCTACTACCAGCATTTGGCATTATATTTGTTTTGGATTTTGTCTATTCTAATAGTATGAAGACGTACATCATTTGTGTTTTCATTTGCAGTGTCTTGATCCCATCGAAAGTTTTCATATACTTATATGTTATTTGTATGTCTGCGAATAGTTGTTTTTCAGGTCTTTTGACCATTTGTTTTTTCAAATCGAGTCCTTCATATTATTGTGAAGAACTCTGCATATTTTGCATAACAGTCCTTTATTAAATGTTTCACTTGCAAATGTTTCTCTCGATTTGTGACTGTCTTCTCATCTTTTTACTTTCTAAGAGTAGCTATTTCCATGATGACAAAGTCCAGCTTATCTATTATTTCTTCCATGTGTCATACATTTGGTGGTAAATTTGTAAGGTCATTGGTGTACCAATAGTAATATAAGTTTTATTCTTTTATATTCTATAAGTTTTAAAGTTTTGCATTTCACATTTAAATATAAATTCACTTTAATTCTTCTGAAAGGTGCAAGGTCTGTATATAATATTATTAGCATAATTTTTTGAAAAGGCTATTGTTACTCCATTGAATTATCTTTGCTCCTCTTTCAAAGATCAAGTGAGTATATTTGTTCTATTTATACATTTCTAGTCCATTCTGTTGATCTGTTTATTCTTTCATCAATAGTATATGTATTGTTTTGATTATGATAACTGAAATAAGGCTTGAAGTCTAGTAATGTCAATTCTCTGATTTGTTCTTCAATACTAACTTGATTATTTTGCTTTTCCAATAAAAAGAAAAACTCTTTTGCATGAGTTTGTCGCTATCCAAAAAGTAACTTATTGAATTCTGATGGAAACTGTGCCCAGTTTGTAGATCAATATGGGAAACAGTCACACTTTGGTAATACTAAACCTTCCTATCCATGAACATGGGTTATTGCTCCATGTTTGGTTTTAATTTTACAACTTTTTATCAGTTTTGTGACTTTTTAATATAGATACTATTCCTATTTTGTGAGATTTACACTCATATTTCATGGTTGGCACCTCTAACTTAAAGCGTAATATGTTTTAAATTTAAAATTCCACTTGTTTCTAACACTATACTGAAAAGTAATTGGCTTTGTATATTAAATTTGGACTCTGAATTCTTGGTACAATTGCTGTTGGTTCCAGAAGCTTTTTTGTTGTTGTTGCTGATTCATTCAGGAACAAAGCAAAGCTTTCCCCTTTCACCAGTGCCTTTCAATATCTTGCTGGAAGTCATAGTTGATTCAGTAAGACAAGAAAAAGAAATAAAAGGCATTCAGATTGGAAAGGAAGAAATAAAACTATGTCATAGGAGACATGATTGTCTATGAATAAATCAGCAGCAACAATAAAAAACCATCCATTTATTTAAAAAATTGTGCCTTTAAATTTCTTGTAGATGGCAGCTAGTTGTTTTTTGTTTTTTTATCCAATCTCACAAAGCCTGTCTTTTAATTGATATATTTGATAATGTGATTATTATTGTAGCTGGTTTATTAGCTACCAATTGAGTAACTATTTTCTATTTAATACTCCTTTTCTTCTGCTTGTTATCCTTTTATTTACACTTTTAAATGATTTTACTTTCTCTTTTCTTACCAAACTAGTTACACTTTAAAAAGCCAACTTTATGATAGTTACCACCAGTTTTGTACTTCACATACATAGCTATTCACAACAATCTTTCAAATAATATAGCACTTTATGATTAATGACTTATAATAACTAAATTCCTAAAATTTCTCTCTTATGTAATTACTGTGTTGCTTTATTTATATAAGCATGTATAAGTGCATAAGTAAATGTATAAGTGCATGTACTAAATGTAATCAATGACATTATACTTACCATTATTTTGAACAAATTTTAGATTAATTGGAAATAAAAAATGCAGAAGTTTTCATTTTTCCTTTATTCATTCTTTCTTTAATATCTTCCTTTCGTTAGTAGATATTAGTGTCTCATCTGTATTATTTTTCTTTCCCTAAAGAACTTGTTCTCACAGTTATTGCAAGATAAATCTACTGGCAACAAATTCTATTTTTGTTTATCTGAAAAAGAACCTGTATTTTTTCTTCATTTTTGAAGTGTAATTTCACAAATTACAGAATTTTAGATTAGTTTTTTTCTCTTAACACTTTATATATCTCACTCTACTATTTTTGTGCATGCATGATTTCTGAGGAAGAGGAAAAATATATTTCTTGCTCCCTGACAGGTAAGGATTCTTTTCCACTTTTAATTTTTTCAAGATTCTTTTCCTTTATATATACTTTCTGAAGTATGTGAATATATCACACTTAGATGTAGCAGTTTGGCCATTTATCCTGCTTGTTTTTTCTCTGAGTTTATTGAACCTGTGATTTGGCAACTGACACATTTTGGGGGAAATTCTAAGCCATAATTTCTTCTATATTTTTTCTGTTTCTTTTACTTTGTATTTTAATTAGTGTATTGCTTTGATGCATATATTATACCTTGTGATTGCCTTACAATTCTTGAATAATTTGATCTATTCTTCCATGATATTTTCCATTTTCTTTCTAGTTTTGGAAGTTTCTATCTAGGTATTCTTTCCTCAGCCATGCTCAGTCTAATAAAGTCCATTTTTGTTAAAATGCTTTTGGCTGTTAGATTTTCTTTTTTTCTTAGAATTTCTATCTTTCTGCTTGTATTAGCTGTCCTTTCTTGCATTTTCCTTTAAAACCTTTAATATGTTGCTAGGTGTGGTGGTTCATGCCTGTAAACCCAGCACTCAGGAAGCTGAGGCAGGAGGATCACCATGAGTTTGAGGCCAACTTGGGCTACACAGAGAGTTCAAGACAAGTCTGGATGCCATAGAGAGATTCTGTCTCAACAAAAGAAAAGAAAAGAAAAGAAAAGAAAAGAAAAGAAAAGAAAAGAAGGAAGGTCTTCAGGATATTAATCATCATTTCAAAAATTCCTGATCTGGTAATTCTAATATTCTCAAATGATCTGACTTAGTTCTAATGATTTTTTAAACTCTTAAAACTGTTATTTTTACTTTTTAGTGTGCTCATAACATTTTCTTGGAAGAATCCCATTGTGTACAATGTAAAAGGAACTGTGATGAGTAGGCTTGTTATGGTTCAGTGCTGAGGACCAGTTTGATACAGCAAAAGCAGACAATAAGTAATATTAATAAATTGGCATACAAATCCTGCCAGGCCTACTTGACTTGCTGCAGACTCCCTGCTGGCTTAAGGACAGATTAACCTTTAAACTAATGGCCAGAGCCAAGGCCAGCAAACAGCTTGGGAAGTTTTGGCTCCTCAAAGCAAGATAACATGGCAGGTGAGAACTCGACTCCTGCAAATTCTGTCTAGATCTGTAATCTAGTTAACAGGCAATCAGGCTATCAGTTAATAATGACCTGTTTCTGTGTGATTACTCAAAGATGCATGGTTCTTCGATTCTTAAATCTTGAATGAGTCAGCAGTTCACCCCCTCTGCATCCTTCAGTTTAGATCTAGAATGTCCTCCAAAAGTCTTTTGTGTTTGCAGGTTGGTCTTTAGGGAGGTGATTGATCCATGGCAGTGTTATAGTCACTAGTAAATTGTGGATTGATCTATTGATGAGTTAAAAGATAAATATGCTCTTAGGAAGTGGGGCTAGCTGGAAGAGGTGTGTGGGACGGAGGATATGTCATCCTCTCCAGCTCTTCCCTTCTCTTAAGGCTCTCCGGCTTTCATGGGATGAGAAGTCATCTTCTACCTTGTCCCTTAGCTATGCTGTTTCTTTCTTGGAGCCTGTTGGCCATAAATATTGGATCCCTGAAACCACAAGCCAAATAAAATTTCCTCTTTTAAACTGTGGGTATATTGTGTTCCAAAAATGAGAAAGCTGACTAATACAGAAAGTCAATACCAGGAGTGGAGTGATTCCTGTGAATATACCTGACCATGTGGTTTACAGGCTGTAACAACTGTTTGCTTGAAGTAGTTTGGAAAGATAAAAATTCAGGTTGCAGAAATTTTAGACTATTGTAATCAAAGATTGATGAGAGATTCTGGTTAGATTTCAGAAAACCAGAATGATGATAGGAATTCCGACAGTGAAGGCCAGGCTCAGGGAATTTCAGTTTGAACCAAGAACTCTAGTAGAAACTGCAACTAGAGTCATGTGTGTTACATTCTGGCAAGGAGCCTGTCTACATTTTGTCCATGTTCTAGGACTTTCTATGAGGCTGAGTGCATAGGGGACCAATGCCAAAGTGAAACTGTCAGCATCTGAATTTTATGAAATCACTGGTACAATGCTGGACACTTAATAAAATTTAGTGCCAATCTGTTCCCTAGTAAAATTGTTAGTAGAGTTAGAGAAGATGCACATATACAACAGCTCACTAGTTCTGAGAACAAGCAAATTAATGGAATTGTGTGCATGTATGTGATTGCATGTGCATATGTATGTAGTTATGTCAAAACAAATTTTGGGACAGAATTCAATAAGAGCATAGTAGTTTCTTCAGGAAAGAGCATTTTGATAAAAGAAGGAAAATATCTGATAAAAAACTAAATCTTTTTGTGTTCAAAAATATAATTTTGAAAAGTAGTTTATATATTAAAGCCCATGTAATATAAGGCCATCCATTTGAATGATCAAGTTTTGTCAGAAAAGTTATTTCTTATTAAATGAAAAATGCTAGATTTATTTGTGTTCAAATAATTATCTCATATTTGAAATCAGAAGCTCATTTTGTTCAGTAAAATTAAGCAATTTAAACTGTTTAGTTTCATTTTAAAATAGTATGTCTAAAACAAATTATTAGAAAAGTTGTTTCCTGAGAATTCAATCACACTTGATTTTGTTTTCTTTTAAACAGAGTTCTTATCATGTAGTTCAGATTGGCCTTGAACTTACTATGTAACTTAGGCTGGTCTAGAACTCACAGCAATCCTCCTGCTTCGGCTTCCAGAGTGCTGTGATGACAGGCATGCTGGACTACACCCAGCACAATTACACTTGATCTTAACCCAAATGATCAGAAGCAATTGTGAGGAACCAATTCAAATGCTTATTTTCCTATATTATTATCTTTAGTTTGGAAAACAGCCTATGTATCTTTTTTTCCTCAGAAGATTCAGTTTCCTCACTGTACTATATGCTGGCATTCCAGCTCTTTGACTTTTTAGCTTGACACCCTGTTCCTGTAAGTATGATGCGAAGCTGTTCGAACACATGGAAACTAGAAGCTTTTTAACTCTCATCCTTGTTTTTCAGAGAACCATTCTGTACTGAACATAAAATGTGGAGATATCTGATAAAAATGTGAAAAAAGTCAAAATTCCAAAGAGATATTTGAATATCATTAAGTAATTGGGTAGCTAAATATTTACTTTTTCTCTTGGATTTCACTTTAGTTGATGATTCTTACCTATACCAATTTTGCTATGATGATTATAAAATCATGTTTAACCATTCCATAGTTGGTATTTTACTGTAAGATGTTTGCATCCTCACTCTTTCTTTTATCTATCTTATTTTAAGTAATTTCTAATTTATGAATATTCTTTACTATTTTGATGCTCAAAAATGACCCAGATATTGTCACTGGGAATTCACACAATCTGGTATCTTTGTCCCTGTTCTGGGGCTACACAATTTGTTTATTAGTATCTGTTTGCAATGCCTAAATGATTACATTCACTGTAAAGGGCTAGTCAATGTATACAAACATTTTAATTTCTTTTATCCCCTCCCTCTATGCCTTTTAATTTTTAGCATCAGATTCATTATTTATTGTATAAAATCTTATAAAATTACTTATTATATACACAGATTGAAGGATTCCTTTCTACCCACAGCCTTGACATTATTTGTTATTGGTTGATTTCTTGATGGTAGCCATTTTTTGTGGAGTGAGATGAAATCTCAGTGTTGTTTTAATCTGCATTTCTTGAATGACATGTGATTTTGAACATTTTTTCATGTATTTATTGGCTGTTTGTATTTCTTCATCTGATAAGTGTCTATTCAGTTAAGATGCCATTTTTTAACTAGCTCTTTATATTTAGGGGTTCTAACTTTTTGACTTCTTTATGTACTTCAGATATTAAAACAAAATAGGTAAAGCTCTTGAAGAATAGGTGAAGGTAAAGACTTTCTGGAAAAAAACCCAGTTGCACAAGGAATAATATCAAGAATCAACAAATGGGATCAAATCAAATTAAAATGATTCCAAGCAGCAAAAGAAAGCAGTAACAGAGTGATGACACAATCTACAAAACTGTTTTAAGGACTCCCTTGTTCTCCAGTATAGAAAGATTTTTCCAGACCATCTTCTATCTCTCCTGAACCAGTCCTGAAAATCATTCATTCATCCAAGGAATATAGCAATCCTTTAACAAAGAATAATGTTAAAGATAAAATATGGTCACTGTGTATGCTTAATTTTACTCTGGCATTATGATTTCTAGGCCCTTTCTATAGTTACACCTAGGAAAAACACACACATGCAGTAATGTGTACACCAATATACATAAGTATTCCTGTGTACAAATACATGAATATACACAGCTACACATATTGTAGAGAGCAGGAGTTTACACAGAAACCTGCAACTCCACTTCTTCTCCATAGATATTTTTCTTGCCTTTCTCCACTTCATATCTGTGTCTTTTCTTCCACAGCAAGAATTCTGGCTCCCAACATCATTTAACACATTGGCTATCTTCTAACATTTCCAAAATGTTTCCAGAATTGATTCATTTACACTTACTAGTTAGGTAACCTCTTACATTACGACTTTTGCTGCTTCAATTGTGATTCAACAGAAACTTACCTCTTTTCTTTCTTTCTTTCTTTCTTTCTTTCTTTCTTTCTTTCTTTCTTTCTTTGATGCTGGGGATTGAACCCAGGGCTTCATGCATGCAAGTCAAGAACTCTACCACTGAGCCACATCTCTAGCCCACCTTTGTTGTTTTCATCCTAAAATGAGCTTGATTTTTCATCATGTGAAGGGGATATGTGCTAGCATCAATTTATTGCTGTTTATATTTACATATATGTAGAAACTAACACAATTTTTGTATAACATATATAATATTTTCCTATGAATTTTCTTTTTCTTTTGGCAGGAAAAACTTCCCTTCTCTCCCCACCACGTATTAGAATTTGTATTAAGCACTTCCCTAAGTAACTGTGGGGTGTATTGGAAAGAAGTTTTAAACATAATTAAATTATAAAACAATTTAAAAACAAAAGAGAACATATCCAATTAACCTTTCTACAAATTGTGACTACAAATGCCTTCAAAACTTTGCAGAGTAAAATGTGAAGACATAAAGAAAAATATATTATTAAGAGTAACAAATTCTCTGCCGGGAGTTGTAGAGCACATCTGTACTCCCAGCACTTAGGAGGTTGAAGCAAGAAGATCAGCTGAAGGCCAGATTGGGTTACATACCTAGGATGGACTGAACTACATAGTGGTGCCTTAACTCCCCCACCCCATAATGATTTCTCAATTAGAACAATCCAGTTTTCTTTCTGTTTTATTGAGCTAAAACTTACAAACTATAAAATTCATTATATGCATATATTTGAATATTTTTTATCTGTTTGCACTACCATTATTTAGCTTTAGGAAATCCCTACCTCAGATCCATGTAGCCATTGGTCTGTATTATTTGTGCATATTTTTAGAAATTTCATATAAAGGAAATTGCAAGTCATATAATTCTATGTCTGGCTTACTTCATTCAGCTTATTGATGTTGAGTTTCAATCATTTTGCTGTTTTATCAGAGGCAAATTCAGTTTTGAGGCCCAAATTTACCACTTATTTGATCAATGACTTCTGAAGGTACCAAACATACTTGCCTAGTTCAAAGGGTTGTTTTATAAATTAAATAATTAATTTATATAAGAGTGCTTAACATAGGGCTTGGCAATATGAGAAGAATTTAGTGATTATTAATTAATATTATTGCAAAACCATGTTGCAATAAAATACGTACTGTATTACTACATTATACAAATGTAGTTTATGAGATCAACATATCATTCAACAGTGATATAATATTACAATATAGTGTATAATATATTACTATGTTACAATTATACAGTTTATAAAATCAGCATAGACTAAGGTTCTTCATACCTTGTTCTAAATTGTTGGTATATGGTTTTTCTGTTTTAATTGTATTGCAGAGTTGAAACTACTTACCAAATTTATTGTTATATTTTTCAGTCACAAAGCCTTTCTGAAGGAGAAATTTGAGGGAGTTAATTTTTAATTTTTCTTCAATTATTTTATTTTGTTTATTTTTTGTTCAAAGCCATACATTATAGTTCCTAATTAGCATGTAGATTCATTTTTCACAAAGTATATTTTATAAAAAGTTGATATTAAAAGAATATAAAGTCTAGAAAAGGAAACACATTTGAAAAGTATAGGTGAGTGGAAGTTGGTCCATAAAAATACTGATTTATCAAGTAATGATTTTTCTGTTTTCCTGTGAGAGCATTAAGGAGAAAGTGATTTCAGATTTCACTAATATCATGCCCTATAGTTTCTGCCTAATATTTCTGCCAATTATGAAGACTTCCTATCATCTTTGTGATGTGCTTACCTGTTATCTTATGGTAAGCTGACAGCTTGCTCACTTCCTTTGGCCTTGACCTTGGCTTTGACATCCACAGGAGGTAGGCAGTCTGTCAATACTAACATCAGACTAGGGCAGAGACCGTCTGGCAGCTAGAATCTGGGACAACTTTGTCAGCTCCTGCAGATTTGTATTTTTCATGTGATTATTCAGCTCCCCCCACCCTAAAATGTTAGAATGCATTCCAGTGCTAGAGGGCTAATACATGTAATTAGAGAGGCGTGGTTTTTGCTATTCCCATCCCATCTGCAACAGCTTGAGTACCATTGCATTACTCATTAGGAGTCATAGCCCTGACCTACTGGATGCCCAACGGGCTCAGAGGCTAGGGGTGGACAGTTTGGAAGGAAGCCAACTTTGCTTCTGACCTTGGGTGGCCAAATCAGCCCAAATAGATGTATGTTATACACCTCATATTTTCTAAAAAATGATTTAAAAAAGGCTTCTACTTTTGTTTCTGTGAAACTTATTATTTTTAGCTATCTTTTTACATTTTATAATGTAGTGAGCAGTATAAATGTAGTGATATAGCATAGCAAATTAATAGTTTCCAAAAAGGATTCAAAATGTCAAAAATATAAAAATAAATACAGGAAAAATAACCTTCTTATCATTTCTATAAATAATAGAATGCATTATTGCTCATTGTTAATAATTAGAATTAAGACAAGTAAAAGATATCCAGAAGAACTAAATTTGCTTCTTTCTAAAAATAGTTCTCACCTAATTGGCTTTCTACATAATTATTCTAAACAAACCAAGTGATCTATATATAAGAACAGATAGGGAAGGAATATTCTTTAACATTCGTACTGTTTTTAACAAGACCTAAGAGACTGAGTTACCTAAATGAAATGATAAATGAAAGCATCTCCAATATGCCTGTTCTCACTTTGTTTCTGATTTTTGAGGGAAATCTTCCAGGATATTTTCCCAGTAGTGACATTATACCTGAATGCTCTTTTTAGCTTCTGTTTTGCAGTCATGACCACAGATTATCAGAAAATGGAAAATTTGCATAGAAGAAGAAATGAAGGAAAAAAGACAGTAGGAAAGAACACACTGAAGAAAAGTAAGAGAAGTGAGACAAGTGAAAAGGAGAGAGAATGAGAAGCAAAGAAAGAAAAGGAGGAGGGAAGGAAGAAAGGTAGAATGAAAGCATAAAAGTGGAATAAGCAGAGTACACAAAAGTAGTTTCACTTCTACATTTGTACTCATCAGGATTATTTTCTAAAGAAACATAAAGAAACATAAACTCTTAATAATACCTAAGAATACATAGGATCAATTGTTGTGCTTCAGGGTCTAAAGCTTTTAGTTCTATGGAGACTAACATGGTCTTACATCACTTTTTAAATTTAAAACAAGTGATTTAAATTGAAACAATAGAAGACCTGTGGCACATCTACTACATAGTGATGGACTCTGCAAGGAATTTGCCAGACTTCTTCAGATGCCTTTTATTTTTGTGCATGATTTTCCTGGTTTCTCTATGTTTCTGCTTACGGCCAACATCTTCCTTTTGGGAGGAAACACATTGGGCTGCTAAAGCTGCCTTGTCTGTGCAATTACAGATGCCAAACTCATCCTAAAATATTTAGCCATTTACTGACTTGTGTGTGACTATAAAGTTATTTCCTAGTCTTCAATTAGGATAAATTCTGAGATTCTCAGAGTCAGGCTAAAGATTCCTTCTATATAGTTTTGCCTAGACTTGAAAATTTTCCTGGTTGTTTTCTCTCTTTTCATCTTGATTCTACTACTCCTTTATTTTTTCCTAGGAATACCCTCAGTAAATGGCTTGCAGAAAAAATGGCCAGATCTCAAGCATTTCTGTAAGTATCAGCATGAATCTCTGATAAATGAGGATTTAATGTTACTTTCCAGTTTTAAATCTGAAGAATGCTTTCACATCTCTAAAGAATTCTGCTAGGAATTTAGATTCTCTAACAGTTATAAAATGTTTTATAAGGAAAGAATATTCCAGGGTTATGGTTTAAATAATGTGTCCCCCTCAATTCTCAATTTTGGAAATGGGGCCTGATCTGAGGAGGTGGGTCACTGGGGAAGTATAATTTTTGCCTTGGCTCCTCCTTGCCCTCTCTGCTTTCTGGTCTCCATTGGACAACAAGCTTTTCTCTGCCAGGTTGTTTCTTTGCACTGTTTCTGCCTTGGAGCCAGCAGACTGTGGACCGAACCTACTGAAACTGTAAACCAAATAAACCTTTCCTCCTTTAAGCTGTTGGGTATTTTGTCTTAGAAAATGGAGTAAATACATCAGGTCCATTGTGTTTTGTGGTTTTTCAATTTTTGCAGCACATATTAAAACACACTCCTGTGATCCTCAGTACTTAGTTCTTAGTATTGCTGTCCTTCCCTTTAGTGAGAAGGATACTGCCACCTATGCACAGCTCACTTATGTCTCAAGCTCCAGGTGATTCTGTTTTCTATAAAATAAATTAAAATAAATTCAGTCGACACATTTCCTTGCTTTGTCTAGCTTTTTTTTTCTAGGCTAATTTTCTGTATGATGAAATTTAACATAGTTGCAAACATTTTTCCTCTTTTAATTTTTAAGTGTTGCTTTTATTCTATATCCTAACTAGATGACAACTCTGTGCTTATCCTTTTTTATATTAAATTTTTAATTTTAAAATAATTATAGATTAACAACTATAAAAAATACAAAGAGGTACCTTATCCTCTTTACCCAGTTTTCTCTAGTGTAAAGTCTTATCAACATACAATTAAATAGCACAATCTAAATGTGTGGCATCGGTATAGGCAAGATACAGAACACTTCCGTCACCACAATAATCCTTACTTTGGTCTTTTATAGCCACATCTGTTTCCTTCTCACACCATTCCTTTCCAGAGCATTAGTGAACAGAAATCTACTGTCCATTTCTATAATTTTGTCATTTCCAGAATTTGTATAAGTGAACTCATACAGAGACATTTTGGGCTTAGAATCTTTTTAAACTTGGAGAAATGTTTTGAAGATTCATCCAGTTTGCCATCCACATTGCTATTCTTTCATTGTTGATCAATATTCCTTTGTGTAGCTTGTGCCACAATTTGTTTAACAAGTCAACTGTTTTATGAGAATTTGACTGTTTCTATTGTTTGAGTGTGTAAAATAGATGACCATATTGCTGAATCTTTGTTGGATCTTTGAGCAGAACTGTTTGCAGTCTTACTGTTTGAATGTCTACTATGTATCCTTTAACTTTGTAACTTGAACAACTGCATCCAAGATGACAATATGTAATTTATAAATTAGTGATTTCTTAGTGGGGTTTTCTGTTTTTTCCTTTTTTTTTCTTTCTTTCTTTTAGAATTCTGTATTTTTGCTACCCTTTTTTCTGTTTTGCTTTTTTTCTTCTCTTTAAATAAAATTTTAAAAATGTATAATTGCTATTGTAAAAAAGAGGAAATAGAAAGTGCTATAAAGATATAACTGCATGTATATTTAAGTGTGTAGGATTGATAACCATATATCTAAGTTCTTGTTGGATTGTTGAACAGCTCTGTTCACAGTCTCACTGCTTGATTGTCCACTTTGCTTGCTTTAATTTTGTAACTTGAACAACTATTTCTAAAAGAACAATATGTAATTTATCAACTAGCGATTTTTTACTGTTTATCTTTTTTTGAAATTGTTTGATATTTCTACCCTTTTTATGTTTTTTTCTCTTTAAATAAAAAAAAATAAAATAAAAAAACTGCTATGAACTAATACATATTATTTCTTTGTGTGAATGTGAGTTTTTAATTTTCTGAGGTAAATTCCCAGGAAAACAATTTTTGCTGGATTCTGTGTTAAAAGCATGCTGAAGTTTTTAAGAAACTGCCAAATGTTTTCTCCAGGTTGCTGTACCATTTTGCTTTCCCAATAGCAGTATAGGAACAATCCACTTTTTCTGTACATTTCTAGCATTTGACATCCCTAATAGTTTTAAGTCATTCTGATAGTGTTATAGTGATACTTCATTATGCTTTTAATTCTTTTTCCAGTAATATTTCCTAATCATTAATATGATTAGATTTCATCTCTGTTGGACTGTAGTTTTTTAAATGTTGAGTTCTGAGAGTACTTGATTTTCTTAGATACTAGGTTCACTTGTCTTTTCATCCTTTTACTAGAATCTTTCACAAAGGAAATGACTGATAATAATGAAATCTAATTTATCAATTTTTCTTTCATGGATCATTCTTCTAGTATCAAGTATATTTGGCTATAGACCCTTAAAATGTGTCTCCTGTAGTTTTTCAATAAGTTTTATAGTGTTGTGTTTAAGTTCATGGTACATTTTGAAACATACTAACATTCATTTGTTTGCTTGTTATCTGGTACCATTTGTTTTAAAAAGCTAAATTTCTCTCATTGAATTACTTTTGCAACTTTGTCAAAATCAATTGAGTATATTTGTTTGGATATATATCTGTTTTTTTCTTTTGTTTCCTGGGCTCATATATCTATCCATCTCATGATAGCATACAATTTGTATTGCACATCTTAAAATTAGGTTGAATCATTTTTTCAATTTTATTCTCCATTTTCAAAATTATCTTGTCGATATTTTTAATGTAAATTCTAGAGTAAATTGTTCTACATCTATAAAAATAATTCTAGGTTCTAATATATATTGGGTTAAAAGTACTTAGGAAAATTGGTATATTTACTCTATTGAGACTTCCAGTCTATAAAACATGGTATATTTCTCCACTTGTTTAGATCTCCTTTGATTTCTTTCACATCAGCATTCTGTAGTTATCAGCAAATAAATTTTGTACACATTTTATTGAATGATATTTATGTTTCTTTTTCTTGTTTAGAGTTTGTAAATGGTATTTTATTTTTATTATCTTTTTATTGTTTATAAATATACAGTTGATTTCTGTATGTTTATGTTACATCTGTGACCTTGCTGAACAATTCTTATTAATTGTAGGAGATCTTGCACATATCTCTTGAGATTTCCTACACAGATAATTATGCCAAGACACTACTTCTTTTTGTTTTAATATCTCCCTCTCCTCTCCTCTCCTCTCCTCTCCTCTCCTCTTCTCTCTTCTCATCTGCATCTTTTTCTCCCCTCCCCTGAACTCTCTCCTCC
>PVLA01001203.1:237214-336210 GCA_004027455.1 Hydrochoerus hydrochaeris | reverse complement strand
ACATGCTTTTATTAATTTATCTTGATTATTTTATCTTTTTTCCCTTCTTATCAGTATATGTTTGTAATACATAATAAATGCATTAATTGTGGTGAATTAGATATACGTATCACATTTTGATCCTTTTTACTTAATGGAGTGTGTTAAAATAGAACTTTTAATAAAGTGAAGAAGGTGTTGAATTTTTAATTTTTTTCCGATTTGATATTATCCTGTAATTTTTCTTATTTATTCAATTTATGTGAAATATTATTTTGATAAATCTTCAAATACTGAGTCACAGAAATGAATTCTACTTGGTAAACATGCATATTTTTATATTATTTACAAGATCTATTTGGTTGTATTTGGTTAGGGATTTTATAAGCCATATTCATCAGGATTTTTGCCTGTTCTTTTTTTGTTTGTATTATTTTTATCTGATTTTATATCATTATATGATTTTTATTGTCCATATAAGTTTTTATAGTGATGAATTCAATTTCTCACATTGTTATGGTGCTATTGAAAGTATAAATTTCATGTTTTATGAATTGTTGCAGCTTGGTTTAATAAAATGGTCCATTATTATCTTTCTTTCATATCAGGAATTGAACTCAAGACTTTGCATTTCTCATGTAGATACTTATGCTGCCGAGCTAAATCCCCAGGTAAATGGTTCATTTCATATGTGTTTTCAAATTTATGTTGACAGAATTTTTCTCTATATTCCCTCAATATTCTTTTGATATGTACAGAATCTGAAGTGATATTGCCTCGTCTATTCTTGATATTGTCAGTTTGTGTCTTCTTTCTTTTTAATTTACTGCTCTTGCCTATTTGATTGTGATTAATATGTGTTAATGTGTGTGTTTTAATTCTTTATACATTCTATGTGTTAATCCTCTATTGGAAGAGTAGCTGGCAAGATTTCCTGTCGTTCTTCAGGCTGCCTCTTCACTTTGTTAGTTGTTTTCTACAGTGCATAGAAACTTTTAATTTGATGTAGTTCGGCTTGATGATTCACACTATAATTTCCTGTGCCCTTGGAGTACTATTCAAAAAGTCTCTGCTTGTAATTTTGACTTAAAATATTTCCCCTGTGTGTTCTAGTAGTTTCAGTTTCAGATCTTAAAAGTTTTGACCAATTCGAATTAGTTTTTAGAGTTAGGGATTTAGTGTTAAAGTTTTACATATGGATACTGATTTTCCCAGTATCATTTGTTTAAAAAACTGTCTTTTCTCTAACATGTTTTTGGCTCCTTTCTCAAGAATCAGAAATAATGTTGGAAGTCTTTCCATCTTCTAGTCTCCTTTAATTTCCTTTTTCATTGCTCTATAATTTTAATTGTAGAGGTCTTTCCCTTTCTTATTTAGATTTATTGTAATTTATTTAATTCATTTTTTAAAGCTTTTGTGAATATAATTGCTTTTTTGTTTTCTCTTTCAACTAGTTCACTGTCAATATGCGTAAGAATGAAAAGATGTTAATATTTTAATTTTGATTTTGTATCCCTGCCTTGCTGATATTCTTTCTAGCTGTTCTATCAGTGTTTACAAAAAGAGAATTTAAATTTGCAAATATAATTTCAAGAATTGTCTGTTTCAATAGTTCTATTAGGTTTGGTTTTATGAATTTTGTAGTTCTGTTGCTTGGTGCATACAATTTATGGCTGATACCTATTCTTTGTGGATTATATTTTTAGCATTGTATAGCCTGCTCTGTCTCTGGTGGTTTGATTTTGATGTTTACTTTGTCTGATACTAATACAGGTATGCAAATATCTTTCATATGTTTACTTTTTCTGTAGTACTTTTATGACAATTTTGCTTTTAAACTCACTCTATTATTATACTTGAAGTGAGTTTGTTATAGACAACATATGGTTAGATCAAGTTTGTTAACATACTCTGTCAATCTCTGTGTTTTAATTAGTGTGTTTAGATAAATTACATTTTATTTATTGGTGATATGTTACAAATTCAGTCATATTTTTTCAGTTTTCCATGTTTATGTTTTTATTTTCCTGCCTCTCTGGACTACATTAATATTATATAGATTTTATTTTCCTGCCTCTCTGGGATAATTTAATATTACATAGATTTAATTTTGTCTACAATGTATTTTATTATGTCTATTTCTATAGGTCCATAGTGTCTTTTCTAGGTATCACAGTGTACTTGTGTCATCATTTTATTAGTTTAAGTGAAGTAAAGAAACCTATTTCGTTTTCTGTTTCAATAGCTTCTCTCATATTACATAATTGTATTTAATATTTCTTCTTTATACATTTAACACCTCATCAAATGTTACAACTTTTTTGTTTCAGCTATTAAATATAAACTCAAAGAAAGAAAATAGCATATTTAACTATGTTTTCCTTAGTTCAATCTTTCTTCCTGATGTCTCAAGTTTCATTCTTGCTTTGTTATTTTCTGTTTATAGAATTTTTTTTTTTTAGCAATTCTAATACAGTAGTTCCATTAGTGACAAATTCTGTTAGGTGTTCGTCCTATGAGAAGAAATTGGCTTATCTTTTGTTCTTAAGAACATTTTTTTTTGTTGATAATAAAATTCTAAGTTAACTGTTGTGTTCTTTCAGCACTTGAGGAATACCCTTTCCTTATGGCGTTCCTGATTTCTGATATGAAGGTCGCTGTTACTGTAGTCATTTTTTCCAGTAGGTGAAGTGTCATTTTTCTGTAATTGCATTAAGGGTTTCTTTGCTTTTTAAGTTTTCTAAGTTTAATTACTATGTGTCTTGACATAGATTTCTTTAGAAGTTTGCTGTCTGCCTTTCTGTTAGTTACATAAATGTTCTACATCTCTTGCCAAATTTAGAATGTTTTCCTCTATTATTTCTTCAAGGTTTGTTTTTAACCTCTCCCTCTTTTCTTTCTTTCTTCTTTTTTATTTCTTCTGAAATTCTGGTGACACAAATTGTCCTGCAAAACTCTTAGACTCTGTTCTTGTGGAGTTTTTTTTCCAGCCTATTTTCTCTGCTATTCAGACTGGATAATTTCTATTGTCCTATGTTACAATTCAAAGATTTTTTTTCTTTCCCTTACACTTTGCTGTTGGCTGTGTGGCTTTTTATCTTGGTATTATAATGTATATTTATAAAATTTCACTGTATTTATTTTTTATATTTTCCATGTTTTAAGACACTTTATTTTATACTGAATCTTTTTTCATTTGTTTCAAGCTTCTTTATAATTGTGAAACATTATTACCATCAGTTCTTCAAAATATTTGTCAAATAGAATTCTAAGTTCTATCAATTTTCACATTATAAAATGTCAGTGTAATACCCTGGTTGTTGATATGATAGATGATTTTAAATGAATTTTTTACTATGAGACTCTACTTTGTATTTTCTGGAAATTATTTGTTTATAACTGTTGGTGTTTTAGTGTTCACACCTTTTTCAATTTTCAGTCTGGGATATATACAAGGCAAAAATAAAATGCAGGAAACCCAGGGAAATCTTGATTCCAGGGGTCTTGAAGTTTTTAGCCAGTTGTCTTTCTACCTCTCAGAGTCTTTTTATATTTGTTTGTATAATGCCAACATTTTTTACTCACCCTTAGGGAGGAATAGGAAAAATATATGTATTCTGTCTTCCTAAAAGCAGCAATAAGATATTTTTAAAATCATTTTTCAGTTATTTCATATCACATACATCTCTAAGTTTGAATGGCTAATGTAATAACTCATAATTTCTTTATTGATAGGTTAAAATAAATGCTAGGGAGGGTTGGGACAAAGCTTTGATAAATTATGAGTTAAAACAAAACACTTATAAACCAATTACATTAAATTAACTACAGACAATATAATGAAATATCCTTTATATCAGTATTTTAAAACAACAGCTATAAGAATATTTAGTCTTTCTACATATTAGATTTTTCCACTACTAAATTCTTACCTATAGCAAAGTCATAGATTTTGCTTAATGCTCTGGGGAAAATTTATTAAGTGACAGTTGTTATTAAGGCAACTATATTCTATCCTCAGAAAAGCTATTTAGGGGCAAGAAAGAACTTTACCAGAGTGTACAGAAAAGTTTGTTCCTGTAATTTTATGGGGAGCACTCATTCGGTGCCTAGGTCACATTAGAATTTATTTTAAATTCTTACTATAGTAGGAAGAGAATTTTAACATTTCACTGAACACTTAAATAAGATGAACATTATCAGGATAAAACTGAATAAAACTATGTATGCAGGGATAATATGTGGAAATAAAGTTATAAATAAAGTCCATTTTTAATTTGTTATTGTAAATAAATGAACTGCCTCTCACGTGTTATTTCCACCATCTTTAAAGTATTTACAATTTGTGATATCTTGTAGCAGAGAGAAAGAAGAGTACAATTTCCATAGAAAACTATCTCTTAGTCATGATGGAAAGTGACATTGTGAGAACCAACATTAAATAAAAAATTTGACACTCTTCTTTTACAGAGCTACTCTCGTAATTGATCTGTGCTCCATGAGAGATACACGTGTCCAGAGGAGAATAGGAAGGGCAAATCTTACAAATATAATCTCTTCATAAATGCAAATGGACCTTCAGAGAAACATCTGACTTGAGCACTGAGGCAGGAATCATCCCATGTTGCTATGAAGCAGAAATACTATCCAAGGTGTGGGCAGTGAAAAAGATTTCAGGGCCTGTTGATGAGGCAGTCACTGGCCGAAGAAGGAACAATCTGAATGAAAACAACAAACATGAATATATTTATGATCTCATAGTGATATTCCCCCTACCAAAAATAAGTGAAAAATAAATACTTCAGTACTTCCTTTTGGAACTTGCTGCTGAACCAATTTAATATTTTCATGAACCAACTTAACATTTCAATCGCATATTATGGTTTAGATCTAGAATTCCTCGAACTTTCATGTGCTCTAAGGCAGTTCTTTGGGAAAGTGATTGGCCCTTGAAGGAGCTGTGCTCATGAGTGGATTCATCCATTTCTTACTACAGTAGCCCTATGCTGTTGGGAGGTGGGGCCTGGTTAGAGGGGTCACTGCGAGTGTGACCTAGGAGGGTGTATTTCCCACCCTTGTTCCTCCATGTGCTCCTTGCTTCCTGGCAGCCATGAGTTGTGCAACTATAGTTGGTTCAGACCCTTCCTCCATGCTCTGTCTGCTTTGGATAAAAGAATAAGGAATTTAAATGGAAATATTATCACTTTCCATGTCTAATGAATGATGTATAAAGGCAGTCCTCACCAGTGGCCACTAATATCACAGAAAAGAGGGATGGCTGGATATTCCACACTCATGATGGAAGTACGCAAAAGGCTATAAACTGGACTTGGAGAACAAGGGCCATGAGAAATTTTTGACTAGGTCCTGCTATCTACCTACTAATGTACTGAAAACATGGACTAGAGAAACATGATAAATTACACTGGCTAGACAGCAACATTCAGACCGTGACCAACTCCATATGACACACAATTCATTAGCTTGAGACTTAAATATTGGGAGAGAATTCTATACACTGAGAGACACAGAAGACATACAATCTTATTTTAATTATGATTCAAAAAGTATTAATAACTAACTAAGTATTTAAGGCAATAAAGAACTAACTGGATGTTTTGCTATATTAAGAACTTGATGTTGAAATTGCAGATGAGACAGGAGTATTGCAATCATGTTTCTTGAAAACAGCCTTATTATTTTAAAGGTATGTAATTTTAAAGGTATAAATCTTTCATCATCTGGGAATTTGAAAAATAATTTTGGTGGAAGGCATGAGAAGGACTAGGAATAAAACAAAGTAACCTGTAAAATGAGAATTGTTGAACCAGGGTAATGCTGGGGACATAGAAATATATATTACTATTTATTACACTTCTGAAAATGTTTGTAACTTTCCATAATAAAAACTTGAGGAAAGAACTGGAGGTGATGAGGTAGGATGGCAGTGGGAAGAATATGGTCACACAAACCATTTTGGTCAGCTCACCTCAGGAGCAGGGAGCTGTCCTCCTTCTAGACCATGTAGCATTGCCACAGCCTGACACTGAAGGACCAATGTGGCTCTCAGCCTGGAAAGCTTTGGCTCTGCCTCAGAAACCAAGGGTAGCCTAAAGCAATGGCTCTTTTCCTTTTTTATGTTTAAAATAAATCAGTCCAGAATTGATCTTGATACTCTGGTCTGAACCACCATATATATCAGGGCTTTTTTCTCTGATGAACAGGCTCCTCTAAGACAAACACTAATCTTTATCTCTGCTCACCTCCAAGGCTTGCATTCCTTTAGGTGTCAGTGCATTATTTTTCCTCCTGCTTTTGTTTTCCTTCTGTTTTTGTATGGCTCAAATCTTTGCTTAACTTTCTTGGGACATTGTGTTTTATCCTCAAAGCCTAATTTGGGAAGTAAAAAACTAAACATGGAGCCTTCTTTGATTTTTTTTTCTCTCTTATTTCCTTATGACAATCTTTTCTTTGAACAAATGTAAGCAGAACTTCTGGACTAAAGTAGAGGAAAAAAATCTGTTTTATTTTATTTCTTTATTTTAAAGATGATAAAACAGAGTAAAATCAAAACAAACCACTATAAAAGACACAGTACTTCAAAACAGTACAAAATCAACAATAGTTACCATAATGCCTTTTGATGTCTTCAAAATAGCTGCAGATAACTTCAGACATAGTAAAAATCAAACAGAACAGAATAGAATAGAAACAATAAAAACAAAACAATGAATGCAATAAATGACTTCAAAACATGCTTATAGTAAATCTAAAATTGCTACTATAATACATCTTGCTATCTTTGAAATAGCTGCTTCTGCCATTGGATTTGACATAATCAAACAAAACAAAAGAGAATAAAACCCAACCCAATAAAACAATGGAAACAATATAAGACTTCCAAAACCAAACCATAGGGAATCAACAATGGCTGCAACCCTCAGAAGGAGATCTCCCCTAGATGCCACACTGTGTACCACTATCCTCTGAACCTCTGATCAGACCACTGGCCCTAGACCTGCAGTGTCAGTGAAACACCAAAGCACCACAAGCATCCAACTGCATTTCACCTCCATAGCTATCATTACAGTCTGTGCTTTTCTGGATAGGCCTGTTGCTTATCACCAGAGGGAGGGGACTTTGGCGGCGGGGGGGGGGTGGTTCTTGGTACTCCTTCTTTGCCAACCCATGCACCTGAAGGGGCTGAGGTCTGTCTGTTCCAGTCTGGCAGTGACCCACGTATGGTGCTGGTTCCCAGATTGTGCTTGCTTGCTTAGCGTGTCTTTGTTCTCTCTACCCTGGGACCATGAATGGCTGAGGGAAAAAAAATTCTATTCCAAAATAATTTCTACTGTAGCAGGTGAGAAATCAGTCTTGGCAAATAAGGTTTCACTGCATTTTTTGGTCTGTTTAACAAATACCTTCCTATGCTCTATGAGTGCTAGATGAAAAATTTATGATCTTTGCCTTGAAGATTTGACATTCACATACTTTAGATGTGACCCAAAGATGCCCCCAGAATGGAGTGGTAGTTCTGGAAAGCAGCTCCAGGCTAAGGACACATTGAAGATGAAGACACTGGAATGAAGCTTTAAAAAATTCAGTCATTTAACAAAAGAGAAAAAGCATTTCCATCCAGTGAATGGAAAGAGGGAGATCCATGGGACTAAAGTAGGGTGCTCTGGGTCAGGATCTAAAAGCAGCTTTCTTATTACTTGAACATAAAATATATGACAGGTACTTTTGAGCTTATGATTAACAAAGGAGAATGGTTATGTGCTCAGAATTTTACTCAGAAGTGTTTGGAGCAGGAAAGTAATATGCCTGGCCATATTTATTTTTTTGGTAGTTTTCTCTTATGGTACCTGAAAATAGACTCTAAGAAGAAAGACTAAAACCCTAGCACAAGCTATGTCCCTGAACCAGGACAATGTAGGAGATATGGAGAAATGAGAGGATCTTTTTGAATTCCTGAAAAGGTCCAGGAATTCTATGCACTTTCATAAATATAAGGTACCCTTCTGTGGACTCCTTAATACTATTGGTGAGAATGAATGGGGCTACAGATTTCCTCTGGCAGGAAATCCTGTCCTCTTATGTGACAGTAAAAATCTCATTACTCTCTTATCCCTACTTATATCAGTCACCAGAAGATGCTCAGGGTTTCCCAGGTCATCCTTCATCCCTGGTTCCTAATCCCCATCTGGCTCTTTGATGAAGGAGGTATTCTTTTTCTTTCTGGCTCTCCATGTACATTTTCTTTAAGATTAACTTCTTATTATAGCATCTACAATCTTCCAGATAGAGCATATTTTATTTATTTGATTGTCCACTCTCTTACTACCCACCCACAAAATGTTAGAATTTAAGCTGTGTAGACAATTACTATCTATTTATTTGTGGCTATTTACCCTTAGATTTTAGGATTGTATGTGCCACAGAAAAGCATTTATAGAATGGATAAATTCAAATCAGCCTTGGAGTCTTGTCTGAGTATTGTTCTTCATGGGTAAAGGAGAGAGAATAGTGGAGGATGATTTCAAGTTTTGGGCTTAGATGACCGAGGAGTATAATTTTAAGTTTTTGCTTAAGTCAGAATTGGTTCTGTCATACATGCTGTACCAAGTTTCACTCTTTTAATTGTAGTCAAAGACTATTCTCATGGGACTTTGCAAACACTGAATTTTTTATTTGTACAATTGGTAAAATTTATCATTGGTAAAACCTTCACAGATTGTTGTGGTCAGGATTTTCAAGGAAAACAGTTTAATACAGGACATATAATTTATCAAATTATTTTGTAACAGTCATCCAAAGAGTCAAATATAAAAAAGTGCAGGAAATCTGTCTACACACTATAGACCCAAAGAATCCAACTGAGGGCCTGGATCCCATGGCAATGTTCTACATGAGTCAGCTGAAGACCTGGAGCCCATGACAATGTCTAACTCAAGTGTGTTTCACAGATCTGCACTGGGAAGGCCCATAGGTCAGTGGTAGAAGCTAGAAAGTCTATGCCAGTGGAATAAAGGATCTGTGCCAATAGGCTGAGGGGTCTGCATTGGAGCCAGGAAGTGACGCTCAATGTAAGGACCAAAGCTTTTCCAGAAAGTATCACAGCCATCCTCAGCAACAGCAAACACCTGAGCTTCTCTGCTGGTGAGAATAGCCAAGTCTGTATCAGGAAAGCCAATGTGACAAGTTTCTCCTGGAGCCTGAAAATTACACCATCTTCCCTATGGAGCCAGGAAGTGATGCTCAAACTAAGGACCAGAGAACTCTCTCAAAGTGAGCTGGATCCATTCTCAGCAACAGCAAGGTCCCGAGCTCCATTGACGATGAAAACAGCAGACAAACTCCTCCAGGAGAACCAATAGCAACAGGAGAACCAACAACACCACTTCTCCTTTTTATGTTGTTGGCAACAATCCTCAGAAGGGCCATCCATAGCCAACACCATGCTGATTTATTTCAACTGGGTGTTACAAATTGGCCACCAGTTGTCAATCTACCATACAGATATTTAAGCATGATGAAATTAAGAAAAATAGTGAATGGAAACAATTTTATAATCTCATTTAACTTCCAAGAATAAGAAAAATCATTTTTATGCTAAGTATTAGGAAGTTTCAGAGGATAAACAAAAATTTATCCAGTGCTATTGCAGAACATTACCATATTAAGGAAGAAAAGGAAGTGGAGTAAGAATGATTGGAGTAGGGAGGAGGAATATAAATATATATTTTTCATTTCTAAAGAAAGTAAATCTCAGCAAAGTACAGTAGACAAATATAAAATATAAAAGAAGCAAGAAAATTGGCAAATAGCATCAATTGCTGAATTAACCAATTGCTAAATTTCAACTACTATAGTATTGTCCATAAGAAACTACTTGATGGACAACTTTTATATTAAAAAATGCATCAAACTTTATCATCCTTACATGTATATTATATTTTCCAATATACCTATGACTCCAGCATACCTATACAAAACTACAACTACAAAAGTACATTAAGTTCCTGACTTATCTTGGTTACTGCAGAATCATATATAACTGGATATAAAATGCTAGAAATATTGAAGAATTTTAAAAAATATGTAGTAAATAAAAAATTACATGAGAAAATGGAAATGGAGCTGTCACTTATTGAGTGACTTTTTGTGGCAATACATATTTATATGCCTTAAGCATATTTTCCATTAATTATTTTGCCATGGTCTTGGAAAATATGTACCATTTCTCAATTTTACAGATCAGTATAAAGAATAGCCTGTCAGCTGTAAGCTGAGCAAAATGGAATCTAATCCATGATGCCTGAGTTCAAATGGACTATCTATTGCCATGTATTTCATACAGTATCTCAAAAAGAAAAAAGAATTTATTGTAAGGTTCTTAAAGCTTAACTGTACAAAGTAAGGAGCCTGGTAATCATGTTAAGATTGCAGCACTCCCATGCTTTATTGACAATTATAAAATTCTACTAAAGTTGGCTTAAAAATAGCACATGAACCACAAGGAAGTAGTTGTTTGTGAGTGTTTTGGGAAGGAGGAGAGAAAGCAAGAATGCATCCGTGGGAGTGCAAGCAAAAAGCAGTGTTCTTCCAGTGTGGCAGTAACAAAAAGTGTTCAAGGCTCACAAAAAAGTGGGAGAATAAAGCAATAAGCAAGATCAACTTCCATTATAGCAACATGTAAAACTAGAGTTTTTCGTCACATTTATCGTGCTCAGATATTTTAAAAGTTATTATTAGTATATAGATATTTTATGTAATGGCATCAACATATTTACTCACTGCCTTAAAATAAGTCAGGAAAAATAAAGAAACAGAAATTCACAAACCACTTGTTTCTCTGAAGAATAGCTGATAAATCAAAAAGATATGGCATTTAGAAGATCGGAACAATGTCGAGGAAGTGTCCAGTAAAGGTATCATTAATGCCCTTCCTTAGTGCTTTTGTTAGCTTTTAGAGTGTTCCCCTTTTTATTTATTTTTTGGCATGGTATGCACAACTTCATTTTATTTTCTAAGTTATAAACCAATGGCTTGACTAATAAACTTTTACAACATAAGAATTCTTAAATATGAATTTGCCTGTATTTTGAGTTGTGTTAAACCAAGCAACACTTGTATACAGCTGAAAAGCAGTTACAACACTGCTCCAAACTAACTCCTCCCTAAAAGAAGTAGAAAGGACTTCTTAATCAATATCTTGACTACTTCATAGCATTTTGTGTAAGTTAAATGAACTCTCAAACTTACTTCTAATACAGAATGATTGAGAAGATCTAATACCACAAATGTCCAGTGGTTGAGATATGGTAAGTACTGCATAGTGAAAGTTACTGCTCTTTTCTTTTTGCTGTTAAATGGGAGATGAGAGATGAATGTGTAGAAAAAATAAAGAAGAAATAGAAGAATGGAGAAATCAAAAATATGTTTGTGCTACAATACTCATGTGAAGAAATTATTCAGTTTGACTGGAAACAGTCATAAGATTAAAATTTTCAAGTGATCTAACAGGTCATGAGATAATAAAATATGCTCTAGATGTTAGTGTGTCAGTTAAATGCAATTACTTTTCAGAGGTAACTAAGTCCACAACATTTCAATACTGATAAAGTTCCCTAAATTAAAGCAACACTGGAGTCTTTGTGGGAAAATAAAAGTTTTTTAAAATTCTTATTTTTATTAGTACATGCTTGCGTAGATAATGATTACGTTCCTTGCAAGAAGTTGATACATGTGTGTAACACACCTTAAATCTCTTTTCATTGCCTTCCCTTCTCCTTCTCTTCTCCCTCCATTTCTTGGCTCCTTTTCCTTTTGTAAATAGTATGAATCAATGGCAATGATAATATTTCAACTAAAAGACACTTAAAAGTAAAGAATAAGATAAAACCATGTTTATAGCAGCACAACTTGTAATAGCTAAATTTTGGAAACAACCCAAATGCCCATCAACTAAGGAATGGATGAAAAAGATATGGTACTTTTATACAATGGAGTACTACCCAGCTACAAAGAAACATAAACTTGAGACATTTATAGGGAAATGACCATACTCATAAGTGTAAATGTCATATTGTCTTCCTACTGTAAGAAGCTAAACATGTAAATAACTTCCAAAATGTGCAATAGATATTGTGAAAAGGGAAGAAGCTGTTCAAAAGGAAAGAGAAACTGGGAAAGGAGAAAAGGAGGAAGGGCAAAGAAAAAGAATACATACGTACACAGAATAGTTAAGATAGTTATACCACTAATTGATATTAGTTCATTGAAAAGAAAGGTTCATGCCTATATTGTTTAATCAATTTTTCAAGCCTATATCCTATAATATGAGCAACTACTTTGAAGATAGCAATACACAATGCACTAACCATTGTTACTCTCCTACAATCTTATTTTGAAATTTCATGCCACTGGTTTTTTTCTTTAAATTAAAAAATAAGACCAAAGTATTTTTTTCAACTATATTTTGCTATCCATTTACATTGATACTAGCTTATCTTCTCTGGGATGGCTTATGTGGATAAAATTCCAATTTCATGTAAAATTTGTTACAAATATATCTTGAATTATGGGTCAAAAATTCCAAATGATACACAAATAATGTTCCTAACTTTTCATAAATTATTTGTTAAAGTTTGCATTAACTATAATAAAACCATAATTTTCAAATTACACATTTTTCTATTAGTTAAATAGAAGGCATGACTAAAAATGTATTGTTTGAGTAGGTGAAAATTTTCCCTACAGATACCAGTTTGACACAAAATACTCTTAAGTAGAAATGCTAGAAATGGAGGAATTATTTTAGTAATCCTGAAATATGTTCTTTTAGGAAGTTGCTATCAGATTTCTAGCAGAATTATTCATAGTATCCTCTGATGTTTTGTAATTTCTTAAACACAAAATCAGAAACACTAGCTTTCTTGAATGATTCTGGCATATTTACATACATAAGGTGTTCAGTACAACTATATTTTATCTTTTGCAGAAGATTTTCATTTATTAGCTAGAAAGGAGAAGATTATTGTTCTTTCTCACCTCCAGCATTTTCAGTCTCTGGTTATCTGAAATCTGAAACTCATGAAATTCAAAGAGAATTAATAAAATACTTTGCAATTTAGAAGATGTCACTCCTTTAAGAAAAGCCAGGAACAACAAATACCACAGTACAAGCAAACTTCTTCAGTGGAAGAAAATTGTGGAGACAGTTTCGTAAATACAGAATTATGATTTCAAATGGTCTAACTCCTTGGGATTACTATAGTAAGCTAAAAATATCCAAAGAATTTTTAAGTGAACAGGATGTAGCAAGTAGAAATGATTAGTTTCCTGTAATGTGGGAACAGTACACTGCATGGACCAAGAATTCAGCTCAGCAGCACAGGCTCCTGCCTGGTAAGTGCAAGGTGGTGAGTTCAATCCCTGGTAGAACAGTATATTGTAGTAAATAGAGAATATCAGCTTGGTTTCTAAACAACAGAAGTTAACATTTTAAGAACAGTCAAATGAACTTTCTGGAAAGTTCTTCCTTTTCATGTGTACTTCATTATTATCCCTACCTATGAGTTAATGGTAAATTTACTGAGTATAGTGAGAAGACAAGAACATGGATAAAAAGTACTTTTATTGTACATTTAGTATTTCAGAAGAGAAAAGACAAGCACTGTATTGTAAGATGCCAGTAAATCATTGGTAATCTTCCCAGATGTCATGTTAACAAAAGAAAAACTGTATTTGAGGTTTTGTCTGGATTCAGTGGAACATAAAATGATGATTCATTACCAATGTTCAAACACGTGGTGGTGCTGGTGGTGATGGGAGATGACTGCTTTTGATAAATACTGAGTGTTCCCCGTCTTGACAGTAGTTAATGAAGATTGAAAATTTCATAAGAAAATCAGTTTTGTTATTAATAGCATTCGACTTTTTCAAATACAAGGTTGACAAAAATTCTGTTTTTATGGTTTCTTGATATATTAACAATTATTGATTTTCATGTTGTCTGAAGATTATGTATTTGGACATTCAATAAAATGGTCAGATGAAAAAACCCCAGCGTTATTTGATAGAGGAAACAAAACAAAACTCTTTCCTCTTCTCTAACTTGAATTGTTCTTGTTATTCCCTATGTTCCCTATAAGTCCAAGCCTTTTGCATTTCTCCACCTTCTTTCTGAATAGTATTATTTTTAAATAGTCCTTAAAGCAGCTAACTTTGAATTGATATATTTAGTATGTCAGTTCCAAATTTATCAGTAAATACTCAGCAGGAACTTACCCCTACAACTGTGCTTCCTGTTACTGGTAACAACTAATGCTTTGAAAGCCTGCCATCCTTTTTCCTTGGATAAATGATGCCACTTGAAAAGACAAATACCACTGTAATTCCTATTGAGTAAGGATAAAAGTCTTCATCTAGCACACTATGATTTCATGAAAGCATCAATCAGACTCACCAGATAATATCTGAGTCAGCTGTTCCTACTTTTGTATTGAATATAATTAAAAGTATGAAACAAATGCTTGTCATACATTCTGCCTTACTGGAAAAAATATTTAAATAAATACTGAAGCAGAGAATTGGAAGGTGTGGCAATTGGAAGCACAATAGGTAATTTTGTCCAGAGGAGAACTTCATGATCTGATATCCAAAAAATCGATTAACTAAAAGTAGCATAAAATATATTAAATATGCTAAATACTAGGTTTGAATTAATATTGTGATAAAAATTTCCAACAAATCATAAATGTGTGTGATGGTACCTTATTCAAAGACAATATTTCCTTGGCTATTGACATTTTAATTTATAACACATGCAAGTGTTTGCGATGCTCATGTTGAATAAAGATTATATCAGAAAACAAAGATTATGGGGAAAATTCTGTGGCACAAAATGTGATGAATGAATTTTGAAGTATGGTGACTTTTAAAAATTGTAACATAGTAAATGTTTATCATTTGTGAGATGCTATAATGACTTACTGTGACTTTAAAAGCAAAACTGGAACTCAGCTCAGTGGAATCCTGGTTACGTGAACTATAATCACTTGGTGTGTTCTAAGGCTCATCTTCAGCTTTCCAGAGCAAACCAGAAAATGAAAGGGGTTTACTGCAGCATGAAGATCAAGGACATTCCATATGTTAAGTCTTACAAGTGTAACATATTCCATGACTGAACAAGGAATACAGCACCATTTGTTTTAAAGATTTGGGAGAAGGACTTCTGGGCATAGACTTGAGCCCTTTTGCCAGAATATCTTATTAGGTAGGTTAGGAATCTACTGAGTTACTTCTGTCTAATGGAGGAGGTGAAATTCATAAAATCAAAATGTAATCTTGGACATTTAACAGAGACCAGGGGTAGAAAAATTAAAATTACTTATTTTCTTGTTTTTATTTAGTAATTTATTTTTAAAAACAATTTTCTGTAAATATTAAAAATACATTTGTACATATAGATTATGTGAATTTCAGAAATAAGTGGAATAGCAATTTTTGTGGTATTTTTGTGTAGAATTTTTTCAATTCAATTCATAAATATTTCAAATGAAATATTTTCAATAGTATTTGTACTCATAGTCAGGATACCACTTTAAATTATTAAAACATTCCTAAGATTCATTTAGAACCAGAAGAGACCTAGCATAGCAAAAACAATGCTAGGTACCAAAGGCAAGACAGGGGGAATCACAATCCCTGATGTGAAATTATACTAAAAAGCTACTAGAACAAAAAAAATGGCATGATATTGGCAAAAAGAAAACTCCCGGAAGATTAACAGAACAGATTAGAAGATACAGAAACACACTTAGCTATCTCATCTTTGACAAAGGGGTCAAGCACATTCATTGGAAGAAAGAAAGCTTCTTTAATAAATGGTGCTGAGAAAACTGCTTTTTCACATGCTAAAGACTAAAAATAGAGTCATGTCTATCACCATGCACTAAACTAAAATCAAAATGGATCAGACCTAAATATTAAAACAGAAACACTAAATCTTCTGGAAGAGAGAATAGGCAGAACTCTTGAAGACATAGATGCAGGCAAAATTTTCATGAACAAAACCCAGATTGGACAGGAAATATTACAAAGAATCAATAACTTGGATGTCACCCTACTAAAAAGTTTTTGCACAGCAAAAGAAATTACCAATACAGTGAAAGAAATAAAGCACAGAGTGGAAAAAATGTTAGACAATTGCTTCTCAGATGAAGGACTAGTCTCTAGAACATATAAAGAAATTTTAAAAAGCAGATCCCCCAAATTTAAAGATCCAATCCAAAAATGGGCATCTGAGATGAATACATACTTCTCAGAGAAAGAAATAAAAATGACAAATAAATATATGAAAAAATGTTCAACCTCATTGGTCATTTAAGAGATGCAAAGATTAATGCCAAGATTCCATCTCATCTCAGAAAGAATGGCTATCAACAAGAAATCAACCAACAACAAATGCTGGAGGGGCTGTGGTGAAAAAGGAACCTTTCTGCACTGTTGGTGGGAGTGTAAACTGATGAATCCACTGTTGAAATCAGTGTAGAGATTCCTCAAAAAACTAAGGTTAGCAGTCCCATTTGATCTAGTCATTCCCTTTCTGGATGTCTTCTTACTAGAATTAAAAATATCATTCCACCTATATCATGGGTGTTACATATGCACACCCATGTTTATAGCAGCACAGTTTGTAATAGCTAAATCTTAGAAACAGTCCAAATGCCCATCAACTGATGAATGGATAAAGAAGATCTGGGTTTAAAAAAAAATACATTGGAGTACTACTCAGCCATAAAGAGGGATGCAGTTGAGACATTTCTAGGTAAATGGATGCACCTTGAGAAAATATATTTAAGTGAAGTAAACTGAACTCACTTGTATGGATATCTCATCCTTTCTCTTGTATGAGATACTAAATGTGTAAAAAAGGACCAAAGTACATAAAAGATACTGTAAATTAGGAAGGAATTATTCAAAAGAAAAGGCAATAGGAAGGGGAGAAGGAAGAAAAAAAAGAATGGGAAGAAAAAAGAGTCCATACTCTTAAATTAAATCACATTGTTTTCTAGTGGGAGAAACTGCAGGGGTAAATAAGGGCCAAAATGTATAAAAGATATTGGGAAATAGGAAGAAAATATTCAAATGGGAAAGGAAGCAAGGGATGGAGTAGTGAGAAAAGAAAGAAGGGAAAAGAAAAAAGAATATAAAGAAGAAAATGTCAGCAAAACTTTGAAAAGAAGGAGGGCAAGTGGGATTAAGGGGAAGAGAAGGATTTGGAGAAAAAAGAAGAAATATCACATACAGGCACAAACTTTCCTCTAGTGAATGTGGTCATTACGTATACCTAAAATGTACCAACAAAGCTAATAAAAATAATTACTACTTTGCAAACTAAAACTTATTAATATTATCATTCTGATTCATGCTTCATCTTTTTTTATTGTTTTGTCAGGTGTGAGAGGGTACATCATATGACCTCTCCATTTCATTTATATTCAACATCACATTCAGAACAAGATTTTCACATATCATCACTTCAGCATTACCAGCTGCAGTTGGACAGCTCATGAATCTTGAAGATCCTCACATGGATCTTGGCACAGTGACCAGCATGCCAACTCTCTGGTAGTGGCAAGACGATTCTTCCATTCCCTGGAGATCCTTCAAAAACTTAGGTATCCCTTACTTCTCACATTCAAGGAGACTTGTTTTAGCAGTGGATACCTTCACGCTGCCTCTGAAAGGGAAGCATTAGAAACATCATCTCTGAAAAGCACTGGAGAAAGAAGTGCGAGTCATTTCTGAGCATCTGGAGGATTTCCACATGTACTACAGCAAGAACTCAATTTACTGCACAATAAGCTTCACATATAACTAGATGAGGCCTGTTAATTTACCAAAATTTTCCCAATTACTCTCTAATATTAGCTCTGAATGTGATCCCTTCTTTATTTTAAAAACTGAAAATTTTAGGACAAATTCTGCTTCTTAGGGGACACTGAAGCAGCAAGTATAAATTTGAATCTTGGATTAACAGGGACTTTCGGAACTCAGTAAACAGTCATGTTCATGGTTCCATCAGGCCTATATGAGAATTTGTTTTAAACTCCATTTATCAGATAGAATCAGATAAAAATACCTAATGTTAACAAATTATTAAAAATATAGAAAAGAAAAAAAGACAGTGATACGCTGTTAAGTCTTCCTGGTGTTGGGCAAGTTAGAATCTGACAGCTTGAATCTTGTCAAGGTCATGGTCAATCTGGCTGTGATCACCTTACTACCATCAACTCCATGCTGATTAATATCAACAGGGATTGTCTGAATCTCTAGTAATTGGGTTAGTTTGGAGAAGCTCAGCAGGGATGCAAAGAGCTCAGTACAGGACCATGTAGAGAGACAACAGGAAAAACACACTGTGGGTTAGAAGCAAAGCAGCTGGGAATACTAGGGAATAAAAGCTCAAACTATTTAATAAAGTACACAATTTAATCTTTCCTACAGTGTGCAGTATCATCTTAATTCAAGGAGTTGGGGCTGTGAAGAGGCACGGGTCTGAGAATTTCTGACAAGGTCTAGACTTTCTGTTTTGTTGGATTGAAACAGTTATTTGTTCATCATTCATAGTTTTGCTGTTGACACAGGGTCCATGAGAGGTTCATTTAAGATCTGTGTACACTGGCATTTGAAGAACAAGGACTAACGTTTCTACCTAGTCCTGTGATGCTGGGAAGCAACCCTTCTCCACTGGCTTTGGTGTCCCTGAGAGAATATACTAGGAAGGTCACGGGTATACTAACCTGCAAACTAGAACAAATACCTGCTGCTGAAAATATTATGAATGCCATCGTGAAGAACAACTGTATATGACACTGACAGGAGTATGAAGCAAATAAGAGACAAAATTCTACCTAAATTCTCTAACACCTACAATATACCAGAAACTCTAGGAGAATTAGAGGTGAATACAACCATCTAAGTCACTGCCCACTAGTACTTTATATTCTACTACAGAAAGGACAATAATAAAAATTTTAACAAATAAATGGAATAGTTTAGATGGCAATAAGTGCCATATAACAATAAAAGAGTAATTCTTTGTGTTGTTTATGTCATTTCATAGTAGTTATTACCTGGTTCTTCCTAATCCTTTATATTTTACCCACTCCTTGCACCAGTTTTTTTGTGTTAGGATATTTGATTACAAGTGACTTAAGGCAAAAGAAAATTCAAAAGATAAAGCTGAAGAAACCAGATAAGATAGTGCAGGACAACAATCGTCTCCAGGGCATTTGGGAGCCTGCAGGGATTGCTAGTTGCATCTTTGAACCTTTGCTAAATGGAATATTTCCTTATGCAGTCTTTGTGGCATGCTACTCAAGATTCAAAATACCAGGAGGAGAAAACTGCCTAGACCATATGTCCTTTCTTTGATTCTTCTTGATTGACGGAAAGGGGTTCATCTCAGATTTCATGAGAAAAGGCAGAGACTAATGTAGTGTGCCATCACAATAGCTCGTATGCAGGGAACTCACTACTTAAAATACAATTGGAAAGTTCTACCAGATAAGAAGTAGATGCCAAAAAGTGAAACCACTAAGGTCAACTTCACTATTTAAACTGCCATATCCTATTAGTCCAAATAAACTAGGATTGCTTTTCTATTACTTTCTGGGTTTTCATTCCACACACATTTAAAAGAGAGTTAGAGATTTATTACTAGCTCTCTAAATGAAATAATTGAAGGGTAAGATTGTTATGTTATCCTCGTCTCCAAATTTTCTTTTTAGCACATTTCCCAGAAGATACATGTTTGCTAATGTTAATGATAATACAAATTTGCAGATTTTCACGTGAAACTCATCTGCATGATGGGATTTACTTAACATAAATTTTCATATTATTTAGCAACTATTGAATAATGATGAATTTGCACTTAGTAAAATTAACATGTTCTTCATTCTTACCTTGTTGACCGGAACATAGCTGTGAAGCACGTGACTGGATACATGCGTCCATGTAGATCTGTGAAAGTAATCTCTTTTGTTTAGTGTTACAATTGGTTATAAAAATCTCCCAAATCAATTTCCCTTAGCTTTATAAATGTGAGTAAAATGGTTGTTTCATTTCTTTGCTGACATAGGAAAGTATAGGGAGAGGTGATTTCCATCTTAACTTGACTGTTTTAATGGTTTGAGTTCAAGATTCCTTCCTTTTTGTTTGATGTGAGTTTGACTAAGAAACTTCTTATCAGTAGTTGTCTGATGGCCTCTATGAAGGGGTTTCTGATGATCTATTCACCAGTTTTACAGATTTAGCATACTGATGCTTCCATTTGTATTATCACATCCAAAGGCAATTAAAAAGACTTTTCTTTAACTCATGAATCATGGTATCAATTATTTCAACCAAATTCTAGGGAGGAGACTAGTTGCCCAAATCTTCTAATTCTCAGAATCCACGTGCTTCTACCTGCTTGGACAGACAAAGGAAAAACCAGTTTTTCTTACATTCCAGCCTTGCTCTTCCTGAGTATTGTAAAAGTAATGGTCCTGGATGCATCACAGAGTTCTACCCTATTCCATCTTCCAGGCTGCTGGTGAACAAGGACCTTTTGTCCACTTAGTGTACACTTAAAGATCCAAATGTGATCTACTTTTATCAACTTCTAATGAATGCCATCATAAGCTATTACTGAATTTCTACTCTAAAGTTATATTTTTAAAGAAATTGCATAAACAGAGTTTTCCTTACTAAAGTACTGTTTAGTGTATGTGTGATAAAATACACTAATATCTCTTCTTTTTAATTCTAAAAAATTGAAAAAAATCATGCAAATTAAAATTTAGAATAATTTTTCGGTAGTATTTAGTTACTTGATTAATTTTGCATTGTAATATTGAAAGATTTTGTAACTTATGAATAAGAAAAAAATGATCCTGCTTCTATAATGAAACATATATGAGATTTAAACAAAGATAGAATGAAAATACTGTGGGAACTTTTTCACCTTTAAAGAGATTTCTATAAAGTTTTACCAACATTTTAAGAAATAACAGTTAAAATAATTCTATATTTAGTAATAAATTGTGCAATTTTTTTTGTAATTTTCTTACCCTGGAGAGGTAGTAGATACTTTGATTATTTTATTCATTCAAAAACAATCGAATAAAGTCAGGTGGCAGCCGTTTTAGGCACTTAGACTAATATATGGGAGTAATCCATGGGGTGCAGTTCATGAGGTCAGCCTTTGGAATACTAGGAGGGAAGAGAGGGCCAGAGTTTGAATCTGGAAGAGAAAAAAGATAATCCATAAAGTAGAAAAGTAAAAAGTATCGGGGATGTCATTTGGCATCCCTGGCAATGGAGAAAAATAAAGATAAGGCAGGGATGAGGTACATAAAACAATAAGAAGTGTTGCCTTTTTTCAGGTAAAATGACCAGGGAAGTTTAGATTAAGATCACCTAAGGCAAATACTTGGTTGAGAGGAGAGAAAACTGTTCAGGTAAAAGGAACAGTAAATGCTAGATCCTAAAGGAGAAGTGGAAGCCAGGTGGCTTGGAAGAACAGGAAGCAGCCTTGTGTGGCTGGGGCAGAGTTTGAGGCACTGCAAGGCAGACAGTGGGATCATACAGTAAAGAGTTTAGGAGAACACTGTCAAAACTGTTGGGTCTAATGGAACGGTCATCTTGTAGGAAGATCGTGATGAGAGGAATGACCTGGCCTTGCTTCTGCAGTAAACAATGCACTCTGACTGTGGACTTTGAGCTTATAGTTTCAGGAGACAAAGTTGTCAGGAGTGGTAAGATCCAAAATGCAGAGAAAATAGGAGATGCTATCAGACTGAATGTAAGAGATAAATAAAAAACAAAGCCATTCACCTGAATTGACAGAAGTTTTATTAGATGTACAGTTGAGGCTCAGAATTTTTCTAGTATGTATTGTTGATCAATGAGTGGTCTTGGAGAACACATATTAAAACATGTATATATGTATATATATATATATATATAGTTAATATCCTCACATACATAATAAAAATAATTAATTTTTTTGAATATAGATGACAAGATGAATCCTTTAATGTGGGAAACAAATACTCTTACCAAAAAAATTCTCACACATATATTGGGAAATTTTAACTGTCAAGGTTCTGGTAGGAAAAAGATGCCACTCAACAGATTTGAATGCTATTTTAATGAAGGAAGTATTTACTGAGATATGAGCAGAGTTCAGGGGACCAAGAATGGTGAAACAGTCACAATGGAACTAGCCAGAGCAGAAAGCTGCGTCCACACCTAAAGTGGTGAGCCATTGACAGCACCATACAGGGTGTCGCCACACAGAAAAGTAGCCACATACAGAGCTCTAGAAAGCAAGCAAAGACGTGGGCAAAGGAAATAAAAATCCAATTATCTTTCTCATCGTGTGTCTTTTCCTGGCCCTTTCCATTGTCTCACTGTTGATGGGAGCAGTCCATGGGGTTCAGTCCATGAGGTCAGCCTTTGGAATACTGGGAGGGAAGAGAGGGCCAGGGATTGAATCTGGAGGAAAGGAAAAATGTTTAGTACAGAATTTCATGTAACTTCAGGAGGATCTGAACCCCAAGACATACATGCTGACAAAATTCTAGCTGGAGAAAAGAGAAACTGTGTCTCTATACTGATAGCTTGGAACACTCAGCTGTAACAGCCTACTTTCTTACTTAGTCTGTGCTGCAAGAGACAGCTTCCTGAAAAATACCGCCAGGAACTAGCTTGAAAGAAGCAGTAACTTGATGGGAATGGGTTGATAGTCACGGAGATCAAAGCCCAGTTCTAATCATGTAGAATTCAAAGAGGGCTGGGCTTCCTAGGAAGAGATTACAGATAAAGAAAATTAAAATCAGGTATCCTCCTGCAGTACCAAAATGTTTATCCCAGGATTTTTTTGGTTGTTGTTTTTACCAAAACAGAAAGGTAAGATTCTAACTGAACAATAGAGAAATGTGTTTAATTCATTTTTCATTTCCAATGAAATCAAAACTTTATCCTTTCATGGGATTCTCTATCCTCTTTTTCCCAGCCAAAAACTTTGTCCCTAATTCAAGGTCATGTGTTTTAAATTTAAAACATTTACAAAAATCTTAGAAAAGGGGGTGTGAAGGGATCAGTGTACAATAATTGCTGCTGTTTGGAAAAATGAATTGAAAAACTAAATCTTGAACTGTAGGTATTTATCAATTGCTAGAGACAAACACTTTATGCATTCTGATTGAATCAATGGTAAAATAATACAGTCTTCTTTATAAAGCATTCAGTTTAATTTCTAAACTTTCTGAAATTTCTTACTAAAGAAATGGAAAGTTAGCTACCATTCTCAATGTTGATCAATGGCCTTTTTGTTGGAGATAGTATTCGCCTCTCCTCTCTGAGACAATTAGCCACAAGGCTTGGCTTTGGGAGTGAAGGTTAAAGGGGAAGAGAATTCTAAGAAGAAAATTAAATTTAAAATTTCAATTCAGGGTTTACAAATTATTAAGTCTTTTAAAATATTTTTATTATAAATTGATGTGGTAAACAGATCAGATATTTTTAGTAATTTTCAATGGCATGAAATGAATGCATTTGGAAAAATATTTATAATTTTCACTAAAATATAAAGCATAATATTTTATTTTGAAGCATAGACAACTTTGTAGCCAGAAAGACTGTGATAAGGAGGTAACTCTGTTACAAGTTAAAATTTATATTTGGCTAAAAGAAATGTGCAAAACATACACATATTCCTCATAGGATGGTTTTTCTTTAAAATATGATCTGTATTTTTATCTTTTCATTTCAAATATGTAGCCAGCATAATACTTAGTGCTAAGGTACTGAACAAGAATTTCCATTATAAGACTGTTTTATACATACATATATATGAGATAAAATAGCAGCATATAAATAATAGGAAACAATATTTTTCACCTACAGGTGATATAATTACACATTAGTAAGATAATGTAAACTGAGATTAGAATGATGCAGAAGGCAACGTTTCTCTTCACTTTTCTATTCATTCCTTAAACTGTAAGCCTTATGAGCACATGGTAGGGATCCAATGAGCACTTGGTTAATAAGGTAATAGAATAATTTACTAAGATAAAGATTAAAATGAAAATGTTACTGAATGTCTCTTCTATGAAAAATATTAAATAAGTTAGTAATATTAGAAATAAATTGCTTTTATAAAAATGAAAATAAAATTACTTTGAAGAAAAACATCAAATTACCATAAGATAGCTAACAAACATAAGAAGAGGACCATGCAATTCTATTGAGATAAATAAAATGAAAGTTAATTAAACTAGCATTCATTGAAAAAAATTGGTCAAGAGGGTAAACAGAATGCTTATTCAACAAGTCCTCAGAATTAAATTCCTTAAAATGATAGGAATGACAAAATTTTAAAGAAATGTTATGGGGAAAAATGACAATATTTCTGTCTGCACACCAGACTTTCCCGCAATATAGAAAGTGAATGTTATCAAATGTTCTGTGGTGTATGATTGTAAAGCCAGCACTTGGGGAAATTGAGACAGGAGAATCACAAATTTGAGCCTAGACTGTGCAACGTAGGTATTTAGCAAAACTTTGTCTCAAAATAAAAAAAAAAAAAATAACAAGTGCTGGAGATATAGCTCAGTACAAAGGCCCTGGGTTCAGTACCCAGTACTCCAAAAAATGAAATGAAATGAAATCAAATGAAATGACCAAAATACAAATACACAGGAAAAGTCCTACAAGGATGAAGTACTTCACAGGCAAATATTTTCTAGAGTTACTCCACAATCAATACATTGCAATAGGGGGCTCAAGGGCAATTTTTAAAAAGTATTTACTTGAAAATTGTGTTCAGAAGAGTTGAATTAATTTGTAGTTTCAGAAACCAATGAAACAAAAAGAAGTGAAATATTCGATTTGGTCAACAAAATTAAAAATTGGTTATTGAAAAAAACAAATGAGATGGATTCACCCATTCCATTCTCTAAGGCAAAGAGAAAGCCAAACATCTTTGAGAATGAGATGAAAGACAAAGCCACAGTCATAAAACAGGATTTCTTTTGTTGTTGTCATTGCTTTCAAAGAGAATATGAAAATGCATATACATTTAAAACTTGGATTAACTGGAAAATGTTCCAACATAATATAAATTAGCAAATCTAACCTAATAAGAAGACTATCAAATAAGTTAATGATAGAAAACAATCAAAAGACAATCAAGGATACTATTAAATGAATGCATAAATTCTACCAAAATTTAGGTATATTATCTATACAAAATATAAACTGATATAGGACAGAGAAAAAAATGAAGATTTCAGATGTTAGTCTATGAAAACATGGTATGTGGCACAACCAACGCTGATCAAGAACAGAAAATAATTAAAAATTGCCACCATTATTATCATCATCTGCAATGTGTTAAAATGCTCTAATGAAACTATATAAAGTTTATAAAACCATAGAAATAATCGTGAAAATATTTCAAGCTGACATAGAAGTTAAACTCTGATTTTGAAAAACAAATATACTTTTATTTTCATCTACTGAAATTTATCACTCTTTCACATATGACTTCTTGTAATTCTTTAGAAAGAATTCATTACTACAAAATATATGCATGGTACATATATATTTTTTATTTGTAAAATATATTTTCACTAAACATAAATATCATATATGATGAGGTAGTAAATATAGGTAACAAATAAGTATAAAGAATCTAATGAACATGTGAAATATGTTACTTTTTATTATTTTAAAGAGGATAAAACAAAATAAAGTCAATCAAAACAAGCCAGTATAAAAGATAGAGGTCTCCAAAACATTATGAAATCAACCATAGTTACCATAATGCCTTTTAATGTTTTCAAAATGGCTGCAGATAACTTCAGATATAGTGAAAATCAAACAGAATGGAACAGAATAGAAACAATAAAAACAAAACAATGAATGCAATAAATGATTTCAAAACAAGCCTATAGTAAGTCCAAAATTGCTGCCATAATATATCTTGCTATCTTTGAAATCCCTGCTCCTGCCATTGGATTTGACATAATCAAACAAAACAAAACAAAAATAAAACCCAACCCAGCAAAACAATGAAAATGATATAGGAGTTCCAAAACAAAACCATAGGGGATCAATAATGGCTGCAACCCTCAGAAGGAGATCCCCCTAGATGCCACACTGCGTACCACTATCCTCTAAACCTATGATCAGACCACTGACCCTAGACCTGCAATGTTAGTAAAACACCAAAACACCACAGGCATCCAACTGCATTTCACCTCCATAGCTATCATCACAGCCTGTGTTTCTCTGGATAAACCAGTCACTTAAGGTGGGGTGGGGGGCAGGTAATTCTTGTTTGCCAGCCCATGCACTGGAAGGGGCTGGGGCCTGTCCTCCTCTGGCAAGCTGCCTGTGCATGGCATTGGTTCCCAGACAGAATTTTGCTTAGTGATGCAACTTTGCTCTCTTTACCCCTGGTCTGCAAATGATGCTAACTCATGGGGAGAGGCTGGGGTCTGTCTGTTCCTGGTCCAGTGGTGATCAGTATGTTAATTATTACTAATAATTGAGGAAATCCAATTATATTTCCACTACACCTATATTTTTTTGCTTGCTCCACTTAAATTGTTAAGGATTGGTAACACCTTATGTTGGTACACATTTATGAAACCAATAGCCTCCTGTAACTTTGCAGTCTTTGAAGGACAAATTAATAATTACTATTAAAAACAACATACATATAACTTTAATCTACTAATTTCTTTTACTTATGATATTTTAACTCCTGATATATTTTTACATTTATATGGAGGTACAAGAGGATACTAATGCAGGATTGTTTGTAATAGCACAGAAGCCAAAACTTTCAATGTCTATTAGTAAATAGATGGCAAATAAATTATGGCACAACCATTTTATTAGACTAGTGTGACATTTCAAAAAATATGCTATAAATTTTGTTATGTTAATATCTCCAGGATGTATTTTTAAGCCTTAAATCCAAAAGCTTAAATCCAAAAACCTTACAAAGGTAAGGTCTAATACATATATCTGTGCATGTGAATGCATAGTAAAGAGTCTGAAAAGATAAGCCATTGTCAGTAGATTGAGAAGGAACTGATAAGATGTTTCAAGTTTGTTTCAGTGTCTTAAGTAACTTTCCTATTACTGGGACAAAATATGTGGCACCCACAATTTAAAGGAGAAGAGGTTTATTTAGGCTCACTTTTCAGACATGTCAGTCTATAGCCAGCTTGTTCCAAGGCAGAAACAAGATGGCAGAGGAGAATAGCAAAGGTAAAGGTATTCAAATGATGGCACCCAGGAAGTAAAGATAGAAAGCAGGAGTAGGGGAGAAAAGAATACCTTCCCAGTGACCCCCCAAGTCATGCCTCCTGTGAACAACTCCAACACTGCCTCCTAATAGCACATTTTGTTACTCAACTCATGAATGGATGTATATGCTGGTAAGTACAGTGTCCACACGATCTATTCAACTTCCACACACATGGAAGAGGGACATTTTAAATCTAAACCATTACTTTCTACCCAGTCCCCAAAAGTCTCATGTCTGTCTCATTATATCATATAACTTTATTCTGTATCTAAGAGTCTCCAAAGTCTTAACAGTCCATAGATTGCTGCAAAATCCAAGTCCAAAGTCTCCTCTGAGTTTTAAGACAAGCTTTTAGTTTGAGCCCCTACAAAAATCAAATAAAAGCTTTTACAAAAATTAAATAAAAGCTAAATACTACCAACATACAGTGGCACAGAGTAAATATTTCTATTCTAAAAGGGAGAAATTGGGGAAGGGAAAGCAAGACAGATACCCAGCTGGACAAACATTAAATCTTGTAGCTCTATGTCTACTAACCAGATCAGTTAGTGGTAAGATGTAGGCTTCAAAGGATTTGGATGGCCTTGCCCTTACATTTGCTAGTTGAAGGCCACATGGCTTCTCTCTTGGGCTGATTTCAAACACTGACTGTGCTTTCCTCAGCAAGCACTCTATGTTCCTAGCATCTATAATTTTACGAAGTCTCCACTGAACATTTTTACCTTCACTCTCACAGCTTTTTGAACTGCTCTCTCAGGGACATACTGCCTGGCCTTGTAGGCCTTTTTTCTGAAATACTGGAAGAAGTCTACATGACTCTACAACTCTTGCATTTTACATGCCAAAATAACCAAAATTATATAAATGACACTAATTTTTGACTCTAGTGAAAGAAATAGCTGACTCTCCCTCTATCATGGATATAGTGGCCTCTGAGCATTTGGATGGCTGAACTGCAGGAAACTTTCTCCTAACTATGAATGAACTTGGCTCTCTTCTTGCAACTTTGACCCTGATGAAGGTGGGATCTTTCTGATTTCTGAGATGACTTGAAACCAGTTTCCTATTGTCTTGATGAAAATACTTAGCTCCTTTTAAAGGGTAATCTTATCAGCATCCAAAACCTTTGGCTCCTTTGTAGCCAAGCTGAAGGTTTTTAAATCATCCAAATCTACTTTTATTTTCCTTTTGATTCTCAGTGAAGAGCTGGCTGAAAGTAGCCAGAAGTACTCATGCCATAGCCTGAATATCATGCTGTTCTGAAATTTCCTCTACCAGATTCATTAATTTCTTACTCTTAATCTCAGTTTCCCACAAAGTCTTAGGACACAGGCAAAATGAAAACACATTTTCTAACAGCTTACACATCATCTCCAGTGTCAGTGATGCCCTTGTTCCCACCTGAAACCTCATGAACCAGGCCTTTGCTGTCTGCATTTCTGTCTGCATTTTGGTCTTCTGACCTCTGACCAGAAACTGTCATCAATCTCTGTTTACCCTGCTTCCAGCATTCTCAGAATTTTCTATACAGAATTTCCAAACATTTCCTCTTGCAAATCAGTTCCATCCTTTTCTCTTGCAAATCAGTTCCTAAGGTTTCTCAACCATGTGGTCAGTATAGTCATAGCAATGATCTCACTCTCCATTTCCTGCATTAGTCACTTTCTTGTCACTGAGACCAAGTTTCACCCACATTTTAAAGGAAATCAGGTTTACTTTGGCTCACATTTTAGATTCCATGGTTAGTAGCTTCAAAGGCAGGAACATCGTTGCAGAAGGACAATGCACAAGAACACTGCTCATCTCAAAGGTCAATAAGCAAAGAGCCAGAGGAAGCCAGAAACAAGAATACTCCCTCAAGGTCATGCCTCACATTCTAGCAGCACATTCACCTACGGAACTCATCGATGATCAAATTCACAGAATAATATGGTGCCCCATGATCTAATCGCCTTTAGTGCTCACGAGACTCTCTTGGGAGACATTTTGGATCTGAACATAACAAAGATATTCTTTATAATTTTGTACGGTACAAATTTTTGATAAAAATTTATACTATTGAATGTCTCTGTTAATAAAAATGAGCTAAGGAAAGAAAGATATAAAGTTTTTGATAGAAAAGCTCAATATTGTAAAATATATGCTAAGTAATGTTAATTCAAATACAAAGTGGCAAAACTTGTCAAAAATAATTCTGTACATACTTGTAAAATAAGCAGGTTAAATATATTTATGTGTATGAACATAAACATATATACCCTCTTGATGTTATTTAAAATTGTAAATTGGAAAATTTAATTATTTTAAGTTAAAATGCTTGGATTTCATGTAGTGTTAGACATTACATATTTGTTAAAACTTCTTTTTATAGTTTTAGTATAAAGAGCTATGTATACTTTATATATTTGAATATATTATTTATGAATGAAATGTACATATATGGAATATAAGACATAGTTGCATACACCTGTAACCCCAGTACTTGGGAGGCTGAGGTAAGAGGATTGCAGCAAATTTGAGCCCAGCCTGGGCTACATAGAGTTCCAGTTCAACCTGAATGAATAAGGAGACTATATATATATATAGATATATATAAAATACATTACATATATGTAACTTTTTAATTATATAAAGAATCATTCACCTATTTAAATAACTCTTTACATATTAAAGATATCAATTTTTACATATTTTGGATATTTCCTGGTTTTCTTTTTTTGGTCCTTAGGTGTGCTTATGCTAATTTTTGTGTTTGTGTATTCAGGTCACTCTATATTTCCCTTTCTGTTTTCTTTTTTGCTATATGATATGGAAATCTTTGCCAGTGTTTGCTTTAATAGACATTTACATATACTTTTATGAATCATGACTTTAGTATTTAATTAATATTAAATCATTTTCAATTCACATTGGAAAACAATACCTGCTTATAGTTCACTTTCCTTTTTTCTCTAATTGTAACTTCACTATTCTAGCACCATTTACTGTACAACATACCCTTGGCTCATTAACTTGAAGTGACACCTTTGAGCTGTAATGAATAAATGAACATATTCTGGTTTCATTGTGTTGCACTGATTTTATTGTATTCAATATTGTTTAATTCTAATACTTGCCTTTTATTGTATTCAATATTGTTTAACTCTAATACTTTAAAAATCCCTACATTATTTTTAATTTTGAAAACATAGCTTTCTATTTCAAAAACATTTCAGTAATAGAAAAGAATCTTAAAATATTTTGTCATGATTACCCTCTAGAACAAAACAACACAAATCAACCAATTATACTTGAAACAAAAGTTAATTGAGGAAGAATCACCCAGTTTAAACGTTGAATCTTTAAATTACAGACAAAGAACATACTCTTATTCATTCATAGCTGCCTTTTATTCAAATTGGTGTTTTTGGACTTGCTCGCAAATATTTTTTGTTAAATTTATAATTGTATTATTTTTATTCTAAATTGCATTAGGAAAGATTCATTGCTCTTTTATTGTCTTAATGGTTACTGTTGATTTTTAGGAAATACATGACTTTTTTATGTGTATATTATGCTATTTGCTAAATGCTATTGTTATGATGGTTATACATTTGATTTTTTTTATTTTCATGGAGATAATATTACCAATTGAAAAAAAGCATGCATTACAGCAATCCTGGGTATGAACTTCTTTTTCTGATTTTAATAATTCTAGTGTTTTACATTAAGCATGATGTTAACAGTTGCTTTTCAACTTTACCCAATTTTAAAATTTTAATCAAATTTACCCATGCATAAGTTACATAGAAGCAGTGAGGCTGACTTTTTGAATTAGTTTTTCACTGGTACTTTCTATGATCTTCTTCAAAAGAGACAGATCTGAGTTCATTTCTTTATATGTAAAATATATGGTTTAACATATTCCCTATCCTGCTAAGACTGAAATGTTTTTTGCCTTAATCCTTTAAGTTACACTAAGAATTTCCCAATAAACTGTCAAACTTCAAGCCACTCATCTATCTTTTTTGTCTCATTTCACATGTGCTTGCATCTGCTGCATAGAGATTTTATTTTAGATTCATATTAATCTTCTGCTGCTGTCTGTAATTTGATCTTAAGCAGAGTATTAAAGGAGATAGGGAACATTTTAAAAGATGTAAAAAATACTGAACAGCATTACAAGTACTGATGAGACATTCTCTTACAAGTCCTCAAAATCAGATTCCTCTGAAATAAAAGGAACTTTTACATCATGGACATTAATGACATGAATCAAACCTGATGCTAGTCATATTTTTAAGATAACTTTGATGAAAACATTTTAATTTAGCCCAGTGAATTTTAGCCTAAGGTGGTTTATGAATGAAGAGATGTGTAAACATGCTAAGGTTCAAGATTCTATCTCTTTCAATCTCTTATTGATTTCTTTTTTTTTATTTAAAGCAAAAAAAGCAAAACAGAAAAAGGGGTAGAAATAATACAGAATTTCAAAAAAATTAATGCTAAGAAATAACTAATTGATAAATTACATAATGTCATCTTAGAAATAGTTGTTCAAGTCACAAAATTAAAGCATAGAAAGTCGAAAATCAAAGTATGAGAATGCAAACAGTTCTGTTCAATGATCCAACAAAAATTTAGTAATATGGTTATCTCTCTTACACACTTAAACATACATGCAGTTATATCCTTTAGAGCACTTTCTCTCCCTTCTAATTGATTTCATTTGTTTATTTCATTCACTCTATCCCAATCTCCTTTTAATTTCTTTCTTCCTAAGGAAGCTTTTTATGTTAATCTATGTTTAAATGGCTTTAGATGAACATTGAAAATGAAGAAACTGGACATTTTTTTATTACTGATGACTTTAAGTTAATACAGATGTGATAGACATGTTCTTAAAAAAAATGATTTTTTGAGAATTAAACTGAATAAAACATGACCTAAAAGCTATACTTGAAGCAACCAATGACTTATGATCCTTTTAAGACATTTCTTAGTTCTATTTGGAGATCTTATTTTTTAGTAATTCTGTCATAGTTACTATAGGCTTTGAAACTCAGAAGAACTTTCACTAAAATAACTGCTTGGTCATGGCAAATTGAAATAGAACAAAACCAGGGATTGGCTAAAAGAAAAGAGAAACTTGAACTCAGTCATATAACATTTTAGGTGGCATATTTTTACATTATTATAAAATTTAAAATTTATGTTAAAATATACATTTTCACACTCATGACTGAAAATAGAGGGATTGGGGAAGCATGCAAAATGGGAGAAAGTAGAGAAATGTGTTTGGTCTAATAAAGAAACACTGCATAAGAATTTGGGCCTCTCTCAGGGAGAACCACTCAGCAGGCAGTGTTTGTTTTCACATTCCTGTGGCTTCCTTCTCACTTTGCTACCTGGCATCCTCATCTAACCTCTTGGCTTTGTAGGGTCCCTACTTGGACAGATCAAAGCTTTGTATTATTCATCTCTTTCCTATTTCTTACTTTTAAGATTTGGTCATCTATATTTTTGCTTGGGGTTTTGATTTTGATTAGTTGAGAACAGATGGTGCCTGAGTCAGGGCATAGCACACTGGAAAAGGAGATTTAGCATAGGCTGTGGTAAATAGAAGGGTGAAGGAAATCTTGTAGAATTGTAACCACGTTGCCCTAATGAATTGTTTGTTTCTGGGTTCTTTTCTCAACCTTTGTAAACTCCCCATGAAGGCATCTATCTCTATCTTTTGTTGACTTTATCCTTGCCTCTCTCATTGATATTGGGTTTCATCAATGTTCAGTGATTTCAGACCAACACCTTGATTGGCCTCACTCAGTTTCTCATGCTGGTCCACTCCGTGCCAGCCTGACACAGATTCCCTCCATGAGTGCCCACTCCTCCTTCCCTGAGACATGTGGCAGTAACTGTGGATCCGGGACTGTTGGCAGAGCAAGATTTCCTGTGCTGAGCTGTGGGCAGAGAGGCAACGTCTGATATCCGGAACAGATGTTCTAGGCTCTCAGGAGTCTTGAAGCAGTTCAGACTCCGTGGCTGCCCTGATGAGACTGGTGAGCTTGGCAGTGCATTTTACTGCTTTTAGCGAGTCCAATGGGTTTGGGAGGCACAGAGGGAATAAAAGGACTCTGAGAACGCTTTCCTCAGCATGAGGAATGCGCTGTAAGTTTCACTGGAGAACACTTCATTCCCTCTGGTATAGTGATTACATTCTGACTAGATTCCAGGACACCTTGAATTGCTAGCATGGCGTAGAGAACACTGAACAGCACACATGCCTCTGTGTGCTTTATTGATTATATGATTTATCTAAAAAGGTAAGTCAGTTCAGGCAAGGTCTCCCTCACACATCCCTCACAGTATTGGTGGAACAGACGTTCTGGCAGATGTGTTCATGTGAGTGGCCTTGGTAGGAAAGAAATCCCATCCTCTGCTTAAGGCGCTGTGCAAGAATAAACAAGGATAAGTGGAAGGAGGTCAGTTGTCTGTCCCTAGGTGCAGAGCCTTAATCTGAAAAGCCTGATTACCAGGGTTACAAGGACCCAGTCACTTTTTTTTTTTCACCACGGGAGCTGCGTGTACACACACACACACACACACACACACACCGCTTTCCTTCTATTCACGAAATGTGTTTTCCATGGTCACAGTTTTTGTTCTCATATTATCTGGCTGTAACAGTGAATTTCTGCCAGGCCGAATCAGTCAGGCTGCCGTTCCCAACCTGTATCAGCATTCAAACAGACGTTCAGGCAGTGTCTCCATGAGTTTTAGAGTGTTTGTTTCTTTTGGATTAAGCTTCCTCTCACTCTCTCCCTGTCTCTGTCTGTGTCTCTTTCTCTGTCTCTCTGTCTGATGTCTCTCTGTATCTGTCTGTCTCTCTGACTCTGTCTCTGTCTGTCTTACTGTCTGTCTCTGCATCTCTCATTCACCCTCCTCCTCAGTGCAAACACACACCCCAAACACGTCCACACGCGCATCTCCAACGGGACCGAGTTCACAGTCACGCTGGGCACAGGCGGAGCGCGAGCGGGCGAGCGCGTGTGCGGCGTGGCGCGCGGGCGGGGACGCTTTCCGGCCAGCAGGGGGCAGCCGCGGGGCGGCGCTGGCGCGCGAGGGCTGAGCTGCGCCTCGCTTCGCCTCGGCTCGCCTCGCCTCGCCTCGCCTCGCCCCGCTCCGGCAGCCTCGGCTTCGGCGGCGGCGCGGCGGGGCCGCGAGCAAGCGCAGCCTCTGAGGCAGCGGCGGCGGCGGGAGCGAGGCGCGCAGCGAGCAGCGGCGCGGGCGGGAAGCAGCAGCCGCCGCCGCCGCCGCCGCCGCGACGGGCAGCCGGGCCCGGGACCGCGTTCCCTCGGCTTCGAGCCCCCGGCGCCGGGCGGCAGGCGAGTGAGGAGCCCGCGCCGTCGCCGGCCGCGTCCTCAGGGCATGGAAGGCGGCGGGAAGCCCAACTCGTCGTCCGGTAGCCGGGACGATGGCAGCGGCGTCTTCCCCGCCAAGGCGGCCGTCGCGGGGCCGGGCGCGGCCGAGAAGCGGCTGGGGACCCCACCGGGGGGCGGCGCGGCGGTCGCCAAGGAGCACGGCAACTCCGTGTGCTTCAAGGTGGACGGCGGCGGCGGCGGCGACGAGGCGGCGGGCGGCGTGGAGGACGCCGAGGGGCCCCGGCGGCAGTACGGCTTCATGCAGCGCCAGTTCACTTCCATGCTCCAGCCCGGGGTCAACAAATTCTCCCTTCGCATGTTCGGGAGCCAGAAGGCGGTGGAGAAGGAGCAGGAAAGGGTTAAAACTGCAGGCTTCTGGATTATCCACCCCTACAGCGATTTCAGGTGAGGGCCGGTCGGCGCGCCCCACCCTCTTCCCCCGCGGGCGGGCCGGGCCGGGGCCGCGCTGCGCTCCGCGCTCCCGCCCGCTCCGCCGAGGTCCCGGCTCCTTCCTCGCGCCAACTTTGGCACACATCGGGGGGCGCGAAGGCCGCGGCGATCCCCGGAAGGGCAATGCTAAGTTGGGCCAGGCAAACTTTTACTTCGGAGCGGCGAGTGTCAGGAAGAGGGCACGCGCGCACAGACACACACACACACACACACACACGCACGCACACGCACACACGCGCACACGCCCTGCCCTGCGCCGCTCCCCCAGCCCGAGGGGGAAAGATGCTCGTGTTGCTGGTGCGGAGGGGGCGACCGCGACGGCGATGAGCAGGTCCGGCTCCTCCAGCCGCTGTCGCCCCCGGGAGCGCCAGTCTGTTGTTCTCTGCATGTAGGCACAATGTTTCCCACTGCGTTTCTTCACAATCTGGTTGCTGGCTGGGGAAGGGCAGTTTGCGCTTGGATAGTGAGATTTCAGTGGAGCAGGTGCTTTGGGGCTGGGAAGGAGCTGACAGGAAGCCTGGAGTTCCCGAAACAGACTGGGGGCGTTTCCAGAGCCCCCTTCCTGAAATAGAGCGAAACCCTTTCTTGACCTTGACTACAAGTCTATTTAAAAAAGTCTCTTTCTTGTTTTCCAGCTGGGGAGGAAGGGTAGGAGAGCTGTCAGTAGAACTCTGATTTGGAGAATGAATATGAAGACGTTTCCTGATCTTATTTGTCGCTCAAATATCCATTCAGTTTTGAGCATATTTAGAGATTGTCAAATGAAGGTCGTGAAGTAGATGCATTTATTTAGCGTGCGTACACCATGCAATCATGTTATGTTCTCCTGAGCAGGGCTGGACTGCCTGCCCATTGAAAACCCCAAACTAGTAACTCAGCATGATATCTATTTTTTTTAACTGAACTCTTCCGAAAAAAGAAAAAGAATCATCTAAAGAAATATGTGTGCATACTAAGCACTTTTAACAGCCTACAACTGAAGAGCAAACTGAACAATAAAAATCATCGTTACTTTGTGCTCAGAAACTAAGAGAACTGCTGGCTTTCCTGGGAGCTGTCCACAGTTCTGAATGACGTGAGCAATGGAAAACTCTCAGTTTTCCCCACCTAAGAAAGCTTAGAGTGACCATCTTCTGCTTTTTCTGAGATATTTAGCATCTCACAAATTGATAAACTGTCGTTTATGCATAGAGTGAGTGAATTTTAGGAAGTCTTTAAAATATTTATTTGCAAGATTTTAAAATCTTATTTGCAAAAGACAGGGAAAATCTAGGATTTAGAAAAGCTAATGACATTTATATTCTGAAGATCATTAAGAGATTGACTGAAAGAATATTAATCCTAAAAGGACCTACTAAATAATCAAACATGTTTTGTCTACTAGGAAGATACTTAGAGAAGCAAACTTATAAATGACCTTGTTTTAAGTCAAATTAGACTGCCAAATTTTTTAGAACTTCGATTTGGAATCAAGTATAGAACACCATCCCTTTTCAATCAATTCCCAATGGAAACACGTTGCAATTCACACTACAATTTTTAAATGAAAGAGCTTTTAGCCTCAATAATGAAAATAATACATTATATATATAAATACACTATATATACCTTATAATAAATAATGTTAAATAAGCAATAGGCAATAAAATGCTAAAGTTATTTGTATAATTTCACATTGAATTAAAAGGTTACATATGATACTCTTATTTCCTCAGTAGTGTGAGAAGGATGACACTTTTGAAAAATGGTAGCATATATTAAATAATTTAACTTTCTTCCACTTACTGGATAAAGACTTAGGGGCCACCTCTCATGATTAAGAATAGTGTACCCAAATCATTGAATAATTGAAATATATGAATTTAAGGGATTCTCCACATTTTCCTATAAAAAGTCTTGTAACACAAAATATCTCTTTAAAAACAAACATTATTGCTAAACAAAGGAAACTCATTGAAACTCATTGAATCACTCATTGAAATCAGTGGATGCTTCTGTTTTATCGTGTCTTTCAAAGAAATGGGAGATGATGAAAAAAATGAGCTATTACCTTAAACAATTTCCAATATAGAGAATTTTAGAACATTGAATTTTCCTTTGCATAAATAGAAGAAAGAAAAAGACAAATTAAACAGTCATCATTATATAGGATTTTGAAAGTAGAAAATATATGCAAAATAGATTTAAAAACAATTACAATGTACACTAGTTTTCTAAAGCAAACTAAAGATAATCATGCATTTATTTGCATTTGGAAGACCTTCACATCTTATGATTTCACTGATGTTTTTGTATGGTCCCTATCAATTTGAGATTTTCTAAAATGTATAACACATGGAAATAATGTAATTAAAAGAAGGAAAAGTATGAAAGACAATTCTGGCAGTAAATTTTGTTTTTTCTACCAGAAGAGTAGTGTGTCAGTAATCTTCAACAGATACTTAAAATTTTTGCTCACTTCAGCCCTTTTCTAAAGAACATGCTTTAAGGGAAGTGTTTTGCTACAGTTCCTAAAATACTAAGCTGAAGTTTATTAACCATGAAGCAACTGAAAGCATAATACTCAGCAATAAATTTCCATGAGGAAGGGAAGATGTTGGAAGTAACAACACCATGAGGAATTTTTCTTGATATTTTCATCAGTCTTTGGATGATCAGGGAACTTTGCCTCTCCTTCTGCTCATTGCTCACCCCTACTCTGCTTAGTATAGTGTGATCCTTTACTCCAGGGCATGTGGTGAGTTTAGAATTGTGGCTAATGTTCTAGTTTCCCTTCTCAGGATAACTCTAAGGCTGATTCTTCTCCACTTCCCTCTAGGGGCAGAGCTGTGCTCCCCCTGAGACTCTCAGGCAGCTAACTGGTGCCTGTCTCACTGTAAGAGCCCAAGAGTGCTGTTGCTGTCTGGCAGGTAGCTTTCTCCTACCTCTGGTGTAAGTAGGGCAGAGGCACTGTATTCCCCTTATTTCTTGGGAGAGGGTGATACAAGAAACCTTCAGGGAGTAACGAAGACTCTGGTAGTATCAACACTGTTAGAAATATCTAGGTGGAAGTTAGAGAATTTATTTTGAAAAATCATATTTTTGTTTATACTATATGTGAACACTCAGACTAGGGCAAATGTGAATAGGTACTTTAGAGAATTTTTTTTTACATGGAATTTTGGGTAATGAGGACATAGTTTCATTTTTACTGAATTTCATATGAACAATACACATTTATAATTTCCAGGACAAATATAATTTTTAAACTATCACCTATAGAGGTTATACATTTATTAAATTCTACTTTTCATTATTTAATAAACCCATTACACAGGATAAGCATGGTGCTTTCACAGCCAATTGGTAGTTATGATATAATTATTCAAAGAGATGAATACTTAGAATGCTTTTATGGATGATTTATGTGTGTATGGGGCGGTGCTACTGGATTTTGAACTCAGGGCTCTATGCCTGCTGGGTAAGTGCTCTAACACTGAGGTATACCCCTAACTCAGTGGATTTTTTTTTTATGCAAGTAATTTAGCTTGGCAAAATTTATCATAAGAATGCTTGACATTTTAGAGGTTCTGATGTTATTTTTATTAGATCATGTTTATATGAGGTGTCTTTTAAAAATAATATTTTTATTTGTGTAGATGCCAGCTGACATCTTGCCACTGATAAAAGAGATTATATGTCTTGACTTTTTATTTCCTCCACTGTGTTTCTTCATTAGTGAAGAGCTTTACTGTGTCGTAAGTACTCAAGGCCCCTGGAGACTAGAGATAGGAGACACTTCCTGAGGACATTACCACTCCTAGCCTTACATTACTCAGGGTGCATGGAGCTGTGCTGATGCGGAGGTCACTGATGAGTTTTTTGGGAAGGGAGGCTTCACCTCTACTGTATAATGTGTCAGAGAGGGTCAGTTTGTTTCCAGGAGGTTCTCCTAAGAAAACAGTCCAACCATTTGGTGTTTAAGGCCTAATTAGCTTACTGTTATATGTGGGCTGAATGCATTTATATTCTCTTGTGCATCTTTTTGTTTTCCGTTATCAACAGAGACAAAATAAACCCTAGGGTTTTTTTTTGTTTGTTTCTGTTGGGTAAATCTTTTTGTATCTTAATATTTAATTAAATTTTTTTAGTGAGTTTAGCAACTCTTAAGCGCAATTAAAGGAAATTATTTGAAATATTCAAAGATAGGAACTTATTCAGTTACCTTTTCTTATTAAGCATGTTATAAAACTTAGAGTTTAATGAATGTTTCTCTACTAAATTTAGTTTAAATGTTACAGTTATACAAAAAAATATTCATTTTTTCCTGAGAAAATTTCTCTTTAAGCATACTTTTAAGATCTTTTTATAAATTAGCAACCAGTAGACAGAAACATGTTGCTGATCTTATTTCATCATGTGAACATCCATAAATGAACTTGTCTGTTAAACAATAATGAAAGAAATTTAAATGCACTGAGAAAATATATCACTTATTATTTTTTATCATAGGTGCACTTAACTACATTGAGTTCAACTATATCTGCTTGATAGAAATCACAAACCAAAGCATCCACCAAAACAAGTTTAAATAGTACCTATAATTCTGAATTAATCATATATTCTCAATGAACCTATGACCCAAAGTATGCATGGGACCAACAAAATACACTTAAAGTGATTTTTAGGTGATCATTTCACCATCACAATTATAGTTCTTATAGATACTTTACTAGATTTCTATAGAAATTTGTCTTAGGATGAAAACTTTCATATACAGTTTCTTACAAGTAGTAGTAGATATTTGTACAGTATGAATAATAGTGGTTATTTTCAAGGTCTATGACAAATTTTCATGTTATTTTTTATGAAGAAGTAGTAAATATGATTTAACCTGATACCATGTATTTTAGAAATAGGTAATGATAATGAAGAAAAAATTTACCATATAGTAGGAAAAGACTGTTTTCACTTAAAATAAGTAATTTTTAAATATAACTTTGTGGTAAAGACATTCTGATTTACAGCTTACCATTAGTTTTCTAGAAAAAAATTCAGAACACTTTATCCTGGAATTTTCTGTTTTGCAAAATCAACCTTCATAGTTCTATTAATTTTATTTGTGCTTGTGTGTTCACATGGGTGGTATGTGTATATGTTGATATAAAATATTTGATAGTATAAAATTATGTGCATGTAAACAGTAATACATTAATTAATTCTCTTTTGAGTGAAGCACTTATCTGTTTCATCCAATCTCAACTGACAAAGTTGATTTTATGACCCTTTCAAGTTTATTAGTCAGGATTCTTCTACTTAACTGAACCATAGACTACTCAATTAAAGGAAAGAAGCAAAACTATACATTCTGTGAGTTTATATGGCTTGACAATCTTATTTATGTAGAACTGATCTTATTTCCAATACTTTAGCTATAGCTCTATAAGTTTATAAGGATAATTCTACACACTGAGTATTAGCAACTACTGTATTTAAAATTTTTTGACCTTCAGATTTATTTCCAATATTTTGGTATTATACATAGTGCTGCAACAAACATCTTTATGCATTTCTTATTATTATATTCAAGACAAAGTTCAGAAAATGGATTTGTTGGCTATCAATACTTTAGAGAATATGTATATATTCTAAATATTCTATTTTATAATTTGAATCTATTAATCTAATCTATAATATTCTATATGTTCTATGTATGTATTCTATATAAAGAATATATATGTATTTTTTTAACAAATTAATACTGACATCAGTTAAGACACTTCCTAAAATGACAATAATGTAGGTTCTCCAAGGTTGACATTCCTCTTAAGATGTGTGTAGGCTGTTTTAGAAAAGAATTTCTAAAGTGTCCTTTATTCCTACCATCAGAGAGGGACAAAAGTGCCTTAAAGAGCAAATTGAATAATTATATTACACTGCTTAAAATCCTTCAGTAGCTTCCTACTACTCTTACAATACATTTGACAAGTCTTCCTTGAGCTATAAGACCCTGTTTAGTCTGCAACTCATTCATGCAGTTTCATTATACACCACACATTCCAGAACTGTTCAGACACACAGGTAATATTTGAGTGCCCAGAGCAAGCCAAGTTCTCTTCTGCCACAGAGATTTTCATTGACATTTGACCTATACTCTGAAGTATTCTTTTCATTTTTCACCCTCTTCATAGTTGCCTTCTACTTGTCATTTAGATTTTAATCATTATGATGAAAAAATAAAGGCAATGAAAGCTCATTCTTCCCCTGCAGCAATACCTGGCATCTTTTCCCCCTGCCACCTTTAGGTGTGTGTGCCAAATAGTGCATTTCCCTGCCCAGTACATAAATGAGTAAATTAAACTGCAGGAAGATTAAATAGCATGGACACAATGACATAGATAGTAAGAACTGGGCCAGGAATTCAGTCCTTTTGGAGTCTTAATTCTGTCACTTCAACTCTTACCTAATAAGAAACAAGGTTGACAGTATAAATAATTCTCCAAACCTTCAGGGAAACATCATGGATTAAACTAAATAGTTTATACCTCCTCCTCCTTGAAACCATTACAATGTAATATGAAAAAACAAGCAAGCAAACAAACACACATGCAGATACATAGACCTGTAGATGAGAGAGAACTTCAGAAAATCAGAGATTTTAAAAATGGGCAAAACTCAAAGAAGAAATTATTCTACTGGCACAGTACTTTATTAATTGAACTCCAGAAGTGTTTAAAACTTGAAAGTGCTACTTAAACAGTTTCAGGAAAGCCAGTCTAAACTAGAATTAACACATTGACCAAGAGGCCATAATGCATGTGTCTTGCTTCTGGGCAGCTCTGATTCGAAATACATCCTCTGATGTTACATAGCTAACAACCAATGGTTCAAGCTGCCCAGTGGGACAGTCCTGCATGACCATCAGTGACTCAAACTGTTAAGGATTTCTTCAGTGAATACAGAACTCTGAGTGGTGACATAAGAATGTGTGGAGTTAGGTCAGTTCCCTCCAAGCAAGAAACCAGAGAAAAGTTCTTCCAGTGAGAGACATTTCAAAGTCTTCTAATAAAAAATTTTCTGTTTATTAGATAACCACACCACAAAAGTGTCACACATGTACATAGAGACTAATTATTTTTGATATTGTATTTTTAATATAAACTAAAAATATTGCTTGACTTTTGAGAAAAAAATGTTCATAATGAAAAACTTAAACAACAAAAGGAATTTTAGAGGACACAAAAGGCATTGTGATAAAGAGAAATGAAAACATTCTTATAAAATAATTATATATATATATATATATATAGTTTCTTCTGAAAGATATTCTGTGTGTATAAGAAGAATAATATGCTATGAAAAACAATGGGAGAAGATTAAAAAAATAGAATGAGTTAACTGAGAAAGTTTAGCCTTTCAGGATTAGGGTACAAAAGAATATACAAGCAGTTTAGGAAAATAAAGGATTAATTCATGAAGTTAAACCTACTAAAAGGAATTTCAGAATGAGAACGAGACTGAAAATGGACAAATGGCATTAGCAGAGATATTTTAAATAATATTTAAGCAAATATAAGCAATATAAATACACATTCTGAGAGACTCAGAGTGCTCAACATCATCAAAGAAAAAGGCTTCAGCAAAGATCAGCAACACAGAAACTACTGAACTCCAAGAAGTCAGAAAAATATGCATTAAAATTTCTCAAGAGAATACTGTGTATCATGAAGTGACAATACGCTTTTAAGGTAAATGATAATGTAACAAAGTCTACAAAATTCAGAGCCAAAGTAATTTCTAAAAGAATTCCATACTTTGCCATATGAAGATTAAATGATTTTATTCAGAACTTAAGAACTCAGATATTGACCATCTTTGTGCTCCCTCTTAAATAGTTACTGGATGATGTGTTTCAGCAAAACAAATAATTGCATGAAACATTGTGTCGAAATGGAAGATAGGAAAGGGGCTCTAATGGAAAAACCTTAAAAGCAAGTTCCATACAATAATATTTCAGTTCACGAATAATCCTGTTCGCAAACAGTTCTGTTCTCAAACAAGTGTTCAACAAAATTTTACTTCCCTTTACAAACTCCCTATCAGGTGACAGACAACACCATGGCCATTTTATCTCCACAAGCACAACTGTGGCCATCTTTCCCAAGATGTAGAATGAATTAAGTTCAAGGACCAAGGTACCACTAGGAAGACTCCTGAGTGGCTGGCCTTGAAAAAGAGTAAGTAGACTGGAACAGGACAGCAGGGGGCTATGGAGAGAAGTCTTTTGGGAGGACAAATGAATAAAAGATACAGCATATCAGCATTTGAAAGTAATATTATTAGATACAGATGATTGGAACAGTGAATCTTTGACTTTCATATAGACTCTATTGAGCACAAGGAAATAAAAAAGGACCTTTATTAGCTCCAGAATAATCTAAAGATACATAAAAAAAGGAAACAATCACAGTTTTTTTTTTTTTTTTTTTACTTAGTTCAACAGTCAATAATATTTACCTGGTCTTGATTTAAACAGATTATGGCCCAGTTCTTCTGTGAGAACACAAGAAATGTAAATGTGTAAAAATGTGTAAGAAAGTTAAATCCTCAGCTTCTGTAATGGATACTAACAGTGATTAAGGTGACGATCAGTTTCTCTTAGAAACATGAATTAAATCCTAAAAGTAACAATTTAGGGTAGTTGAATTTGGGAAGTGAGTATGTAGAATGAAATAATGGAGCAAAACTTACATGTTCTTCTATAATCCTATAAAACTTTTAATTAGAAGATCAAATATGTATATGTATTGTTTTGTAGTAACATGTAGTTCCATTAAGAATTAGTTGGGAGATAATCCTGGCTCTACACACTACCTTAGCAATGACTCTCAATTTCTCAATTATAAAATGAGGCAAGAATATATGGTTCTCATGGGGTTCTTGTAAAGATACACATTTTATATCTATATATGTTATATATTTATAAACATATACGTAGTGCTAACTGTGCTGTACATTTAATGCTATTATCCGTTATTAGACTGAAGGTAAATTTAACCAAATTAAGGCATGTGAATTATTTGAGAGAAAGTATTTTCTAAATGTGTACTCTGACAAGCTTCACAATTCCTTCAGCAAATGCTTATATGAAGGAATGGCCAGGTAAGGTTAACTGCTATAGAAGTCAGGGTAGCAGGAGCCCTCACGTGCAATGGTGTGTTTCACATGTGTTGTGTGAACAGGCTTACTCATGGAGGGGATTAACATTGAAAATTTATGCAAAATTTTCCTGTGTAACAGTTGTACCTCTTAAATTGGTATGGAATGCTCCAATTGAACATTTGGAAATAGCTTTTAGGGAAAATTCTGATGGCATTAAGTTGCATGTACTCCATCCTGTTAATCTTCATTTTCATGAGAAAATGGTGTAGTTAAGCCTTTTGGGATCTTATTTCAAATCAGTTAAATGTTATATATGAGCCAAATAAGATGAGTCATAGCCTGCAAATTCTTTAATTTTTTATTGTTAAATTGAATAGTCTATGAGAAATAGTTATTTAGAATTGTAATTTAAGAATTTGAGAAATACTTCAAGTTTGACAGAATGATTTTAAAAATCTTGCTGACATCATTTCTAAAACAGATGTTGCTTGCCACTCTTGTAGAATATTTTAGTGTTATTTTGAAAAGATAATAGCTTTTTTTAAAAAAAATTTGTTCTGAGCAATAAATTTGGTAATTTTGTTTGAATAGCTACATAACTGAGTTAGGATGAAGAATGGATAAATATGTTAGAGAACAGTTTTAAATATATAAAATATAGCGATACATGGTACAACACTTAGTTATGACTGTATGTGTATTGCACAATATAAATAAACCCAGAATTGCATTTACTGTAATTATTATTGCTTACACTAATTACTTACAGTTATCCATTAGTGATATTGTCTATTAGACTTCCAAACTCATAAAATACTTCAAAAATCAAATTAAGGTTGTGGCTCCTTTACCCTAGAAAAGTGCATATGTTCACAGTATTTTGTCTATAATTTTTTTTTTTTTTTTGGTACTGGGGATTGAACTCATGACCTTGTGCTTGCCAGGCAGGCGCTTATGCCACTGAACTAAATCCTCAGCCCCTTGTATATAATTTTAACAGTTCTGTGGATCCTTTCATTTACTTTTGGACTTCAAATTAAGAGTTTCTGGACTGTCTAACATAAAGCAGAAGTAGAGACATTATGAACAGTATGTGGAAGATACAAAGATACAGAGATTTCCTTGGACAAACTATTTTGGAATTACAGCTGCAGCTAGATTGACTTTCCTTGAGATAAAGAGAATTCCCAATGAACCATATCCTTAGTTTTGGGAATGGCTAACTGGTCATCAGGGATCAACTACAAAGGATTTTTTCTGGATGGGTTGGTAAGTGAATGAAGCACAGAATTATAGCTAGAAATATCCTTGGAGAGACAGGAAGCTGAATTATATTTTTGCAAATGATGTTTACTTGTCTTAAAGACCTGATTAAAAAGCTGATACATGATAGAGTTAAGCACAAAGTTCAATAGTATGGCTGATTAGAAGAGAAATATAATAAAATGTAGGACTAACTTTTCTATACCAAAAATTATGATTCAAATAAGAAAAACACTGCTGACTACAAAAGTCAACATATGAGCTATATAGGAGTGATCAGAAAATATGGTGAACATTTACATTGTGAAATGTTTATTGCAATGGACACATTGCTATTTTTCCCTCCCTTTCTTTGAACACACTTGTCTCATCATTCTTGCTGCTTTCTGAAGCAGTTCTGAAAGTCCCTTTTGTGAGTGTCTTTAGTTGAGTTGTCATGGCTGCCTTAATGCTTGAATTAGTTCAAAATGTTTTTATTTCATGCTCGTTTTGACTTTGAGACAGAACCACTAGTTGCTTGGTGCTATAATTGGAAATAAGTTGGATGAGAACACATCATGATTGTGTGTGTGTGTGTGTGTATGTGTGTATATGTATGTGGCAGAAATTGTATAGGTAGTTAAATAACATGGGATAATCATACAATATGGTAAATATGACTATTTAAAGTAAATAATTATTGTAATAAAAGTACATTGCCGTAAATTCTCATCAGAATGATGGCAGTACCCCCCACTTTCAGCATACTTACAACATCATTATTGGCAATGTGTTTTTTACTGTAATGTTTCTTTTAAAAAATATTTAAATATTTACTGCATTTCAGTCACTCTTTGTATTCTAATATAAAATTTGAAGCAGTGTTAACTAACCAAATTTTTTTTACCATTTTATAGCCAAGTTTAATCTAAAGTTGGATTTAAATTTATGAATGCTTAACTGAAATCATAATCTGCAGAAAAATAATAGTAAATTAGTAATTGTTTAATAATGTCACTATAGGTGAGGATTCTCTACTATATCACTCTAAATACTGTGTAAATTGTTGTAATATTTCTAATGGTCAATTTGATCCTACATTTGAAATGAGTTTTGAAAATGTATCGGCTTATAAGTTATCTTAAAGTAAAAATATAACTCACTTGTGAACACATGGAAACAAGGATGATCTCTGTAGTATTTTCATAATTACAAAACATTGTAAACAAACACAACATAAGGAAAATTTCGATGCTGTTTTTAGCTTCTGCTTATCAGTTCTTCCTCATATCTCTGCATTTTTTTCTTTATAGATCTTATCACAATTTATTGTAACAAATATTTTATTTAATTTGATTATATTTTATTGTCCCTCATCTAGAATTTAAGCCTCATTAGGGTGGAAAAAATTTTAATTCTTCTAATTACTGCAGTCTAGGTATAGAAATATGTATTCACAATATAGGCACTTAATAAGTTTGAAGAATGGGAATTTTAGCAATATCATGTGTAAGACATACAATTTACAACAGCAAGTATATTTTCTTCCTGCATCCCTTTTCTTAACAAAATCCAAATATTTTTATTTAGCAAGCATAGCTATATATATATATATATATATATATATTTTTTTTTTTTGTATTGAAGATTGAACCCATGAGTGCTCTAAGCTACACCTCTGTTTATTTTTATATTGAAGTAGTGTCTTGCTAAATTGCTCAAGCTGGCCTTGAACCCGTGATCCTCCTGCCTCAGTAAATGGGACTATAGGCATGTACCTCCTTGCCAATTTAACCTAATCTACTGTTTATATCTTCAAAGAAACATGCATTTGAAATAAAATATAAAGCGATCCTCCTGCCTCAGTAAATGGGACTATAGGCATGTACCTCCTTGCCAATTTAACCTAATCTACTGTTTATATCTTCAAAGAAACATGCATTTGAAATAAAATATAAAGCCATTTAATTATAGCAGATTGAGAAAGATAGTGCAACTTCTCCTTTCTTATTCTCTAATTTTAAGTACTTATTTTGATGAGAATTTCAATATTCAAATATGCATAAAACATGAGAGTAAATAAAGATTACAACATAAAATATTTTGTAAGTTCAGAATCAGTCACCAACCTTGACCATTGTACTATCCTTTAGATTTATTTTTGACCTGAAACTGGATTTTCTGTATCTTTTCTTCATAAGATATGCAAGATCTATTTGTTTGCTACTTCCTTACTCTGAGTATGACCCACAGTAAACCTATATGTTTAATATGAAAAATTATTTTGCTTTGTATTTCTCTATCGTCAGATCAGATGACAAATTTTAACATATTCAGAGCAACATGTGTTGAAAGAATACCTTAGACAATACGCTTAGTCCTTCCAGATAAATGGCAGTAGGGGCAAAACAACACAAAATAAAAATAGAAGACATAAACACTCTGGAAGGAATTTGGAAAGAAAAAAAAAGGCCAAGGGAAAAAAAGAAAAGCTTAAATAACCTGAGGATATGTACAGTCTCAAGATAATGAAACATGGATTACAAATAAATTCTAAAACAATACGAAGTAAAGAAATGATCATTTTTATGTGAAAAGGTATGTGGGATATCTAACCTTTAACAGTAATATATTCAAATGTAATAATGATACAGTAAAAATGGGCAAAGGCTGAGACAATACATTGTAGAAGAAATATATGTGCAATTTAATCCTTGAGAGGGAGTTTATTATTTATCATCTGTCTAGCTATCTGTTAATCTGTCATTAGTCTATATGTCTTTCTTTTGAAATAATTCTGGTGAAAATGTTTTAAAATGTAATCTGCAGTTGTTTCATTTCAAGTGTCATTTTTTAGGTGTTTAGGTATGTCCCCTTGCATGCCTAAAACAACTTACTTCATTAATTTCTATTTGGATTTGGATTCTAAATTCATAAGACTAAGACAGTGTAGTTTTCATTTGTTGACAGGAATCAATTCTCATTTTTTGTTTACTGCATGTCTTTCTTACAAGACAAAAAGCTGAAATACATGATATCTGGCTCCCTCAACTGTTCTCCTCTGGGTCTAGCTCAGTGATTGCACAAACTAGGTGGTTGATAAGCAGTATTGAGTTAAGTTACACAGCTGGGTAAGCTCACAGATTTTTTTTCAGAGGCCTTCCTTTGAATTCCGTTATAAATTGTCTTGCTCTAGTTTAGTATGATTGGTTCAGTTTTGAAACTTAATACTGTTTCTTGGATTAACTCCTAAAAATAGATAATTAGGTAGCTGGCTTTTAATTTTCATTCTGTGCTAAATATGTATAGTTACAACAATATAAACATACACAGACACATAAAAGGTCATAATATATATGTTGAAAACAAAATATAGTAGAACAGTAGTATAGTTGATTTGGAAGACAGACATAGAACTACATTAGAATCCAATGAGTAAGTCATGAAAAAAGAAAGGACTTAACATTGTAATAATGAGGAAGAAGAGAGAAATTCAGAAGATATTTAGGGGGTAGAATAAGACAGAATTGCTGTGGTGTGTTCATGCATGTGTAAGAACAGGGAAGAATTGAGAATAATAATGACATGTAGGGTTACATGCCATTGATACTCTTTCAATACATAAAGAACTGTAAGATAGAAAACAGATTTGGCCATCAAGTTAAAGATGACAAAGTAAATGACAGATATAAGCATATACTGTTCTGAGAAATACAGTCTGGGTTGGAGCTTGTTGGGATCGTTAGAAAATAGTTTAAGATATTAATTCATGACATTTCCCAAGGAGAATATATTCAAGAGAGAAGAGGTCTCCAGGATAGATATTGAGGACCAGCAACCTTTAAGGTAAGGGTGAAAGAATTAAGAGCTTCAGGGACATTTGGGAAGTAGTGGGCAGAGTAGTAGAAAGACAACCAGAGGAGAGCAAAGGTAGAGAAGTAAAGATTGTCAAGTACCATTAAAGGGTTAAATAAATTTGGAAAGTATCATTAGATTTACAAACAAGGGGCTAGATGGCATTTACAGGGTTTATTGTTTCATTTCATTTTGTTCTATTTGTTGTTTTTCAGGATAGTGCTTGAATGCAAAGCCAGGTAATAAAGGACTAAGAAGTATGCCAAGCAAGGGAGAGCAACCACATACAAATTCCTTTTGGTAAACTGTGAAAGTTGTAAACAAAAGTAGGAGCCAACATTTATCTCTTACAGTGGTTTAATCTTATTTATTTGAAAATATTTTCAATTTTTAATTGACACACAATAATTGTACATATTTGTGGGATGCAGGGTAACATTAAGAATATTTACCCATTAGTGAGAATACAAGGTGACATACATTCTAAAATTTTCAGTTATCACAGGAAAATCTGACCTTGAAGATTGCCTATAACATCATCTCATTTTTCTAGGAATTTAAAAATAACCATTTTTCTGCTTAGATACTTCTGTAGTTTTCACAGTTCTCCAGTATGTATTGTTTTCCATCTAATACTGTTTGAGATTCAGGTTTCTCATATTATTTCTATAGTTCCATAGCCTAGTAAGTAATGACTACTGATAAAATAATTGTTTCTAGATGCAATGATTCCCTTAGGTGGACTGTCATGCCATGTGGTGTCAGGAAACTCAAAGGAATGATTTCAGAAATATGAGAGCTCTGTAGTTATGGGGGAAATTCTTAGGCTTCTGGCATTTGCAAATTTATGCCACATTTCCTGTCCTTCTTTGTTGCTTTTTCTTTAGTAGATTCAGATTCTAATAATCCTCCTAAAAATTTTTAAGCAGTTCTAAAACTTTATTATTTTAATGAACTCCAAGTATAAGTTATCTAATACATAGGATTTATATGGTGGAAGATTGTAAATCTGATGAGAAACATTGGCTTTTTAAAAAATAAGCATCTCTCTTTAGCAATACGTATGGCTCAATTTTATGGACTATTTCTATCTACATCTGTACATTTCACAGTGACTTCATTATGAGCATAGCTTGCTAATGCTGTTTTCATTTAAATAGTCAGCCTATTTTGGTACATATAATTCAAAAGGGTACAGAAATATATAACAAAAGGAAAAAGGAAAATTAGTTTCACTGCTTTTTAAATTTTCTGATTTTAACTAGAATCAAAAGAAGTTATTTTATTTTATTTTATTTTTGTATATGCCTGCCTGGATAAATACATTACCAATTTTAAGATTTACTCTTAACTCTATACTGTCAAGTATCAAGCTTTTTGGAAAAACAAAGAAGCAACTGAAGTTTTAAGTTATGATACCTAGGTTTTAACCCAACATGGTGAACTATAAGTAAATATCTCAGAAAACTGTAGCCTGTGTCTGGATAATAAGGCAGGCTTTCTCACTTGGGAATACCAGCTGAATAAGTAGGATTTGTATAGCTAGGCCAAATTCAAAAGCTTCTACACAGCAAAAGAAATGATCAACAGAGTGTAGATAACAACCTATGAAATGGTAGAAAATATTTGCAAACTGTACTTCTTACAAGAGGTTAATAGAATATATAAGAAACTCCAAAAACCCAACAGCAAAAAAGACAACCCAATTTAAAAATGGACAGTAGACCTGAAAATAAAACATACAAATTTCTCAAAATAAAACATACAAATGGCCAATTAATATATGAAAAGTATGCTAAATCATTAATTGGCAGGAAAATGCAAGTCAGAACTACAATGAAATATTACCTCTTTCCAATAAGAATTATCAAAACTCAAACTGAAACAAAATAAAACAAACCCCCCCTCCAAAAAAAAAAACAACAGCAAGTTCTGGCAAGGAGCTAGAGAAAAGGGAATGCTGCTGGTGGGGGAGGAACAGAGAGGATGGGAAAGTAAAAACTCAGATATGTCATGTACATGTACATATTCCCCATGAGGAATGTAATCATTGTGTATTGTAAATACGTAGTAACAAAAATAAAAATTAGAAAAACAAAATTAAAATAGAACTACCATATAATTCAGCAATCTTACAATTGGGGATTTAGTTAAAGGAAATGAAATTAGAATGTTAAGAGAAATTTTCACTTCCATGCTCATTATAGCACTATTCATAATAAGAAGTGGAAACAACCTAAATGCTCATCAAATGATGAATTAGAAAATGTGTTATATAGTATGCAATCATAATAAATAACAAAATCTTGTCATTTACAGGAACAGGGAAGAAAATGTAGCATATTATGTTAAAGTACAATAAGCCTGATACAGAAAAGTACAACATCATCTCACTCATATATAAAACAGTTGACCTCATAGAAGTTGATAAGTAGACTGGTAGTTACTAGAAGCTATATGAAAATGGAGATTGGGAAGGTATTGCTTAATTGGTACTAAATTATAGTTAGAAGTTTGTGCCACTGCAAGGTATGAGTTATGAATATTGAAAATATAGATGCATTAAATCTGATTTAACTGGTCTTCAGTATTGTACAATGTATACTTATATAAAAAATCAAATGGTACCAATAAATATGTGTATTTTAATATGTTTACACATCAGTTAAAATAAGTTTTATTAAGTCAAAGATGAAGACTGAGGCACCAGACCAGGATATGAATGAATACTTCTAGGGTAGAGTGTAGTGGTTGAGATCTTGGATTCTGAGCTGTATTCCTGGGTTGAAATCTTGTTTTCTACATTCACAACCTGAATTATTTTTGCTTTTTGCTTGCTTGTTTTCTGTTTTGTTTCCTAAATTGCAGTCAGACACAGATGAAACCTGTCATAGTATTACTCTAAAGACTCAGTGAGATGGAATGCATAAAGACAGTTAAAATGGCATTTGGCACATGGTACGTAGCAAATGATACTGTATTTGGCCACTCTGCAGACTAGCCCACTGACAGTGGCTTTCCAATGAATAACTAGTTACCACACCATTTCATTGCCAATTCTTTTTTCTCCACCAAAATTAATGTAAAAATAACTGTGATAGTGCTTAAAATATCCAGTGGACATGTCAACTCACATAGAAGCATATATTTTAATGAAAATGATAGCATTTGTGGCACACAGCATATTTTACAAACTTCATTTTAACTCGGATGATGTAAAGGAACCACTTCATGTCTAGTAATTGATTATGAGAGGAATGTGAATATATGAGTGTTTCCCTGGTTTAAATACTTGATAAAAGAAATACAATGAAATTTAACAAAAGTAGGTATTTTTAAAATCACATTTAGTAAAATGCTTCTGGGAATGAATTTTATTTTGAAATGTCACTAGGGTCTAAGTATTACCTTACATGGATGGAATTCCTAGTTATTAAATATGTATAGCAATGTGTTTGTGGTAGCTGTGTCACTGATTTTGGAACACATTTTGGTCACTTCTTTCTTTTACTGTTTGCCATCAGTGAGGTCTCACATAATTAGGGCTGAATACACTGCACTTTTAAAATTAAACCAAGCCTCTGGGAAAGAATCATGGAAATAGATGGTTAAAGGACACTCAAGCAATTAACAAGCATGATAAAGTTAAAGATTTATGATAGAAAAGTAGGTTAAGAACTTTTCTTTCTTTTTCAAAGAAGATTCATTAATACAGAAAGAATATACCTCAGGTCCCCCACCCCAGGAAAGATATGTAAAAGCAATGTTCATTTCAGTCAATAAGGTAATTCTTTGCTCTTTTCCAGTGGATTGTTTTCTATTTTAGGTGCATACTTCTTAAAAAAACTTCACATTTGATTGACTTGTAAAATTAGTCTGAAAACACTTTATACTTCCTGGAAAGTATATAATAATGAACTAATAGAGATTCAAATGTTAAATTTCAAAGGAGATAATTTTATCCCTAATGAAGTAATTACTTTTTTTAATAAAAAATACATATAAATGTATAGATTATTTATGGTAGGCTACAGAAAGGTAACAAAGGTAAATAGTAAAATATTCCAAATGATAGCAGATAATTAAATATTACAGCAATAAAACATAATTCTCCCTTGTGGTATAATGTTTTGTATAATTTCCCATTTCATTTTCTCTGTTAAAGGTGTATTCTCATGTGCCTCTTTACTAGATTAAAAATCTCTTAAAAACTTATGATGGTGCTTCTCTCTTTTTTCATATATAGCACCTAAGAATCCAAGAAAATAACTTGGCACTTAATAAATATTTCCTGAATCTGAGACTTTGGATCTGCAATCCTATGTCTTTTTCATGAGCTACTATTATTTCTTTGCTTGTGTGTACTTAAATAAAAATCATTAACAAAAATAAAAAGTTAAAAGAGAATTTTTATCTTTTAAATATTGGCCATGTGCCAGACGTTGGTATATTATTCTTGTAACATTCTTAGAGGAATAGACATTATTTTCTCAAATTGTATAGTTTAATTTTGAAGAGATTAATACAACCGTTTCAAAACACTACATGAATGATGTAAAAAGATTTGAATTTGTTAGACATTTTTATTCTACCAAAAAGATTTGAATTTATTAGATGTCTTTGATTCAAACCTTACTCCATTATGAATTACATTAACCAAAAATTGAAAATATCTATATCATGGTAGCCACAAACAAAGTTTTCATCCTTCAGAAGATAGGAAAATCTATTTAAACTGAGGGTTAAAAGTCTGACTTTCTGATCCTAAGTATGGGTCTTTTCCCTAGCATCATGTTTTGTTAAGTTGGTTTGCCTTGATATTATTAGAGTTTTCTTTTGTAAATACAAATCACAAAGGGAGAGATAAGTAGTAATATTGTACCATTGTTCCATTATAGCCTGATACTTTGTCAACATTGACTTCTCAGTCCTCCATTTTCTTTTTTATTGTATAATAAAACAGATACAAAAAACATGAACAAGATTTATTACTTGTTGTAAGAAAAACTTCCTTAAATTCACATACAGGCGAAGAAAGAGTTCTAGAACCACCTAAGGGCCTCACCCATATGAGCAGTCATCACAGGCCTCTTGTACTCTCCATAATAACAGCTTTTCTCTTACAGAGGTTGTTTTCTTCAGTTTTTCTGCATTTATCATGAATGTGCATTTCTGGGTTGTGTAGTTTGGTTTGTCTTCAAGTGGATTTTTAAATTTACTTAAAAACATATTTAAAGTATGTCTTAATCTACAAATTCCCCTCCATTCCATTCTTTTTCTTAGTATTTATCTGATGAAGACCGTAACAGGCCTATCAGTTCTCTCAGACTTGATTGCTGATTACATACCTAAATGTATGCATTTCAGCATGCTTTTCCATCTTCTGTGGTTTTGCCTTTTGGCACCTGCAGGTGATTAGACTCAGATTTCCTCTGCAGGGAAAAACTGTAGGTGGTTTTGTGTTCATTCATTATGAAAATGTAATGTCTGGCTCTGCTCCTATTATTCATGGCATTGATGTTTAATATCTAGATGCATTAAATACGAATGGCAAAAACATACTTTTTGTAATTGTATAGCAATACAACTCATTTCTCATATATTACTGAAATAAATATGAAGAAACCCTTTTCCTCTTCTGTTGATTACACTTTGGCTCAGATCTTATAGGAAAGATAGATAAATGCTGTACTTTTTCCTTTTGCTTATGCATGTTTCAAAGTAATGAATAAGGTTCCTAGGAGATAACGGCAAGTAATCATTTTTTACACCTTTACAAACTCAAATTTAAAAAGCAGATGGATTTAAATTCATTTAAATTGTTATCCTTTTTGAAAGCCATGCCTGGCATTTTTAAGCGAGTTCTTGATTCTTTTTGCTAAGACCCTTTTAGTCTTTGATAACTTCCTTTCTATGTGGCATGGCAAGCTGTTCCAAGTTGTTCATATAGGTTTTCTGCCCCACACCCTAGGTCAACCACTTCTCCCTTTCAGATTAATGTTGACCTCTTTGTGCAAATGTCATCCCAGTTTCAGCTACTTTCAGCAATTATCTGTTGGCGTGTGGGAGTCACTTGTCTCAAGGTTTGCCAGATGCAATATGTCCTTCCTTCCACAGTGTTTCAAAAATCACAGGTCTTGCAGTTACTGAATATTCATTTCACCTACTTCATTTTTGAGGTTTATGGAAACATTTTGCTCCCAAATTTCTTTCTGTTTTGTCTAACTGATTTAATTTTTGTTCTGTTTTTTTTTATGTAAAAATCTAAGCTGCCATTACTACAATGATCTTTTCATATTCATGTTGCCTTTGCTTTTGAAAATTTTGGCAGCTTTAATTTTCTTGCAATTAAGATTATCACTGTTTACAAAAGGACAAATTTAACAGTGTGCACTAAGAAATCTTTGATTATACTTTTTTAAATTTGGTGAACATTTAAGAATATAACTGGTTGCTATGAAATTTAAATTCAAAATTAATCCCCTTTTGAAATATTGACTTGGAATTTATTAATTAAATTTGGAGGGACATAGTATTGATATCCCTTCCCTAAACAATTTGGTTTTATTATTTTTAAAATTTTTTTATGTTTTTGGTACCAGGGATCTAACTCATGTTCTTGCACTTGCCAGGCAGATGCTTATGTTACTGAGCAAAATCCCCAGCCCCAACAGTTTGATTTTAAATGTGCATTATTATATCAAACAACACAATTTGTCAAAGCAGAAAAAAAAATGATACATACCTGAAAGTAATATCATTCTTTTTACATGTCACTGCCCAACGGAATACATTATCAGTTGTATTTTTATTATCATAGCATATATTCCTAAGGCAGTGATATTTAAATAGTTTCCATAGGTATATCAATGAAAAGCTATCCCAAATACACAGAGTATTAAGTGTTTCTATCTACCCCAAGGTTTTATGTTAAAAGTTCCAGTGTTGGGAGGTGGGACCTTTTAAGGAGGCTAGGTCGTAAAGGTGGACTTATCATGAAATGATATACTGTCTTTACAAAAAAAAAAAAAAGATCTTAAGAGATCTCTAGCCTCTTTATCTTGTGAGATTATAATAAGAAGATGACCATTTAGAAAGAACTGGGCTTCCACCAGATACCAAATGTATGGGCATCCTGCTCTTGGCCTTTTCAGTGTCCAGGCTGAGAGAAATTAATTTCATTTGCTTATAAGCAACCTAGTCTGTGACATTTTGTTATAGCTGACTGAATGGACTGAGACCACAGAGACACAACTGTATACAAATTGAAAGTAAAAAAAAAAAAGCAAAACTACATGGAAGAAAGCTTACAGTAAGAATAAAAGCATGCATGCATATTATTTTAAAATAACTATACTTTGATTTTTGTTTATTTTAAAGCAAAAGCATTTTAAAGTGGAATTTTGTTTATGCTTTATTTTGCTTAATATGACTTCCAGTATATCTCATCATTAAAACTATAAAGTATATACCAATTTGGTAAGGTGGTGTAGGTATTTCTAGAGCAAGTTATGCCTTTCTTTTTTATAATCATAAGATACATATCAAATTCAGGTGGTTTTTCTGAAGATTTCATGGGTAATACTCATTATGGCAAAGCAGATCATACTAGAAAGTGATGAAGTACTGTATATTAATATTTGAAGTAAAGCAGTGTCACCAGAAATAGATCTGGGAATAAAGCTTGTTTGTATGAATTCCAGCCATGATGAATATTAACACATGAATATACACATGTGTGCACACACACACTTCATAAATCATGTAGGTAGAATGAGGGACACACCTGCAGTAGAATGCTGCTTATTTGTCTTAACCGAATTAATGACCAAAAGGGTCAGTTTTGCCAATGTTGTAAAGTATGACTGTATCTCATCAGTCTGCCTCTAAAGCATTTTCCCATTTTTCACTCTGGAACTTCTCGCCATTAAAATGTAAAATGATTTGACATAAACCATTTCTTAATTATGTTTAGATTGAATGTATTCACAATAAAATGACTACTATATTTTTGGTTCTTTAAATTTTCATACCTAATGGTAGAAAATAACTTTTTCATAATGATGGGAGTGGACAAACTTCTGGATGTGGTGGGTGATGTTCAGAGGTGAATCTTAAATCATAATAGGCTTATATTGCTAAAGCTGATTTACTACTTTGGGATGATCCAGGGAAAGGTCAAAGGATACACTGAGTGTAACAAATGGAGCTGAGGTTTCAAAACGTAAGTTAGTAGTGCTGTCCTTGGCATAACTGTATGATTTCTTTCACAGCACAGCATTCTTCTTTGCTGAGAATTCAAATTATAGTCTCGATCCACAATTTGGGTTTGGTTGGTGTACTGGAGTGTAAGATCACTAGTGACTCAGTGAAACTAGAAAATGAGTACTTAGGTCATCTACTATGCATTTAGCTCTTTGAGAACAGCCTGAAAGGTTTAGATGGGAATCAGGTATAAAGTGATTAGCAGGCAGTTGTGGAGAAGACATGGCTGGTCTAAGATATCTTAAATCACAAAAGCTGATATTGTGTTGCATCTGAGTAAGGAACCTAGCCAGACTGAATGTTAGACAAGTGCTGCACATTATCTGAAAATATGTGCTGTTAATTCTCCCAAAATCTATCTGGAAAAATTTAGAGTAGTGGTGAGGGTACTGATTCCAGCAAGATTAACAAATCATATTTTTAGATAACTTCAGTTCTGAAATTATGTGCCAACTACATATGACATACAGTTACTGCTTTTTATATCCATGCATTTCTTATTGAAAATGCACATTCTGTACTTTTTAGTAAGATCACAGGTTTTCCATTGTACTCAAAATATACCAATAAAGCATTTAGTACTCATAAATATTGAGAAATCTTGTCATTTATAATTTTTTAATTTATATGCAATGACTAAAAAACAATATAAATTAACTCAAGAAGTATAGGAGGATACAAAGTGTAAATTATACCTAATCAAGTACATTAACACTGTATTAGTCCTTTTATAACAAGGTAAATATTTCATATATCATTCTTTAAAAAAAATTAGAGTTCACTTCCTTCTTTTCTCCTTTCCCCCATCCCAGTTCTTTCCTTTTGAGCAGTTTCTTTACTTTTCACAATATATGTTGTACCTTTTGGATCTTATTTACTCTTTCAGTTTGTTTCAAGACAGCTAAGATAATTGTACTACTCCTTCTATTAGTTCATTGAAAGGAACAGTGCTTATATTGTTTGATCAATTTTGCATGCCCAAATCTGATAATGTGAGCAACTGTTTTGAAGACAGCAATATACAATATAATAACTATTGTTGATTTCCTGTCATCTTGTTTCAAATTTCTGTATCACTTTTTTTTTAATTCTCTGTAAAGATCATTAGATTGAAGCTTAATTTTAAATGGTAGAGGATTTTTAATTTAGAAAACATTGTAGAGTGTACATTTATTTTTATCCATTATTCTTTAACTGGTTGTTTTTGATAGCTGTGCTCTCAGCTACATCTGTGGAACTTTAAACATATACTTCACAGTTCTCATGCAATATTTATAAATTATCAGCTTCTCATTAGAGATATTTTAAAATTATTGAGTACTTATCCCAAAGTGCTAATTTAAATGATTCATAATATACAACCTAAAAGCAAATTTCTATATAGGTGGATGACTAAAGTCAACAAAAAATGAGCATTTTAGTATTAAATTTTAAAGCATAGGTATCTGGTAGGAAGCCTTGCATCATACCTGGAAGGGTTTTACTTGTCACTTACAAATCTGGATATGTTCTTTTGTCAAACAAGAAAAACTTACTTTTTTATTTAAAGAAAAAAAAGCAAAACAGAAAAAAGGGTAGAAATAATATAGAATTTCAAAAAGAAAACAGTAAGAAATCACTGGTTGATAAAATACATATTGTTATCATAGAAATAGTTGCTCAAATCACAAAGTCAAAGCATTAAAAAGTGGACAATCAAACAATGACAGTACAAATGGAAAACTTATTTTGCCATTAGTAAGAAAATGATGAAAATATGAAAATAATAATTAATGGGAAATAATTTGGGGATTTTATATATTAATATTTGAAATTGTGAATAATGAAATAAAAATAATAGCATGATTCTTCTGTGCCTTTCTCATGATATAAATTTAAGTTTGTACCCTTTACTTGGTGAGTCTGTTTTAGAATGTCTATCAGGTGATGGTAACTGTTGACAATTTTATTTGAAGACAAACATTTCTTTATTAACTTCATCCTGCACTTGTGATGCTCATATAAGGAAAGAATTTTTAAAAAGCCACTGATGACTAGCGATGCTTGAATGGAACTTGAAAAGATTACTTAGAAAGGTTCCAGTGGTCAAAGATGAAAGAAATTGAACAACTGAATAAATAAATTAGTATTGAATTATATTCTAAATCATGAACAAGTATCGGTGACTCCGAACTTCTATAAATAAGTGATGTGATCAATAGATAATGAGAACAATTGCAAATAATTTATGTGGATATTTTACCTTCAAGGAGGCAGATTGTAAATCCTTATTCCTTAGTTGTGTGTTGTCAATACTGATTTTTTTTTCAAAGAATGGGTTAACAAATCTGACCAACATGACCAAAAAAATTGTCAACTCTTTACTCCCCAAAACAGTTATTGGACATAGAATAGTCTGAGAAATTGTCATTGTCAAGGGCAGTTAAAGAGACAGAAAAATTAGGTTGTAATGTGGAATCCTAGAATGAATCGTAGAAGAAAAAAAGCACATTAGGAAGGAGAGGGAGAAGGAGAGAGAGAATAGAAAGAGAGAGGAAGAGATATGTAGAAAGAGACAAAATTTTACAACTAACTGACTCAGAGGCATGACTAAAGCTGTAAGTTCATTTAAAATCATTTTTAGATTTTGAAATTCATTATTATCTTACCAATAATAGTATCTGTAAAACTATTCTGTAGATGAACACAGTAAAATTGCATCTAGCATTTTCTGCCCAAACACACTAATATAAGGCAGCTTTTGTTTATGCACAGTGGCTGTGTAGCTTTGTAACAAAGTTCACAGAAGCACAAGACTAGTAATCCACCCTTATATGATATTTTATTACTGATCAAATACTGGAATCAACTGATTTAAATATCTATGTCTAATATCGAATAATTTATACTAGACCACACTCTTGTTTCCTTCTGATTTCTCCATGACATTGAAATTCAGGAGATAAATCTTTTCAAAATGTAGGCTTTAACTAAAGGATCTGACCAAATCTTTTCAAAATGTAGGCTTTAACTAAAGGATCTGACCAGTTTTTGAAATAAACATCTTTCATGTGCAGATTTAAACTTCTAAGAAACAGATGTATTATCTGCTAACTTATAGTTAATGACTTTACAAAGAATGCTTGTATGTAGCAGTAACAGGTTTTCTGATACCCACAACTTAATTTATATTTGTGGTAATGAACAGAAACCCTGTTGATCTCATAAAAACATACAGTCTTAATATTTAACTATGGTTTATAGTGAAACACCTTACGCAAAGTTTTTTATACAAAGTACATAGTGAATACAGCAATTGAAATTGTTTTCTTAAATTCTGCCTTCAGGATTTCATTATTCTGTGTGATTGGGAATTGATCAGCATATAAATATTGACATGAAGTTATAAATTCACTAGATGCAAGATAAATTTGAAGATGAGTTAGATATGAACCTTGATATTTAGGATGCTATGATCTACTGAGGATGTGAGGGGATGAAGCAGTTGCATAGCACTTTATTAATACATTGGCATATTGTCTTGGTTACTTTTCTCTCGTTTCTGGGACAAAATACCCAAAACCTAAAATGGAGGAAGGAAAGGTTTATTTAGCTTACAGTTTTTGGAGGTTTCTGTCCATAATGTCCATAATGGCTTGAAGGCAGGGTTGCATGGTACTAGGGTAACACTTAAAGGCAGCAGCCAGCAAAAGCAGCCAGAGCAAAAAGGAGAACAAGTCTCTTTTTCTCTCTTATATTATACACAGGCCACCCCCTACACCATGCCAGGGTGAGTGTAACACTCATAAAATTTCTGTGCCCTCCTCTTGCACAGTAAGGAGATATTTATAAAGAAACCTGGCTCGCTGCTGAGTCAGTTAAAACTTTTAGGCTTCTCAAGTTGACACAATATATCAATCATAACAGTGTATCAATATATATATATATATAGTGTCAGGTAGTGTAATGTAAAAAGAAACTATTGGTTGGTAACGAACGTGTTAAAGTCAGTGGACAGAGTGTAAGCCTTAAATTCTGAGGGAGAATAGGGGGACACAACTTTTGAGCTAGTCTTTCAGTGAGAGGTGTGATTTGCTTGGCAACCATTTCACACAGAGAATAATTACAGACAATAGAAAAGAATGGTGTGGACTATTAAGGAAGGTATATGGAAAGTAAACTTGTTTTCTCAAAAATGATTGAGAAATAGGTTTGAATTTTCAGAATGTTAATGCACTTAGTTGTTTTGCCACATTTTAGAGAATTAAATTAAAAATTTCATCCTGTGACTTAAAATGTAAGGTTTTTAAATTTACATATCTTTCATATATATAAGTTACTACTAAACATTTATTTGAATTCATTTTGTAAAATGTGCTGTTTGCTTGGCATTTTTTTTAGCAAAAACAATTTTTGAGATTTTTAATAGAGAAATATTATGTTGTAGAATTATATTAGTGTGTATGTTGTTCATATCCTTAAAAATATTTATTGAAAGGAAAATTTAATTTTGCCTAAAAAAAGACACTACTTTTCCAGTAGACAAACTTTAAATTAATAGAGTTTATGTTGGATTCAGACTGCACATTAAATTTATATTTGCAAGTTACAGCAGGGTAAATAGATGTTCTTTAGATTTAAGTAATGCAGAAGTGTAACACTTTAAGAAAGTATTCCCATTCAAATGCACATCACAGAAACATATTGGCTCATTGAGGATGATTTTCTTAACATCTTCAGCATGAGGACTTATATCTATATCCTTTAAACAAAATGCATTATTGGACGGGGGACTTAGCTCAGCAGGCATAAGCACCTGCCTGGCAAGCGCAAGGTTGTGAGTTTGATCCTTGGTACCAAACCCCCCCAAACCCCCCCAAAACCAAAAGAGCCAAAATGCATTATGTTTCTAAGCTTTTTTGAGAGCAATATTTCAAAAAAGCATAGAGCCTAACTAGAAATTAAATTCTTTTCTAGGTTCAGTGATTTAACTCCAAAATATATGAACTACATTTGTTTTAAAGTGTGGCAGTTAATTTTTTTTCATTATGGAAGAAAAAAGTAAAACTCTAATAAAGCATCATTTTGAGCTTCAGATGTTTTTGGTTTTGGTACTACATTCTTAAATTTGTCTTTTATCAGTTTTCCTAAGTGCATGCTTAAAAATTGCCACGTCTGTGATTCAAAGAAATTTTCTTTGGTTTATGTCCCATTTTATGTCATTATTATATTCTTCCTTATCAGTGACTATATTTCTTACATTTTCACTCTTCATATTCCTTTATTATTGATCGTCTTTATATCATCATATTTCTAATATCAGGTTTATTCCAGTTTTGAAAGGTGAAAAACAAATAATACTCCCCCCCTCAATCACAGAGGGAGATAGGAAACACTGTAAACTTGTCTAAACAAATTAAAAAAAACTCATCTCACATAGTCTAAAAAGCTTTCTAAGACCTACCAATCTTTGATGTTTCTTTTTTAACAACCCTGTTAACACATGGTTCACAAAACCATATACCTCCATATAAACTCTTGCTCACAATTTATAATTATGACATTGCTGTTGCTTTTCTGATGATATCTGGTTTGCATGATCAATCTAGGAATATATTCCTTATTTATATTACTCAAATTCTGGATATAATTTTTTAACCAATATCCTAGTTTTTTGCCTTTGCTTCTCTAACACTGAGATTTCTGCTCTCCTTTAACTGTCATCATTCTTTCCTCTGTTTTCTCCATCCCTAAACCAGTATTATATGTCCAACCTTCTTGCTCTTCAGATTCATTTTAAAACTGGGGCAAAATATTTTCACTTGTGTGTTCTTCCAATCTCCTCAACAAGTTCATGTCCAAAAATGAATCAAATCCTAACATAATATCATATCTTCTTAATTACTCATCTCTGTATAAATATCACCTTCATACCATTGTTCTAAAAATTTTAGGATGTTTCCCTTTCCATCTTTCCTTCCATCTGTACATTATATATTGTATTAAGGTAGAACGTTGTTCCTCTTTCTCCCTTATTCCCACCGTCCTCCACTAGTCAGTGTCCCCACCTTCACCATGTCATGTTACCATCACCATCATTATGTTTCGCTGAGCTTTTCTATTCCAATTTTTTCATTCATACTGCTTTCAGAATAATTTTCCAAAACAAAGTTATATTTCATTGTGCCACTCCACTGCTGAAGATTGTCTAAACATTCCATTTGTTTTCCATTTCAGTTCCAAATCTTTTCTAGATACTTACAGATTCATTTGTAATGGAAGTCCAATTGGCTCTTTTCTCTTTGGAGAACTGAGGTTCTTCCATATTTTCAGTTTTTACTTTATTTCCATAATTTCTGTCTAGATTTTCAAATACTCATATTTTATTTCTCTTGGCCTCTCCGTATTGCCCCCAAATTCATACTCTCAAATCTAACTTCACTAAACCCTTCTCTCTCTTTCAGATAGGTGTTTTCCATTTTTTTGTCTTCAACTTCATTTTTGGAAATTTGTCAGAAAGCTTGGTAACAGTTATTGCATGAGTCTGGAAAAAGTATGTATCAGGTACTTAATGTCTACACTCATATTCATTTAACTTTTATGCATGTTATTTTTAAGCTGGCTTAACTATTCCCTATCTTATTTAGTAGAGAACTGAGCCATGCATATAAAAATGAGTGCAGTTATTTTACATATTTTATGTGAAAATGTTCATTCTTTGGACAAACATCTGTGAAGATCATCAATATGGACATTTTTGAAGTTTAGCTTTTGACATAGCTATTTAAGTTCCACATTATCATATATGAAAAAGTATAATTTCTGGCCACATACTTTCATGCACAGTTCACCACAATTAAATTTTTTCTGCCAGGCTTCTGAAGTTTGAGTTTAAGTTCCAATATGAGCCATAATTCTAGATAACTCTTAGGTGTGAACAGAAAACATTGTCATTATTAGTAACCAGTACTACTTCTATTTGCCTTGATACTGTCTCTATTGAATTGAATTATGTGGTTTCCCACAGCTTGCTTGATAATATAGTTATTTGATCATTACTACAACAGATATATTTGGAGCACCTAGTAGATGTTAGATGCTGAAGATATAGTCTCTGATTCTACTTCCTGTTGGACTTTCTGAATATTTTTTTCTTCTAAAATTATCTTTTTAAGTATCTGTAGAACTGTTTGTAGAACATGTGGCTAAGTTGTGTTGACTGATATTTAAAGTATAGCAAATGGAGTATGCTGGCTAAGGAAGCAATTTTACTTTAGATCCCCTTAGACTTTCCCATATTGCCAATTTTCTGCCTTCTCAGTTATATCTAAAAGATGTTCTGAAGGTGTCACTGCTTGCCCCTGGTATATGTTTAACACATCCCAAGGTTCACATGCTACACAGGTTCACAGGAAGAAGAGGAGTGACCTTGGAGTTATGCTGCCAAGAGTTAGTAGCTTTCTCAAGGATGGAGAAGGTAAAGAAAAGTAGAGCAGGGTTGGAAGTGTTTCAAGCACTTGCAGGGAGAAATTGTGCAGATTAAGAAAGGACAAAGACTAAGGAATTAGATTATCTTGTCTAAAGCCTTGTGATTAGTTTTAGGATTAGTGAGGGGAAAAGGTCAGAGAGATTGGGTAGGAATGGAAATTAAGACATTTTTATCAATTTTACATTGCCAATAGTTTCAGTATTTTCCAGTTCTCATAATCATATTTTGTAGGTTGCTATTTCCCTTTCAAACTTTTCTGCTATTATAGGAGGCCATATGATTTTTGAAATAATGATTTTTGATTTGGTAATCTTGATGCACAAAAAAATTATTTAAGTAATTGTTCTTTTTCTTGGATCTTTCCTTTTTTACAGATATGTCTCTAGTTCCAAGAAAAGTCTAAAATTTATCGGGGTGTTCTGCTACTCAGATAATCCCAGCACTATGGGAGACTGAGGCAGAAAGACTTTGAGTTTGAACCTATCTTGGGCAAATTAGCATCCCAGTGAGACATTGCTCAAAATTAAAAAAAACAATTTAAAAGGCTAGGGATATAACTTAGTATGAAGGTCCTGAATTTAATCCTCAGTATTACCACACAAATCTGAAATTTTATTTTTCATTGATTTTATTTTTTGTTGTTTGCTTTTTCACTGTTGAAGAAACCAGACTCACAGCTTAGCACTTAAATTGCCTAATGATGGAAGCCATATCTTTTAAATATAAACTGAAATGTACAAATTGCAAAAATGTACACTGGCCTGCATAAGAAATTAGGAGCAAGTTCCATCTACTAATGAGACTTAGGTATCTATCAAACAACATCACGTTTTTTACTTTTGTCGAAATAAAAAAGCTTTAGTAAGTATATTGAATGATGAAGGAAGGGATCAAAAACAAGGGTACAAAGCATATTTTAATTACACCTACTCAAAGCCATACATATATGACTTTATAGGAATTGAGTGGGTATTTATTGGATTCATTTGTAGGTGACTGTAAGTTTCTCATTGTACTGGCAGTTCTGCTTAAAATATGTCCTACTGTTTGTATGAATTGCTAAATAATTAAAGAAACTTGGTCCTCAATTCTTAAATACCCCATAGCAAATGTTACTCTGCCCACACACTCTTGATACTTGTTACAAACCTGGAAACATATGCTCCTGGTAGAATCACTTTCTTCCTTGACACATCCCCAATTCTGCTACTTAGATAATACTCAGCTGCCAGTGGGTGAAAACCTCAGATTAGTTAAAATGTAAAATAACATCTTTAAACACTACTGTTTTAGGGAAAAAAATTCCTATAATCTAAATGGAAATGTCATCCCTATTGATCCACTGTAGGATTCGGAATCTGTCCAAATGAATAATTGTTAACTTCAAAAATACATTGTTAAAATAAATAAGTTGATATCGACTATTGTAAAAGACAAAATTGTGAGGAAAAAGCACTATAAAATTTATAATAAACAGAATTTACCACTTTCTAATTGAGATTTTATTCAATTGCATTCTTGTTTGTCTATTATGATTGTGCATTTTAAAGTCTTTGGGAAAAAAAACTTTAAAATAAATGAATATTAAACTTTTGATGTAGCTTTCAATTTATATAAGTGCAGATAAAGCATTATCATTAGGCCTTTAAACTTTTCATGATACTTAATCCCTTCTGCAATATTTTGTGTCCAGTTTTTTTGGTGCCCCTAGTGGCAAATTAGTGAAGTGCTTGTCGAGACTCCATTCTATGGCCCCCTCCTCTTTTCCCAATTTATGCAGGTTTAATGCTCAGTTAATGTTTGTGTTGCCCTGTGCACCAAAACAAGTTTTTGTGTTTGTGTAGGTCAGAAGGAAAGTCACTGACTCCATGAAACCCTGGTTAACATTCTGCTGTTCCCCCAAAGAAGATGTGCCCACTGTCCTTTTTATGTTCTAGCACACATCTGCCACTGAACATAGTATTTTAGGAGATTATTTATTTATCTTTTCTAGGCCATATCTTCTTGCAGACTGGTTGTATCTAATTCTTTTTGTAGAGAAAGAAAAACACATACCTAGAAAGCAGCACATATTTGTTGATAAATTAGTATTTGTGCCATAAGTAAGTGCAAAGCCTCAGAAACTTCTCAGTAAATGCTATCTTTAAATTTTTTTAAACAGTTCATTGATTATTTCTGGGTTTTGGAAACTTAAGTAACTTGTATACTACTTTCAAACATGTTTAAATCCTTTCTTCGTTTTAGTTAAATACAGTTCCTGATTTTCTAATTAATTTTGGAGTTGCTTGAGGGGAGTTTTTGTGTATAATTTGTATATGTAGCTTTTATAATGCCAAGAATGATGCCTGCTATGTAAAAGATAACTGACGTATATTTGTTGGAGTTATAGAGTCACTATTGTGAAAATATTTGGTATGAAATTTGATGCTTGCTTTCCTAGTGATTTATTTTGCTTTTAGAACGTCTGAATTGATTGTGATAAATAGACTAATGAGATCTCTTTTCAGGCTAATCAAACTCCAAAAATCCCCTTTTGACAAAGGCTAACCCATGGCCTCTGTATTTAGAAGTACAGTATTGTCCTCCCATACAGGCATAGGGACAGATGAACTACTGCTTTGATTTCCAGGGACTATAGGCAAGCTCACAGCATCTTCCTAATACTGCACACAACCCAAAGGAAGTTGAGCCACTGAGCTGTGCTGACAGTAGCATAATCTATTCCACATTTGAACTGGGGCCTTCCTTTGAGACAACAATTGTGTGAAATGTACATGTTTTCTGGTGTGTAACTAAGGACCGGTGAACATGTGGCCACTGCTCACTGCTGCCCAGTAAATGAGTCATTTGTTTCTTAGTGTCCCTCTGAAATTTCTGAATCACTTATCCAGGCAATGAATGTGGAAGAAGAAATTGAAACACAGAATTCAGTCAAGGGTTCGATAGCTATTCTATTTTTCTTTTTTCATTTTTGTTTATAAGAAATGAAGAAAAGTCCTTAAATAAATGGCTTTGGGTTTTTTTTTGTCAAATTTTACTGTTATTTACTTCTCTGTTCAGATTATCAAATAGGACAATTCTGTAAATGATCTGTTGTTATCTGATAAAATGAGATTATTATATCTAAAAAATAAAGTCATGAGTACATATTAAAATGCTCATGAAACATAGACACTTTACAGACTGAAGGGCACAGTAAGGCATTTGGACATTGCCCATCACACTATCAAACTGGAACAATAATGTGAAAGAACTACATGGTTTCAATGACTTATGATTAAGGTAGTTTGAGGTTTTAAAAATTGGTAGAATGTCAAGAAACAGTGTCAAAATGACATGTATTATTAACTTTGAGAGAGACAAATGGATGATTTGAAAATAATATAGTGGAAAAATTATGAGAGTAATGAGAGAATAATTCTGAAGTTAAAACCTCTAAACCTGAATAAAAGCCATGTGTTTAGACATGAAAGAATTCAATGATACTTCTTTTAATAAATTTTTATTTTTATTGGTACATATTTGCAGAACATGATGAATACATTTCTCATAGGGAGTTGATGCGTGTACATAACACATCTTAATTCTTTTTTCATGCCTCTTTTTCCCTCTTTCCCCAACCTCCATCTCTCAGTTCTCTTCCCTTTTGCAAAAGATCTACTTCCCTATTTCCTATCATTTGTCATTAACTTTGGTCATAATTAATATGTTGCATTTTTACGATATGAGAAAACATGTGATGTTTTAACTTGTATGTCTATTTTACTTAACACTGTGCGATTTTTTTTTTTTTGTACCGGGAATTGAACTCATGACCTTGCACTTCTCAGGCAGGAGCTTATGCCACTGAATTAAATCCCTGGGCTCACTTAACATTATGGTCTCAAGGTGCAAAGTTTATATAATTTATGTTAGCATAGTACTCCATTGTATAAATGTCACATTTTATGTTCCCATTAAACTTTCTTTTATTTAAAATTTCATAGTGTTTGATTCCTAAAATCCATTTGGGAACAGAAGAGGCCTAAAATAGCAAAGGCAATCCTATGCAACAAAGGCAAGGCAGGAGATATCACACTCTCTGACTTGAAATTATACTATAAAGCTACTGTGATAAAGTCAGCGTGGTACTGGAAAAACCAAACCAGCAAACAAAACAACAGACCCAAAGATCAGTGGAACAGATTAGAAGATACAGACACAACTACAAAGATACTTCGCTTTCTTATATTTGACAAAGGGGGAAAACGTTCACTGGAAGAAAGCCTGTTTAATAAATGGTGCTGGAAAAATTAACTTTCCACATGCTGAAGACTAAAACTAGACAAATGTCTATCACCATGCACTAAACTAAAGTCAAAATGGATCAAAGATCTAAATTTTGAAACAGAAACACTAAATATACTGGCAGACAAAACAGGTAGCCATCTTGAAGGCATAGAGGTAGGCAGCAAGTTCATAAACAAAAAACCAACTGCATGCTCAGTACTTCAAAGAATCAACAACTGGGATCTCATCTTATTAAAAGTTTCTGCACATCAAATGATATCACCAACAGAGTGAAAAGACAACCCATAGAATGGGAAATTTTAACAACTTTCCCTCAGATAAAAGACTTCTATCTAGAACATACGAAAAATTGAATTGAAAAAAATCAAATCCCCCAAATTCAGAGACCCAATCCAAAAATGGGTGTTTGAGATGAACACACACTTTCAGATGAAGAAATACAAGTCATAAATAGATGAAAAATGTACAGCATTACTGGTCATTCAAGAAATGCAAATTAAAAATAACACTGAGATTCTATCTCACTCCAGAAAGAATGACTATCATTCAGAAATCAGTAACAAATGCTGATGGGACTATGGCGACAAAGAAACTGTTCTCCACTGTTGGCGGGAGTGTAGACTGGTGCAATCACTGTGGAAATCAGTGTGTAGAGTTCTCAAAAAACTAGGTTTGGTCCTATTCAATCCAACTATTCCACTTCTGGGCATCTTCCCAGAACAATTAAATTCATCATTCCACAGCAATGTATGTGCACCCACTTTTATAGCAGCATAATTTTGCCAAATCTTGGAAACAGCCCAAATGTCCATCACACCCTGAATGGATAAAAAAGATGTGGTATTTTTATACTATGGAGTACTACTCATTTATGAAGAAGGACCAACTTGGGTCTTTTATAGGTAAATGGATGCAACTTGAGACCATACTTATAAGTGAAATAAATCAGATTCACATGTGTAAACATTGTATTTTCTTCTTGGTGTAAAAAACTGACAGTAAATAAGAACCAAAATGTACAGTAAATATAGGGAAAGTAAAAAAGGAAGAAACTGTTCAAAAGGAAAAAACAAATGGAATAGGGGAAAGGAGAAAACAATAGAAGATATATATGGCAGGTAATTATACTGCTAATCTGTTCATCAAAAACGGTTTGTGCTTTCATTGTTTGATCATTTTCTCATGCCTATGTCTTGTAATCTGAGCAGCTATATTAAAGACAATAATAGGGAGTATAGTAGCCATTGTTAATCCATTTATGTTGATTTGAAATTCTGTACCATTGTTTTTAATCTTTTTTGTTTTAATATAAAGAAAATTCAGTGTTTGAATGAAAGTATCTCTGCAAACCTAAAGCCTTCTAAAAATTAATAGCTATCCATGAGTTTTGAAATAGAAGCATATTCAATGTCTGAATCATAGAACTATATTATAAATAAAATAATATCACATTTAGGACCTCAATTTACTAATTTTTTTGGCAACGGAGATTGAACCCTGGATTTTCACACAACTACATCCCTAATTCTTTTATTATGATGATGATGATTATTGATTGCTGTTGTCATATTTTAATTTTAATTTTGGGATAGAATATGACTAAATTCCTAGGTTGCCCAGGCTTGGCTTGACATTAAAGTCGTCCTGTTTTAGCCTTAAAGAGTGCTGGGATTATATTTAGCCTTAAATTCAGTGCTAATTTACTGAATTTTGTAGTTGAGTTAATGGTAATAGAGCACAATTTTGTTGATGATGACATGGCCACTGACAGTAAAGTATTTCTGCTCTTCTTAAAGGATAAAATGCCAGGAATCACAAGTAGAAAACAGAATTTTTGCAGTTTAATCTACTCAATCAAAATTGCTTCTAAACTAAATATACTTCCATATTGGAGTCTAAACAAGCTGAGCTAAACAAAATGAGCTATTTTATACACTATTTCTAGTTATCCTTTCATAAATTAAGAATGTTTTTCTTTTTATGGAGAATCTACATGTCATCATAAAGATAGAATACTGTAGCATAGACAAGCTTAATGTTCAGGGAGTTCTATCCTATTCTGTACCCTTAGACTAGAGAAGTAAATTCATGAGTGACAATTAGATGTAAATAGATGTTTGTTTGAAAATATACTTTGTAATTCTAACATCCAATGAAAATTTAAAAACTTTGTACCTAATTTTCAAACTATCCCAAAGAACAAATAATCATGTTTTAACTAAAATCCTATGTCACAATAATCCCTAGCTCGTCATTAACGCAAGTGTGTAACTATTTTAGAATTTGATGATTGGGCAGTTAGCAATATATGTTTACTATTTGTTAGATAATTTAGGTATAAGGAAGATTGACATTTCATTTGGCCTAAGAATAAGACCTAAATAGTATTTTTAGATATTATTATTATGTGGTCTTTTTATTGTTATTATCAACACTGTATTGTGGTAAGTTATTCACTGTTTAGGATTATGTGCACTCGGGGTGAACACATTGAGAAATTAAGATAGCAATTTGAGGCAGGGAGATCAGTCAGCCTTGGAATGGAATACAAAGGGAACTACAAAAGAACTGCAAAGCAAGCTAACTAGAAGTAACACTGGGATATATTGAACTTGGATTTTAGGAACAAGAAACACTAGATGACATTTATTGAGAAAGGACAAATATAAAGGGGTCTGAAAAACAAAGTCATTTTAAAATTTAGCTGGGGATCATATACATAAGAATAAGCTTTATAGTACAGAATTATTATATACTTTGGAAGATTTTGAATGGTTGTATCTCATTTTGTGAACAATAGGAAAGTCTCATATATAAATAGGATGCAATTTGCTGAGGCTGTTAGAAACAAGAAAATTAGTACGCAAAATAATGTTATCATAAGAATTTCTCCCAGGATGATAGCAGTGGAACTAAATGAAAAGCTGAGTGAGAAAACTATTGTATTAGAAGAAATACACAGCTGAGCAAATACTGAAATGTCAAGTTTGGCAGAGAGGATTTAGGAATAATTCTTAAGTTTTATTGTATAGAGGATAGATAAGAAAGAAAGCTATGTTATAATAAACAAATAAAATATTAGACAAATTACTTTGAGGCCATCAGACTGATAGTTTTAGATCTAAACCCTTGGAGATGATTGTTCTGATGAGACCAATGGAGGTGTGCAGGATGTAGTTATAAATGCACCATTCCCACACATATATTAAGCCTCATGAAACGTTTGGAAACTGCTTACATGAACGTGTGAATTAAACTCATATGGTTGATAAAGCCAAAGGAACTAGTGAGTAAAACTGGGAAAGATAGTACCTGCTTTACAATGCCCACATCAATGGCAGAAAAAGAAGTCAGGTAAGAATTTAGGGAAATGTTTCTACTAATACAGAAGTATGAGTGAGAAGCTGATCATGTGGAAAAATTGAAACCAAAGATTTGAGAGAGTTACAAATAGGAAGGGTAAACAGTTAAAATTGTAACGTTATGTAAGTAATAGTATATGATAGTAAGTATAGTAAGTAATAGTATATCCAGGCTGTTGGTATTGCCAGATTAAAATTTGCAAAGGTAAGTTGTAGACTCAGGGTAAAAAGTGGACAAGATACATTTTCTTTTGCCTGGATGTGTACAGATGTTAATATTTTCATAGTTTTAAATTTTTATTTCATTTTTTAATAAATTGTTTACACAATTAGCAGTCATGTACCTCTTGCTCATCTTGTTCTCATTGGGAAAATTGCTATTTTACTTAAAAGCACCTGAATATCTTTAAATCTGGCCTTAATTTTATTCTTAAATTAGGCTAAGTTTTCCTTCAGATAGGATCATTTAACAAAGTTTTATATATTAGAAAATCTAGCATATTTCCATTTTAAGTTTCCTATTTTTGAGTTGTTTGCATTTTCTGATGTCTACCCTTGGAGCCACTTTTCCTGGGTAGTATATTTGTCCCTGTATGACACAAAAGTATGAGATCAAGCACACACACAAAGCAAAACAAAACAAAACAAAAATTAATGGACCTGACCAATGAAACTTTTGCAAAGCTTACAGAAGGTATATATTTTATTGTAATCCCAGTGTGAATATTCTCTGAATTTGAATAGAAGGGTTTACTACTGACAGTGAAGTCTGTGAACATGTCAGATCCAAATGCAGACCTTGGCTGCTAAGGCGTACATAGATGAAATGTCACTAAGAATGCTTAGAAGAGGAAACAAGAATTCAAGGGAAGGCACCATAAATTGTACTTCAGAAAATACATGCTGCTCCCATCATTGGGACATTAATCAGACTTCTGATAATTCAGCAGTTTTAAATAAAACTTGGAACATGATTGTTAGGGCTACATGCTGTTATAAAGGATATACAGCAAGATGTTTATGTAATTGTTTACTTAAAAGAATAAACCAGTTGGTATAAATATATGATTTATGATTAATATCAAAAAATAAAACTTAACTGATGCCTTGGGACCATTTTTTTGAGTAAAATACAGAAAACATTTGTAGTACATTTAGCAGTGTTTATCTCCTAGAGCACCAATAATTTTGATACTAGTGACATTTCACAGAGACACAACATTATAGCTCTGTATTTGCCAAAGAGGTGCTATATTCCATGGAAACTTATCAAAAGGATTTATCTTTTGGGGATTCTGTTTTATTGTTTCTTTTAGAAATGAATCTTAAATGTGAGTTGATGAGACAGGCTTATTACATCCTTTAACTTCAACTGTGAAAAAATAAAATAGGAGCCAAGGCGAACCCAATTCCCCGTTAGGAACTTAACCAGAAGTCTTTTTCTGGTTTCTGCTTAATTAAGAGAAAAACTATTCTATTGCAGAGAGAGGAGAAGAGAACAATTCACTCAATATTTAATGATAATATTTAACATCAACCATCTTTAGTAGCAAAGTGTGGCAGTTCTTTACTTTATGGCTTTTTACTTTATGACTTTAAGTTGGAAATATCTGACTTCTAATTATTTCAACCAGAGCTGGTAGCATAAGGAGCTGGGGCAGGGAAGTCAGAGACAGAGTGAAGTTCTTATTAGGAAACAAAGCAGTGCTCTGGAGGGATGCAACTGGGACGAGTAAATCAAGTATGGCTGAATTTGGAATCCTTCCCAGTTTATTATTATGAGCTGCTTTTTACAATGCCTCTTTCTCACTCCTCTTTTGATTCTTTACATAAAAAGTAAACTGTTCATGAAAATTGATTATTTTCTTAGTACTTAAAAGTGCAATCTTAATGATAGCATTATATTAATTGTATTTATAAATATTTTATTTAACCTATTTTATTATTTATTTATTTATTTATGGAATAAAGTAAAATAATTGCCTGGATCATTATTCTGCTCTGATTGTCAAGACAAATGTTTTTCCAGTGAGTGTTCTTTCTACTTTGATGGTGTTTCAGAGAAGGGAACTTTGTATAGGATCATTTCTTTTATTCCTTGGGTTGATGGAAGTTTATCGTAAGGGTAAAAAGATAAGTGAAGGATCTTAGCATTGATGATACCATGTTTTATGGTGAACTGAAACTATTCAGGACCCCATAAAAATATAGCACCTCAAGAATACCCATAAGCTTTATTTTTCTCCCTGGGCTGTCTCAGCCTTCTGTGTTACTGTTCTGTACTTCACACACATCTTTGTATGCGATTATCCTACAGAGAAATTCTGAGGCTAGCAGGAAAAAACTGTCATGGCAGTTAAGTACCTTAGCCCCACTTACACAGCTGTGGAACTTGGATTTGAACTCTGGTCTGCTTTCAGGGTCCAACCAGGACTTTTCATAAGTTCTGATTGCAGGGAAAAGATAAGTTTGTACTTGTACAAGTTTTATAATATGCCAAATCAGGAGTCAAACCTAAAACTCTTTTTTTTTTTTTTTGCTGTTTGCCTAACAAGAATTATTCTTAATGTCTTTGTTTCATTTTATTTACTTTAATGTATTCTGTTATTCATAGTTTTTTGTCTTAATATACAAGTTTCCTTTGTCTTCACTAAACGTAACGTAAAGTAACATAATGTAAATTTTATGTTTTTATCCTCTATATATATACATATGCATACACATAGTATTTGCTGTACATTTGCTTTGTATGTTACAGCAGAAAATAGACAAGGCATAATTTTGTACTTCAAACAATTCAAGTCCAGTAATAATGGAGAAAAAAACTACAAATAATAATACACAAATAATATTGGAAATATACTGAAAATATATGTTGTTTTTGAGGTTGTCAGAGCCCTCAGAAAGATGGGGGACAGGAAGAGATGACTAGGCAGACTACAGAGGCTTTTTAGGACGGTTATACTACTCGTATGTTATATAGACTACTATAAATTTATCCAAACTCATAGAATGTGTAACAGTGACAGTGAACCCTAACATACAGTGTGGACTCTGAGCAAATAATGAAGGCCAATGCAGGTTCATCCTTTGTAATAAATGTATGTATGTGGTGGATTATGCTGCCAGTGGGATTAGCTGTACATATTGCAGGGCAGGAGTTTTTGAAAAATCTTTGTACTCTGGTAAATTTTTCTGTGAATTTAAATTTGTCTAAAAATACAATCCATTAAGAACAAAACTAAGAAACTCTCTGTCAGAATAGGATTTAGACTGGTAGAATGCTGAGAGGTAGAAGAATGGATAGAATAGACTTGACCTCACTTCTTGTCAGTGTCCAGAGATATGCGTGATGACAGAGCATGCTAAGGACACTTAGCATAGGGTGTCTCATCATAAATTGCACAAAAATTAATCTGGGGAGGGAGGAGGAGGTCATATCATGGACTACCTTGACAACAGGATTAAGTTATTTTTGTTGTAATTGAGTCATTGATGACTTTTGCCCTGAAAAATTATTTGTTAGGCAGCTTGCTTTAGGGCTAGTAGATAGAACTGATCCCAAGGAATAGGTAGACACCTCGGGGAGAATTCTGAGCAAGGAATGGCACTGCCTGAACCAGAGAGATAACAATGAAAATGGAAAGGCAAGATGGATGGGAAAGCAATTTGGATTTCAAACCTGTGATACAGAAATTGAGAATAAAGGAAACTGAGAGCCTGATTATCCAATAGAAATTTTTCTGAGCAATGAGAAAGAGAAATTCATGTGTGTTGATATAAGAGAGGCTATGAAGTCACTCTTCAAGAACACATGTAGTACTTACAAAACAAAAGTTATGTCACACTTGTGGGAATAGATATTAACTGCATTTTTTTTGGCCACCAAAAGAAGTAATTTGGGTTAACCAAAGACAGTTTTATATTATCCACAGTTTACAACCAGATTTGTGTTTATGCTGTAGAATAGATCCAATGATATGTTAAAAATATTATAAGCGTTGATGGAGTTTCTTCCTATGGATACAGAGATGTTAGATGACTTTGATACTACTAATAAAAAGCTATGGTGTAGTAACATTATTGCTGTAATAAAGAATGGACTAGACTATTTTTCATCTCTGTTGACTAAGAAGAACAGAATATTAATATTGTTAAAAAAGTTTCAATCTTAAGGACAAAAATATTAGAATGTCTATAATTTTCAATGAACTCTTGCTGCTCCCTACAAAGCTGGATTTCTTTTGGTAAGGAAGGAAGGAGGAATGTATAGTGACTATACCACCAGCATCATCTGCCACAGACCCTATGATTTACATATATTACCTTTTAATCTTTTTAATTCACAAACTCTATACATTTTGTCCTTTAGTCTTAACTTACATGATGAAAATATTTAGGATTAGAGTATTTATATAATTTCTCCAAATTAAAAAGCTAGTAAAGATTTCTGAATGAGGACAACTTCATTGTGAATTGAAAAGGGCAAGTGAATGAATACATTTTTATTTTCAATTAAAATATTAAGAAATTATTGTATAGGCATTGTAACATGGGTATGATTTTATTTTATTGTTTTTATTTTAACATAAAATATAAATGTACATATTAACAAGATACCACGCAATGCTGTAAACTATTTTTTAAATATTAGAATCAAAGTTTTAATAATCAATTGATTATGGAATTAGATAGATTTATGGCCAATAGTGATCCAGGATGGTTCCAAAGTTTCTGATTTACAAAGTTTATGTAGTTTTTCCTTTCTTCTAGATGGAGGGGGAGCACATGAAGAATTCAAGTGGTACAGGTATTATGGGTTTGAGGTTAAACATGCTGTTTGAGGTGAATGTGAAATATCCAAGGAGACAGATTTATTAGGCCACTGAGTATGAGGGTCTGCAGGCTTAGAAGACAGGAATTGAATGGAGATACAGCTTTAGAGTCATCAGTTGCAAGTTAATCATTGAAGACATGGATGAGTACTTAATTCTCCCCAAGGAGAATATGTAGACTAGAAAATAAAAAGGTTGTGTGTGACACCCATGGATGCACAGCTTTTAGATGGAGCACAGAGAGACAAGCTGGCAGCAGAGACTGATGATAGTGTTCAGAAATGAAAATTCTTAGGGAACATGGGATTTCATTTTAGAGTTCAATGATGTCATTTATTTGTGAAATAGCTACTATAACATTGCTTCTCTTGTACATCTCTTCTCTGCCCTCAGTGTGTTAAATGATACATTATGCCTCTCCATTAAGGAAGAAAAAGAACAGAAAAAAAATGTTTTTTTTAATTGCATTTTCTTTAAGAAGAGGGAAAAAACAGAAAAATTTTTTCTAACTTCTGGTGTGTGATGTATGACTGATATGAGTAATTCTATACTTCTTTATAAATGTACAATTAAATTTTAACAGACATATTAGTGATATAAAATTATAAACATTTACATAATTTTGAGGCTAGAGACAAAGCCTTTTGTAGCTGTTTCTTGTACTATTACTTTTATACTAGGAGTCATTCATAATTATATATAATAATAATTCAAAGTGTTTGTGCAAATATAACCCTTACCAAAATGTAGCTCATAGTCTGGGAAAAAATGTGAAACAAAAGTTTTTTGGCTAATAGATATTTTTATCTTGAAGCTTATATTATTTGTACAACAAAAATGTCAGAAGAGAATACTTCTGATTAGGATGAAGTAACTTATGTTTCCCAAGATTATTTTATGATTATATACAGTTGTGTTAATTAATTTTTCCTTTTAAAAATACATACATATTATGATAGATTTTGAAAGAACCTTTATGAAAATAATATTATAGTGATATCTGATAAATTTAAAGTGTATAAACTTAAAACAAAGTTTCTGGTTATTTCCAACTTTAAGTGGAAAAAAAGTTTATAATGATAGACATGCAAAATTAAATCATAAATTTTAATGAAAGAATTACTTTGAAAAAACAGTGCAGTGCATTTAAGGTAGTTGTTTGATAAAGTAGTGATAAGTTTAAGTTTTAGATGATTCTAGCTTTAAATCCAGAGTAGAGTCTGTTCACTTTTTTACATCATCAGACTAAAATTAGTTTTATTTTTAAAAAAATGAAACACAAATATTTTGAATATTGTGAATCTCTAAGTTATGTTAGAATCCATGATGCACCTAATCTGTACTCTTAGAAATTTGTAGTTCTTTCATTTTTAGAATACTTTATAATCACTATTATTCTAATATGTGATTGTTTAATTAACACATAAGTCATTTAAAAATTCCTCTAAAATGCTTTCCTAGAGGCAGTTTTTTTAGGATGGATTGTCTAACCTTATATTTCTTTGTGTCCATCTATATTTTGCATTAACCATATAGGGAGTTTGCTTTTCCTCTTTTCTAGATAAATGATGGTATATTACTGAATTTCATTTGTATAGTATACTTTAGCAACTTACTTTTAGAATTGTATAAATATAATACATTGGTTAAGGAATATATTAGTTTTACATAGAATTACATGAAGCCATTGGAAGTATTACATTTAACCTTGTATTTTTTTTATTCACATATTTAACCATAAATTAGCAATAATTTTTGTTTTTAAGGATAAAGGAATCTTTACTTTCTGCATCTTAAAATTTTTTTTATTTGTTGTAGGTTTTATTGGGATTTAATAATGCTTATAATGATGGTTGGAAATCTGGTCATCATACCAGTTGGAATCACATTCTTTACAGAACAAACAACAACACCATGGATTATTTTCAATGTGGCATCAGATACCGTTTTCCTGTTGGACTTGATCATGAATTTTAGGACTGGTACTGTCAATGAAGACAGTTCTGAAATCATTCTGGACCCAAAAGTGATCAAGATGAACTATTTAAAAAGCTGGTTTGTGGTTGACTTCATCTCATCAATTCCAGTGGATTATATCTTTCTTATTGTAGAAAAAGGAATGGATTCAGAAGTTTACAAGACAGCCAGGGCACTTCGCATTGTGAGGTTTACAAAAATTCTCAGTCTCTTGCGCTTACTACGACTTTCAAGGTTAATTAGATATATACATCAGTGGGAAGAGGTAAGTCACATCTTTTTCTTTCTTAGAGCCAGCATTTTATTATGACTATTTGAATATGTTGATTTAGGTTTTTTTGTTTGTTTGTTTGTTTTTGGTACTGGGCATTGAACCCATGACTTTGCGCTTCCCAGGTAGGTGCTTATGCTGCTGAGCTAAATCCCTGGCATGATTGTTTTAATATGGATGTGCCATGTGTAATAAGTTGTATGAAATTTGAGTACAAAGCTTTCTTTAAATGTCCTTTTTGGTACACAAGTGATATATTTGTATCTCTAGAAGAAATGATAAAATACTAGATTTGAATAACTGAAGAAAATTAGTGATTACAAAGCAATAGTCTATTAATTAAGTATACTTTAATTTTAATTAATATAATTTTTTCCTAGTCAGTATAAATGTTCTCCTTTGGAGGATTCTTTTTATTTAATATGAATACATAGTGTATCATACTTGATAAACATGTCAGCTCTAATTTTTAATGTAGTATATCTCTAAAAGATAGTGTAGTATCACTATTAAATTCCAGTAAATTTGTGTTCAAAGATAACACATTATGGTTATATCTAAGTTGTGTATATAAAAATTGGATTTTAGCATAATATGGTTGCTCATATTTATACCCTGCCAAGAATTACTTATTACAGTTTTTTTGTCTTAGTTCATTTCATAATACTTAAATCAGCATATCCAGGAACAAAATTACTACCTAGAGAGTACAAATAATACAGTGAATAACTGGAGTGAATGTGGGTGGTCGGGCCCCTGTTTTCCTGAGTGGGGCATCTGCTATTCTCAGGTAATGGGTGGCAGTGAAAAGAGTTCAGCCAACTGGAGTTTGCGAAGGTACAAGTTAAATGGGCTATTGTTAAGCAATGCATTTATGTCCCTAATTCTGAAAGTCGGTACAATAACCTTTTTGACTTTCTTTTTTTTCCCTAAGTGTACTTTAAAAAAATTAATTATAACCTGAATTTTATTGTCACCATAAAAATGAGAGTCAAAAAGTCTTGTAGAGTGCTTCAACCAGCACCAATGAAAGTGGTGTACTAGCTGTGGATTGTTTCTCTGTTTCCTACAGAAATGCTTTTTAGCATTTCTAAGGTAAATTGTGCCTTTAAACAAGTCATAAATGGAAGTTCTGTTTGCTTTCTCTGCAGGGTGTAGCAATATTTTGTGTTTGTCAGTGACATTTTGGTTCACAGGATTTCAGGAAATGACATGCAATAAAAGTGCTGCATAATACATTGATGAGAAGGCATAAAAATGACTTGTTCTTAAAATATGGGTATGGAATACATTTAAAATCAAAGTATGTTTGAGGAATTGGATTCATCTTGTAATTTTTCTCTATATAGCATACTCCAGCTAAAATGGAATAAGTGTTCAGTTTCCAAAACTTTTTATACCAGTTTGAAATAATGTAAAACCAATATAATTGATAATCATAGCTAGTATTTATTGAAGGCTTATTATTTTGTGGTTTTAATATATTTGATTCTGTCTGTTGCTTAGCTAACTAAATCTTCCTAACAACCCAATGAGGAAGATGCAATTATTGTCATCATTATACAAGTAAAAATAATTAAACAGAGTACTATAATAATGTGCCTGAAATTCACAGAGCTAATAAGGGGTTAAGCTGGGATTCTAACCATGACTCCATATTCAGTGTTCTTAACTTGCAGATTTATGAAGGTTCTTGGTCTAGCATGTATTCTTTTCATTATCAATCTTAGCATTTCACCATTTATTGACTATATAAGAAATTGTAGAGAACTTTTTTTGACTAAAACTGTGATCCATGCAACATAACAGATTTGAACAGATACCTCTTAAAACAAGGCCAAAAAATACTTTAACAAATAGTCTGTGAGAGAAAAGTCACTGATATAAATACCCAGTCAATTAAAAATACAGTAGGCAGTGTGGCTATTTTTAATGCTTTGTGGTTTTAACCCAGTTACCCGAGAGAATGGCAGCAGGATGAACAGATGGCGTCCTATCAGATAAAATGGCAGACCATGTGGTTGTAGAAGAGGACACTCCTTAACTCCGATGTCCTTTGTTCCTGGCAGGGGACACAGGCACCTAGATGTGTGTTACATGGCAGTATTTTAAAGATGCCATTCAGGAACATCAGCTCACTGCCATAATTAGTGCAAAATGCAGTTTGATAAGCATAGATATAGGACAGAGTTGCGAGTTGGCAAAATCTTTTTATAAAAAAATGACATTAGTAATAAGTGAAGCATAAAAGAATGTTTTCTTGATTGCGATATAACCCCTGTAATATCACATTTCATAGTTATTGAGTACCTTTAGTAATACTGTTAAACAGGAAAGAAACACATTCATGATTCAGAATTTAATACAAATTCATTATTCCACCCACATAATTCAAACCATAACCACAAAGAAACTTGAATCATTCTCAAACTGACAAATCTGTACCTGATTTTTTAAATACCACCAAGATGTGTTTACAAGTAGAAATGCAACAGATAAATCAGAAGAGGTAGCTCTGTGAGCTTTGGGAATAAGACTGCAGAGGAAGCTTTGCATTCACCCACATGTCTTTGAGTTCTGAATGTTTTAGTACCAAGCTGGCTAGTGCTAAATTCAGCAAATTTGGGGAAGTAATGTGTGAAGTCTGGAAGCTGCTACTGTTCTAAATGAATCATTCTCAAGGAAAGCAACTGCCTTCTATAGAAAACTGCTTCCATCTTCAATAATTACTGCTTTTTTTTTTTTTTTAAGATCTGGTCTGAATTAGTTTAGCTGAAAAACAACAAGAATCCCTGAAGCCAGATAAATATTATGAATGAAATATAGAAAGTTTACTAGTTAATCCTTCAGTTACATCATTACAAAGTTAAATGAAATGGCTAGTATAGTAGCAAACAACTGATATAGGAAACTAATTTATGAAATGCCATAGTGTTAGGATGTCAGGAAGGAGGTTTTTCTTACAAGCCAATTATAAGATAAATGGCTGTGGGATGCTGAAATAGAGCTCTCTGATACTAGACTGAAACTTTATCTATATTGCCAGGTAAAGTAAAAATTTGAGACAGTTTAGATAAATCAGGACAGAAATTTTCTTGTCTAGAAATCTCCATAAAACTGAGGTGAGTCTTTCCTACTCTTACATTTTGGTTTAAAAAATAATTATCTTAATTTAGTGTTGTTGCTATCATTATCATTGTATTTTAAGTAGTGACAATTATCTCAGCCAGATTGTGATTTTGTAACCTATCACAAGGACCTCAATTGTCTATGATCCTCCTAAAAGAGACATATGGTGAAGAAATCCTCGGAAATTAAATGGAATAGTATTAAGAGTTCGTGACAATCATAGGCCACTGAAGAGATAAAGAGTAGATTAAGAGCTTAGTAAATAGAAGATTATTCGGTTTGTGGAAGTGAGGTGTTCTAGGAACTTCAGATGTCACAGCTGCTGACCTTAGTCATTTTGTCAAAAACAGGGAACCCTTGACATTTTTAGAGAATATAAATTCAAGAGAGAAATGCCTCTTTGTAATGACTGTTTGTAGTTTTTGATGTCATAAATAAATTATGAATTTTTATGGCTAATATATGTGGTAAAATATACAACTATATAGTAACTGTGGTTTTGTAGTATAATATTAAAATATAGTGAAGATTTAAATTAAAAAGTAATTATAATAAAAGACACATTGCCTCAGAATACTCCCCCTTACTTCAAATACACTTGTTCCATCCTTCTTTCACCTTTTGGAAACAGTTTTGGAACTCCTCTTTCCTGAAATGTCTTTAGATGTGCTTTCATGGCTGCCTAGATGTCCTTACATTTATGTTTCACAGTCACTTTGACTCTGGGGAAGAACCAGAACTTGCATGGTGCAAGATTTGATGGACAAAATGGATAAGGGCACACTAGCAGTGTTTTTACAAGCCTGCCTTTCCATTGGATAGGAGTAGCATTCATAGTATTTTTTTGTATTGCATTTTGAAAAGACGCAATAAGAGGACTTCTAAAACTACTTTAGAAAGAGGCAAGAACAATGGGATAAGTACGTCTGAAGCATAGGGAGTATTCAGAGGGGAATTAATGGCAGGGTGTCTTTTAATTTGTTTAAAAATTTAAAATTCATTGTTACATTGTGATCGCTCCTTATATAAACATCAAATTTTATTTTTTATTTCTCATTTCCTGCCTCCTCAATGTCCCTTGTGTAGATTTTAGACCATATTATAATTAATTAAATATATTGAGTGAGGGAAGAAGGATCGTGGTTTTGCTGTTCTTATGTCTATAGGAATTTCAGATGAGTAAAGTGCCTTGAACATTACAGTGCTGTTTTAGCTATAATATTAGATTTCTATGAGAGATGGGTTTATTTACACAGTATGTTTATCAAGAGGGAACTAATAAGGAAATTTAGCCCACAAGAAGCTAACACACACTTTGTTTGCTGTCCTTGGTTAACTTTATCATTTTTATTGACATATTAGGAACCAACTCTTGCCATAAGTTGCCTATGTATAATTATTTAACTTCTTGTGTCTTTTAGAAACAGACAAACCATCTAAGACATACCATAAACAAATGGGTGTTTTCCTAGGCCTGTCCTGGACTAGAACTTAGAGAGCTCCCCGTTGCCTGTCACATCCGATCTGTGTTTCTCTGCTGTGCCTTCCAGGTTCTGCAGCACTGTACTCCCCCGTCTCACTGTTGTCACTTCACATCTGTACCAACAACGCTTTCTATTTATTTGATTTCTTAATTTTACAATGATCCTCATGAAAATAATTCTTTTTGCTACTATAATTTTGTGTGCATTAACTTTCAATTCGGGAAGCTGATTTTTTCTAGAACTCCTTTTCAAAATCAGACACAGTAACATCTCCAGAAGGTATTCTACATGGATGAACTCAACTGTCATAGACAGTACTTTTACAGTGATAAAGTCTACACTTGTTTTATGCTATTTTATGCTATTTAGTTATATGTGTTTTCCTTTCCTTTTGCAGGCTATAAATGTGTATAGGAAAAAGTCAATATCCATTTTGCTCTTCAACTTCTTTGTATATTAATACAGGATTCTAAACACTATAGATAATTAGTGCATGCCTGTTCACTAACAGGCATGCACTAAATGACAAGCTTTTGTGTTCTAAATTCATTAAAGAATTATAAAGAGATATTCTTTACTTGAAAGTATTTATTGAGTAGTGTCTTTTTTCAGATGCTACACAAGAATACAAAACAGGTACCAGAGGAAAAACAGATAGACAAGGAAATAATCACAGATGGTGTGGTAAGTGGTGGCATGAAAGAGTTTGTTCTGCATGAGAGGAGACCTTCAAAGATACTGAACTGATTCTTGATTAACAAGCTGAGCCAAAGGAGGTTGTGTAGGATAGAGATAATACTACCAGTGAAGAGCAATCTTTGTCACTTGCATTTTTTGCATATAGTTGATGTCAAAATGGATACTTTTATTTTTGTTGTACTAGCAGTTCAACTCAGAACCTTCATATTGAGCTACATCCTTTGCATTTTTTAAAATTACATTTTTACTTTTTAATTTTTAGATGTGGTCTTGCTAAATTGGATATGAACTTGTTATTCTCTTGCCTCTGCCTCCCTGAGTAGTGGGATGACAGTTGTACTCTCTACCACTTCTGGCTAGGATATATGTTTATTTTAATAGCTAATCCAAGTTTTATATTTGCCATTAACTTAATATTTATATCAGTTAATAAAATATGGTATTTTTTAAGAAGGCTATTTTATGGTGTGTTATGAATTAAGTATCAGACTTGTTTTAACTTTTCTGGGGTGTGGAATGGATTTTGTATTGGAAATTAGCATATGTGGGTATTAATTTAAACTGTGACCCTATTTTTCCACTTACTTTTGGCAGACCATATAAGATGACTTTTTATATCTATGCATACATAATAGCCTGGTTGTGAAGTTTAAATGAAATAAGGCATATGGAAATGATTTGAAATCTAAAATATTTATAAGTGCTGTATTTTTAATTTTGTTTGTTATCCATTTATTGCCTCTCAGCTCTGAGCCCTTTATTTACTTTTTATTTTTATTGGCACATGTTTGAAGTTTGTAATGATTACATTCATTGTGGGAAGTTGGTAAATAACATGTAACATTTTAATTCTTTTTTACTTTCACTTCCTCATCCCTCCATGATCTTAACATTTGCAAAAGGCCTATCTCCATTTCCTATTATCCATCTTATTTTTTGCTCTTTAAATTATTTATACGCTGGGTTTCTTATTTAAGAGGAACCATGCAGATTTAAGCTTATGTGTCTGATAAATGTTATATTTATGATGACATTTTTTTCTCAGATTTGCACCCAACATTCTTACATATATATGACTGGCCTGACATTTTCTGAAGGCAAATATTCTGCTAAAGACCACTAGGTGTCCTCTATTGGTTATGTTACTTCAGGGCTCTATAGTTTAAAGTAACAAAACTATCATTTTTTTTTTAATTTATTCACTTATGCTATTTTAAAATCACTGAATTGCTTGAGTAATTTATTTGTAGAAAAAATAAATGAATATGGGTTTTTTATATATGTAAAAACTACTTCTCTCTATTGTACTTTTGTTCTCAGCTTAATCAAGGAACTTTAAATCATTTCTCTAAAGAATCATTTGTATTATAAGAGCATTATTTTTAATATACTGTTTTTTCAAATGTGGTATTTTAACATATATCCTAAAGTTCTAAGATACAATATGATGAGTTCTATTTGGATATGAAATGTTAAATCAAGTTGATTTGGGAGAGATTAACAAAGTCTGTGTGGAAATGCATATATGTGTGTGTTTGAAACAAGAAACCTTATTTTACAAATGTTCTTTGGTCAATGACCTGTAGCAGATCTTTAATAATACCAAGGCTGTTAACATGATGATCTCAGTTTAGTGTTAGAATGTATAATCCAATGTGAAACATTCTTGCTTCTTTGAGATTAAGTTAGTCATTTTTCTTACTACTCTGTGATTGATCTAACCTATGTTCTTATTTTACATGTTTTTCTGTACTTACATGGTTGTACAGTGATAACCATATTTAAAACTACACTCCCTGATATTGCAGCATCCAGATAACTGAGTATTTCTACAAAGATGTCTCATGCCCTCATACTCCATATATTAGTTTTTCCTTCAAGTCTCCTTTCCTCCCTTGTTTCCTTTTAGTGAAGTCAAAAGTCTGTCAGGGCTGGGGATTTAGCTCAATGTCTATGTGTCTACCTGGCAAGCATGAGGTCATGAATTCAATGCCTGGTACAAAAAAAAAAAAAAATTCAAAAGTCTGAGAGATAGTTTTGATTTCTCCTTCTCTTTCAGCCTTAACAGCTAATAATAATTAAATTATGTGGAGCCTACTTTAGGTTTGAATTTGATTTGAGTCCCATCTCTCCCTCACTTGATACTAGCACTGTCCTGGTCCAAGATAACTTCATGTGTCTCTTGTTTGGATTTCTCTAGATATTCATAACTATGTTCTATAATTTATCCTTGATTTTCCTTTTTTATTTTATGAAAAATATAACGGAACTTCATGAAATAATAGCAATAGTAAATATACTATATCACTGCCTTCAAAGTAGTTACAATTCATTGACAAAAAGGGTTCTCACAAACAATTGTTAGCAAAACACTTTCTTTACTTACAGAGTCTGGGGGTTTAGCTCAGTGGCCTAAGTGCCTGCCTGGCAAGCATGAGGTTGTGAGTTCAATCCCTGGTGCAAAAAAAAAAAAAAAAAAAAAAAAAATTATAATATCACTCACCAACTAAAATATTTATACTATTTTTCATTACCATCAGACTAAAATCTTATATTCAGGACTTTGAAATACATTTCTGTTCAAACTCTCACCTCAATCTGGGAAATCTGTTGCTTATTGTTCTTTAAACATGCTTGATCTTTTTAGTTTATTAAATAAATTGTTTTAGATATTTTGTGTATATTTTTCATTTTCCAAGAACCTTACTTCTCTTTCAAATTCTAACTGATCACATTTTAACATGAGAATCATCTCCTTGAGGTAGAATTAATAAATCTGTCAAATTTACTTTCATCTGTAATGGGTCTTGTATAGCTCTTGTGCTTTTCCTTTGTAACTTTGTCATTTTTGTAATTTCTTTTAAACTTGAGGATAGACCATGAATATTAAACTTGAGAAAAGGAGAGAGGTGATAGCTTTTCAGCTCCTTGCATAGGTCTGGGAAATACAAGAGCACAAAAATACTTGCTAAGTGAGTTAAACTATGTCCTTAGTGGAACTTCAATTCAATAGGAAAAACAAATGTAGACATTCAAGCAGATTAGCAAAACAGTGGTCTCTGCCTATCCAGTATTAGAAGTAATCATGGCATTGACCATAAAAGTAAAAGACAAGAGACATTGATAGAGGAAGAGGAGGAGTTTTAGGGAATGGATGCTAAATGTGGCAACTTTTGTGAAAGTATTTGGTCTCCCCATGTGGCATACTTTAGAAATATTTCTAGAGATTTTAGAAATGAAGAAAAATCAAACAAGTTCCTTTCACTGATGGAATAGTAATAAATTTTTTTTACCAATCAAATAGAATTTTTAAGTTTTAATGATTTGTTGTCATTGAAATATTTAACATTTAACATTTAACCTGTAAAATATGTAGAAGTGCAAGCTCTTATTACATATGTTTCTTTGGATTTTCTTTTTTCTTTTTTTGGTACCAAGAATTGAACTCACAACCTTGTACTTGCCAGGCTTAAACTGCTGAGCTAAATTCCTGGCCCAAAGAATCCAAAATTCTTTGGATTTAAAATGTGAAAGTCTCAAAACATAGTTCCAGTGGCTTTTCATTGTGTTTTCTATCCTTTCAGATATTTAGGCATTATTTCTATCCAAAATTTATTAAGTGATAAATTGAAGCAACACATGACCAGGCTAACTTAGGACATAGTACCCTTTAGCTTTCCATTTTTTCTAAAGTTTCTGAATAAATGTCTTAGTCTTTTGTTTCATTTTGCATGCAGACTCAACATACATTACAACTATTGCTGTTTTATACTTATCTGTGTGCTAGTAGAAAAGTTGGGAATGTCATTGGCTCATGAATGATAGCACTGTCATTGGTGGATGAATGCTGAAAACAGGGTTTATGTTTTTTTTTTTTAAATTTGAGATCTTTGTTTAATTGAATTAGTGTTATCAAATAAAAAACTTACTTTAATTATCTGAATAATTATCTCAGTGAACACTTCATTTTGATTGGTCTTGGACACAATGCACCTGTGTACAAACCAGAAAAGTGATGAGATATGACTTATTTCTGGAAATGATACACAGGCATCTGATGTGGCTTGTATCTGACTGTCCCCCAAAGCTCATGTGCTCATTGGTGGGGCTTTTTGGAGCTGGGTGGATCTAGGGTGTGGGATGCTGGGACTAAATTTCTCTATTGATGGGGTTGGTATAATTCAGGGTGTGGATAATGGGAAGGCCCACCCTGGTTATGGGAGGCACCACCCAAAGTGCTTGTAGCCTGGATGAGATAAAAGGGAAAGGAAGACTTGCTTTGCTGCTTCTCCTTTGCTGCTGGCTGCTGCTGCCTCCCGAGTGCTGCTGCCTCATGAGTGCTCTGCTTTTGTTCCTCTACAATGCCCCTCTGCCATACCACCCTGCCTTGGAGTCAGCCAACTGTGGACTAAAACCTCTATAGACTGTGAGCTGAAAGAGACCTTCCTCCTCTAATTTGTAGTGTTGGGTATTTTGTCTCAGCAATGAGAAAAGTAACTAAGATAGTATAGATTGTTGCAAATAATGAGGTGAAATTAAATTTGTTCCAGAAGGAAGTACTTAAAAGTATTTATCTATTCATAAAGGGAAAAATGAATGCTTTTTATTACTACTTTCTAGAAAATCAGTCTTTCATTTTCAGTTGCAATATCAAGTGTTTTTTAATTCAAAATGCTTAATATTATTTCTGTATTATTTCAAAGAAAATAGTTGATTTTATATTTAATTGTGAAAAACATAGTATTAGAAATATTTCAGAAATTGTTTCAGAAAGTTGGTTTTAATAGGTTTTCTAGCTATGTGAGGAGAGCTCAACAATAAATAAAATTAGAATTCTTTAATTGCATTGGCTAATGGCAGAGAAAGACCCATTTTGGATTCTCTTTCTTGCTGATATATACACTTTAGATTTGTATTGGAGGAGTCATGTCTTAGTGTGAAAAGAACGTATTTAGTTGGTTATATAATTGTGAAGACTATTTTGAGTTAAGTCTGCCATTTAGGCCAGACATTTTAAAACAGCTTAAGTCTTTTTCTTATTATGTATTAAAGTAAAAGCATACATTAAGTAAGAGTTTTGACAACTAGTCTCAGAGCTCCTGGTAATTTAAAGTACTTGTAAATAAGGGAACACTAGCTATTTTGAAATAATTTTATCCACATGTAGAATGTTGGGAAGAGAATGTGTTTCTTACTGAGATTGGTTGCCACTGAAGTTATTTATAATAATGTGTTTATTTCAGTATGTTGCTTTTATGGTTGTTGTAGTGGAGATGTGAATTGGGTGCATATATTCAATCCATGGAATTCTGAACTCTGGAGAATAAGGAAGTACATACGTAGTGCAAGTCACTTCAGATATTTTTCTCTCAGTTTTAAAATGTGAATGAAGACTTCTATTGGTAATATATGGTGGTTTTTAATAATAAAAATGAAATTGAAAGTTTAAAAATATTAATGAGGGACAAGGATATAGCTCAGCAGCACAGTATCTGCCTGACAAGTGAGGTCTTAAGTTTCATTCTCAGTAACCCCACTCAAATTAATGAGATGTAAATAGTTTGTTAAATTAACTTACCAATTTTATTTTTCACTGAAAATATAAAAGGAATAAAATTTCTACCTTCTTCAGTATTGTAGATCATTCCTGAGAGTGAAAAGGAGGATGGCGGTTGTGGTACCATATACTTTGAAAATAGAATCTGGTAACTATAGCTACCTAATGGTACATTAAATTTATGTGAAGGGAACCAACCAGTGTTGTAAAGGTGATGGTTTCTTATGCTGGGAACTAGTTCTTTATCATGTGAAAATATTCATGTTTATGAGGTTGAAGAGAAGATTAATGTTTCAGTTGATCAGCATTTGAATTCACAGGTTTTAATAGTATTGCACAATTATAAATGCTTCTTCATTTTATATAGTCTGATATTTAGAGAAATATAACTTAGAAAATCTATAATCTAGCAGAGAATTACTTCTCCATCATACTCCTTCATACATTTATCATAGTAGTAAAGAAATGTCATAATAACAATCATTGCCCACCTCTTAGGCACTTTCTTAGTGCTGAGACACAATACCCCAACCCTCACAATTTAAAAAGAAGAGGTATGTTTTGGCTCATGGTTTAAGTTCATGGTCATTGGGCTCCAAGGCAGAACTGGAGGGAAGAGGGGCATGGCAGAGGAAAAGGTGTTCAACTGATGTCAATCAGCAGGCTGAAAGAGAAAGGAGGAGCTGGAGACGCGCTGTGAGTGACGCACCTGCAACCTGGCTCCACATTCTAACAGCAAGTCAGCTATGGTGCCACTATGCTCTAGTTACCTTCTAAATAAAAGAGAAATTTGGGGACATTTTTTCTTATTTTGAAGAGAATAAAATCAAATGAAATGAAACAAAATAGAGTCAAAACAAAACAATGAACATGGTATGTGCTTCAAAATGAAATAAAAGAAAATCAATAATGGCTACCATAATGTCTCTTGTTATCTTCAAAATAACTGCCCATACTATCAGGCATAATAAAATCAAACAAAAAAGTACAGAAGAAAATCAATAAAAACAAAACAATAAAAGCAATGCAGGACTTCAAAACGAGATAATAGTAAAATAGCAGTGGCTACCATTATGCTTCTTGTTATCTTCAAAGTAGTTACCTATACCATCAGACATAATACAATCAAACAAAACAAAAGAGAATAAAATCAATCAAAACAAAACAATGAAAACAATGCAGAGCTTCGAAACAAGGTGATAGAAAATCAATAATGGCTACCGTAATATATTTTATCTTTGAAATAGCTGTCCATGCCATCAAATGTAATAAAATTAGACAAACTGAAACAGAATACATTCTAACTAAACCGACCAGTGAAAACAATATGGGTTTCAAATTATGATAATAGATTAACAGTGACCATTGTCTTCCCTTTTTAGACACTTTCTCCCCTTCATTTCATAATATGTATTGTGCATTTGGATCTCACTAATGCCTTTAGTTTTGTTTTTGTTTTTGTTTTTTTTTGTACCAGGGATTGAATTTACGACCTTGCGCTTGCCAGGCAGGTGCTTACACCACTGAGCTAAATCCCCGGCCCTAACCCTTTAGTTTTTTGTACTAGGAAGACAACATGATATTCACCCATGTGACTCTGAATCATTTCATCCATGAGCATTATCTCAAGTGGTATTCATTTACCTACAAAAGCCTCGAGGATAACTTTCTTTATAGCTGATTAGCTTTCCATTGTATAAAAATACCATGTCTTTCTTGTCCAGTCTGCAGCTGATGGGTGAACTACCTCCACTTCTTTCTGGTTCTCTGTCACAAAAATCATTGTTTTCTCTTCTTTGACTTTCAGTCTGTGAATCTCCTTTTGAGTTAAATGTGTTTTTTGTGTAAAGCACATTGATAGATTTTGTCTCCTGATCCACTCTGCCTGTGTTACTTTTTATTAGTGAATTGAGGCCATCTACATTAATGGTTATGGCCAACATGCACTGCCTCATCTCTCCCATGCTATTTTCTTGTCATTGGTTCCTTACTTCTCTCCTCCATTCAGTTGCCTGCCCTACTTGGTGATCTTCCTCTGCCACTCTTCCTGGAACTGTTGTCATTTTTATCTCTCACTACAATGTCTTTCAGTATTCTTTTTAGGGTTGGTTTGGTAGTCATGAATTCTTTCAGTTGTTCTTTGTCATGGAAGTATCTTGTTTTTCCATTAATTTTGAAAGATAGTTTTACAGGGTACATCAGTCTGGGTCAGGAGTTGTTTTCTTTCATGACTTGAAATACTTCATTACAAGCTCTTAACTTGGTTTGTGTTGAGAAACCTACCATGATTCTGATGGGTTTTCCTTTATAGGTGATCTTTTTCTTTTCTCTAACAGCTTTTAATAATCTGTTCTTGTGTTGAATTTCTGGGATCTTGATTATTATATGTCTGAGTGTGGGTTTATTTTGGTTTGGTTAGTTAGAGTTCTGTATCTCACTTATCTGAATGTCACTTCCTTTTCCCATGCTTCCCATGCTTTGAAGTTTTCTGACATTATTTCTGTAAATAAACTTTTAATGTCATTTGTGTGGACCCTTGCTTTTTCACTCACACCTGTTTTTCTTAAGTTATGTTTCTTTGGGTTCTCTTGCAGCCATTGAATTATTACTTCCTGGTTCCTTTTTATTTTTAAGAGATCTTTCCTTTCATGTTCACAAGCTGTATACCTGTCTTCAAAGTTTAAAAGTCTATCTTCAGTTTCTTTCAAGTGGTTTTGCCAGCTTTCAATGGAGTTTTTAATTTTCTGGATATCTCTTTGAGTCTGTTTCATGATTCTAAATCCTTTTCATATTGTTCATTCAAGGTTTCCTTCATTTTCCTATGCTCCTCTATTTTTTTAATCTATGTCTTCTTAAGAAGTACTTAACAATTCTTTTATTATGTTTTTCATTTTTTCTTTTACCTGAGATAATATTTCTGTTCTGATTTCTTTTGTAGCCTCATGAAGTTGTTTCTTTACTTCAGTTGCCATCACTTCAGAAATTTCAGGTGTGCAACTCCTGATCTCTTCTGTGTTTACATCTCCTGGACCAGCTCTGCTTGGTTTGGAGGCCAGAGACTGCCTTTTGCTTCTTTGTCTTGACATATTCCTGGGTAATTCCAGACAAACGGCTCGTGGTTCCAGGCACTTTCCACATTGGCTACAATTTCTCTGAAACAAGACTATTTAGTTCTTCTAGCCAGTGCTAGCTATAGGTATCTGATTGTGGCCATTTGGTACACTGGTGCAAGGGCCGTCTGCTGCTTTTCCCAGCTTGTGCTGGCTCCCCAAAGGCTGGTAGAGTGCATGAGCTGGCTGCCACCTCCTGCAGACCTGGGCTGATCACCAGGCGAGGATTTTCCATGATGGTCCCTGGAATGTATGTGAAGATGGGGCCAGCCACTGCCACCACACCAAGCTGGCTACCAGCAGGGAACCTCCATGATGGCTGCTGGAATGCACACGGGAGTGGGGCTCAGCCTGAGCAATTTCCACTAGTCAGCACCCACTAGGAGCTGCTGGAGGAAGCTGGCAGCAATTCTGGTTCCAGGCTTATCTGGACTGACTCCAGAATGGCACCTGGCCAATCATTCTTTCCTGCAGGAGGACTGAGTCCTCTGTACTCACTGCCAGCCAGTGTAGTCCCTTGCATCCGCTGCTCCCCTCCACTCTTACGTGTCTTTGCAGAGGCCTCTGGGTCACCAGCCACCACTGTCACTGTGACCATGCATCCCCAGGTTCTAACATCTTTTGCACAGTGGGTCCATCTGTGGGTGAAAGCACCACCAGCTACTACCTTCTTCATTTAAGTTTTTCTTTTTACTCTCTCTTTGGGCTTCAGTTCTCACTTTGGATTCTTCCTGGGTGCCAAGGACCCACTTTTTTTCTTCTTGTCTTCCCCATGATGCTCTATTCCAGCATGTCTCTCAGAGAGCCTATTTACTCTCTGCTGTTTACTGTTCTGCCATCTTCCAGGGCATTTTAGATATACAGTAAACCATAACAGATCATGAATGATGATAAAATGCACTGGGAAGTAATTATGGAAGAATGTCTAGATTTGTGATATTGTTAAGCTCACATGACTTTTTAACTTTAGCAAAACACTAGAACATATAGATTTTAAAGTTGTATATGTATGACTTTCCTGACTGTAAAGTCAGGTTATAAGTAATACATTTTTGACATTTGAAGTGTCTGTCTGTTCTCAGACTTTTCTTCAGAATAGTAACTAGTGTTTTCTTTTAAGGAAATGAGACATTAATATGTCAAGGATCTCTGAGCTTCACCAATATCCTATAAAGCATCAACTATACTTTAAACCATTATTATATAGTTGAATAACAGAGTATATCTTTTTACAAGATGGATAGGTGCATGAATATGAGTGTCACAACCTGAGTAGACAGTGTGCCTTTGTATGACAGGGAGGGTCTGTCAAGATGTGGGACTTTAAATGGGCTGGCAGAGGAAATAGGAGGGTACTTACAAGGGATACACAATTTTTATACCATGGTTTTACTAGAATAATTTTCTGTTGTGAAATTGCAAATGTTTGCTTAAAAAGACAAATGTTTTAATGTGCCTAAGTGTTATTGAGGATTTTGCCAACTAAAGCATCCATTTCACTTCTATTGAATAATTTTAAATGTACTAAAAATAATCTCTAATGCTTTGATATTACAAGTGATTCTATAGTTTCAGATGAAAAAAATTTCAGTGAGCACATGTTCCAACAAAATAGTATGGTTTTGAAAGAATTTCATGTAATAGCATACTTCTTGTCTGTATGATTTTATGCAATCAGCTAAACACTGAATATACAATTACATACTGTCTATACTATTAAAAATAAAAGGCTAGGCAGTTAAAAATTTTGTGGATTCATATATACTTCATACATTTATATTATTGTCAAATATGGGCTTAATAAATTATATAACATATTAATTGACCTTTTGTATGCCATGTACTGAGTTACACCACCTGAATACAAAGATTAGTAAACAACAACTGCTATAAGGAATTTTATATTGTTGTAGGGGCATTGTAAAAGTATGTTAACAAATGTAAGTAAGATACTTGAGAATTTCTATTGTAATTTGTTGAATGGAAGATTTTAAGAGTCATTCTAATTCAGTTTTTTTTTGTAACATCTAGTGATTGGACTCAGGCCCTCACATGTGCTAGGCAAACACTGTTCCTCTGAGCCACATCCCCAGCCCAAGAATGATTCTAAAGGCACGTCTCAGTTTAGTTGGAAAGACCTCTATAATCAATTCATTAAATCTTACAGAGTAGGGGACAGAGTGGTGCTGTTTGGACCATATGATTATCATTCTTTAATTAGTCATTTGAAATAAAAGGCTGTTATAAAACAGCCACATTGTTTTAAAATGCAAGATTTGCTGAGCTTAACAACAGCAAATAAACTTAAAATAAATTTTTTAAATTACAAAATAACTTTCTTGTATAGACATAAAACATTTTCTTCAGATTTGCATTGAAATCATACAAATTCATGAAAGATTCAGAAGTGCTTGAAGTCTTTCTATGAAGAAAGAATTTATTTTAATTTTATAAACAAGCTTATATACTCTGCATTCAGAGAATTTAAACAAAAATTACCTTCTTTCTCTCTCCTTTTTCTCATTCTCTTCTTACTTACTCTAATTCTCTTTCTATCTTTATCAGTATTTCTCTCTCCTTCCTTACTTCCCTTTTCTGTAAAGCATGATACTCTTTCAAGACACCTAACTAGAAAATGTGGTATCACAGTTACTAAATAGTAATGCCTAACAGATACCAAAAATGAGCTACTCAGAGACCTGACTGACAGCAAATAAAATTTCTATTGTTATAAAAACACTAACACCAATGAAAATGCTTCATTTGTCTTCACATTTTCCATACATGTGTATAACATAATTCCATTTTCCTTGTACCACCAGCTTCTTTTTCCTGCACTTCTAGCATCTTCTAGCCCGGAAGAATCCATATGTTAATAGATGCCACCTGCAAAATGAACACATTCCTTTCACCAAAAACTGAAAGATAGCTCTTCAGGAATAGGATTGTTTACTGATGTTGTTGTTGTTACTGTTATTATCAGGAGAACAGCAGGCAGTGAAATTACCCAGAGTGCTATGTTAAGACAGCAATACTGATTCTTTCAAGGAGTGACATATCAGAAGTCCCCAAGTCCAGTGATCATCCTTACAATATCATTTCCTTTCCCACCTTCCTCCTGTGTCATATTTCCCATTAGCAGATTTGCTATCAAAGAGTGTCAGCAAAATTCTATTAGTAATTTTTATTACAGCTGGAAGAAAACAAGTGTAATCCCCTTATCAGGACATGCAGGCACACAGGCACATATGCATAGGCTCAGTGGAGTCATGAGCCTATGCATATGTCAAAGGCCAGGGAATTTCCATTTCAGGGATACAGGATACTGTATATTCAGGATACTATATATTGCTCCTGAATAAAAGGTTGGATCATTGAGGGTTAAGAAATTAGTAGAATCCACCCCATGTTTGTAGAATTATCAACTTTTTTCATTAATTTATCATTTCATTTTTGCTTTTCAAAAATAGAAAAAAAAGCCCTCAACATTTACATGAAAAAGTAAAAGCAATTAAGAAGGTAATTAAATTCAAGAGAGAACACAGACAAGCTGGAAAAATATCTTAACTTGCAAGACCAAACATATCAAATTAATTATTTTCCTTTATTCCTATTGTGAATCTCTAATTTATTCTTTTCAATTATTTTATTTGACATGGAAAAATGAATGCTTCAGGTTAAAAATGCAATTTAAATATTATATAGTTTCATAACAATTATTCTATAAATATTTCCCTCATATTATGCCATGAGACTTTTCCTAAAGGAAAACAATATTTCAAACAAAATATTTTTTCCAGATAGAGCAATGAAAATAATTTCTTCCCAGTTATACAAAGCATGTTATTGTTAAGGCTTAATGGTATAAAATGAAATTAAGATGTTTTAGAATGAGAGAGATTTTTCTTGGAATGTTTTTGTGTTGCTCTAAAAGTTTTTAGAATCTTCATCAAACTTCACCAGCCAGTCTGTATTTTCAATGTTGAAAATGTTATTCAGGCTAAGATATTTTACTTTGTCTCACAAAGGTCCATGTGTTGTTCCCAGTACATAGTTCTCACAGGTGGACTAGCAGTCCTGCTCCTTGGCACCTTATACTTGGATGCAGACTAAGAAGCTTCCAATGCAGCTACTGCCAATCACTTTGATAGGATACTGGCAGATATGTAGGGTCTTGAGATCTGTCTCTCTCTGTCTGTCTGTCTCTTTCTCTCTCATTGCTCCAGTATTTGGAATAACTGAGATGGAGATTGAGTGTGTCCTGAGTGGATTTCTAAATCTCTCTAAATATTACTGTGGCCAACTGTCACAAACTTGAATCTACTAAAAATAAAGTCACAGATTAACTTAATCTCTCTTTTTTTCTTTCTCTTATGATTGCCTTTGATTCCAGACATATTTTAACTAGTTAGTGAGGTCACAATATAACAGATTTGCTGTTTTTTTCATGATACAGTCACTGCATTGTTCATTTGTTCACTAATATATATCTCCTGTCTAATTGCTTTCTTTTCTTATTTCTTTTGAATAATTATGTTGGACTAATACTGTATGTATATAGATCACAACAGTGCACAAAGTAGTTTCCTGTTACTCAGCACCTTACAGTTTAGCCATACCAGTAGACCAAGCAATTAAATTATTCCTATGATGAGGAAATTGTAGAATTGTCTATGAGAATGTGTCAACAGTTTTGGAGGCTGGGGAAAGCTTCTTGTGAGAAGCAGTATCTGAAATGAGACTTAGTAGTAAAGGAAAAAAAATGACAGAAAGATATCAGGGCCAAGGAAATACTTCTTTTTTTTTTTTAATTTTATTTAAAGAGAAGAAAAAAAAAGCAAAACAGAAAAAGCAGTAGAAACAGAATACAGAATCTCAGAAAAAAAAGCAGTTAAGAAATCACTAGTTGATAAATTACATACTGTCTTCTTAGACCTAGTTGTTAAAGTTACAAAATTAAAGCATACAAAGTGGACATTCAAACAGTGAGACTGCAAAGAAGTTCAATGATCCAGTAACAACTTAGCAACATGGTTTTCAATCCTACACACTTAAACATACATGCAGCCATATCCTCTAGAGCACTTTCTT
>PVLA01001203.1:188862-237114 GCA_004027455.1 Hydrochoerus hydrochaeris | reverse complement strand
TTGTTGCCTTGTTTTTGAGTTTCTCCTCATCCATGATCCATGGATCAGCTTTGGTGGAGTTGGGAGATTTTTGGAGGTATTTTGTTACTTTCTTATCTACTTTTCTTTTGTTGTTATTGAAGGTAGCAAAATACAGCAGAACAAGACAGAACAAACCCATGTGACTGCACTGCAATAAAACTACCACAGAACCTCAGAGCAGGTCACCAGGACACAAACAATGGGCTCAATAGTACAGCCCATTTTGTTCACATTAGCTGTTCTTTCAATCAAATAGAGGCAAATGGAAGGAAATATCGAACTTTTAAAAACAAAATATTGAATAAAGCAGTATCATTAATCAAAACTGAGCAAAACAGTGATAAAAATATTTGCCTTCAAAGAGATGGTAGAAGGAAATCCCCCTTACTTGCCATGCTGTATACATTCATCCTCCAAAAAGATACTCAGACCGCCGGTGCCTACTTGCTAATGAGGGGAGTGGGGGAATGGATCAATGTCTGATTCTTAGCCTGGGCACCGGCAGGGCCCTAGCTGCTTACAGGCCAACCAGCAGGCCACCTTATCTCCTAGTGCCAAAAGTTCCAACATGATGCAGAGCTTAGGAGTGGCTGATCTCGCCCTGGTGTGCCAGTGGTTTGCCAGGCCACCAACTGCTTACCAGGGAGGTGAGTAGGCCACCTGTTCTGCAGCACCCAAAGTTTCAACATGATGCAGAGCTCAGGAATCGCTGATGGTTCCTGCCCCAGTGCGCCAGTGACTTGCTAGGCCCCCAGCTGCTTACCAGGGCGGCCAGAAGGCTGCCTGTTCTCCCAGCGCCCAGAGTTCCAACATGATGCAAAGCTTAGGAGTCACTGATAGTTCTTGCCCTGGTGTGCCAGTGGTTTGCCAGGCCACCAGCTGCTCACCAGGGTGGCAAGTAGGCTGCCTGTTCTCCAGCGCCCAGGAGATATTTCTTTAACAAAGATATGAGAGTGTTTTCAAGAGACTTGAAATAATTTGTGTATACCTACAGAGATGAGGTTGGAAAATAAAGTTGGTATTTTGAGACTAAAAAAACTTTTATTGAGAACAGTAAGAAATTTTAAAATGTTTTAGGCAACATGAAATATTTAACAAAAAGTATAATGTTTACTCTGAGACCACCTGCTATTCTAAGCATTTACATATTACTTTAATTAAGCTCCAAAACAACCATGGTGTAGGTAGTATCACTATTATTATAAACACATGATGAGGCTGAGGCAAGGACAGAGCTGTGTCTAAAGTGCAGTTAGTGTAGAACAGTGCTAGGATTTAAATCTACATTCCATGATCCAAAATCTTAACAAATAGGTCATGATTTGTCTCTCTTTCTTTCTACTTTCTGACTGGAAGTAGGATGCATAGTTTGGGAAAGAAACAGATTGAATTTGAAGCAGACACTTTTATGTGGTTTGGCTCTAATTTAGACCAAAGACTAGGAAACATAGTGTCAGTGGTGATAAAACTATGTGCTCACCTTTCTTAAGCTTAGAACATAGATAACTGTTGGACATTTAGTTAGGTATTCCTGGAAACTTGACAAACTGCACAGCCTCCTCAGATGTCTCTTTGGAAAATCAGGTGTAGGTGGTCTTTATTTTACTTAATTTTTATAAGTGAACTCAGCCTTAAGAAGATTTTAAGCAACTCAATTAGTGGAAATATAAATTTACAAGTTTTAACATCAGGTTTAATGTGAGCTTAAGTATTTATTAATTGTGAATGTATATTTGCATAATTGCCTAGCCTTTACACTAAAAAGAATTAGCATTCTTAGACTTTAGATCTTTGACCAACTAGTGAGTAATAAAAACTACAAGTTATGATAAAACCAAAATAATTCTTTTACAGAGTCACCTACTGTATTTGAAAATTTGAAAAAATTGAAATTAAATACCCACTTATTCAGAGAAGCTCACACTATCTTTTTTCTATAGACTGTATTATTTTCATTTGGACTTTAGGTTTTAAATAATTAAAACTTGTAAAGTACTTAAAAGTCAAATCCTTATTGTTCTTAGGCAATTAGTAGGTAATATTACTATCACATTTCTATATCTTTGAGTTTTATAGAGATTTATTTTATTTGGAATATTCTGTAATAGACAATACTTGTTATATACTTATAGTGTTTTGTGTCTTTACTAAATTTACTAAATTGTGTCTTTACTGCTTAGTATGCCAGTTTTTGAGGGATGATTATTAAAAAACAGGAATATAATTTTGTATTGTGTATTTTGAATTCCACCAGTTTTTACACTGCTACTTTGAAAATGTGCTATGTTGTCTGGAATTATTTGTTCCTTCACCATTGTAATATAATCCATCCCAAATGGTTATTAATATACCCACTCTGACTTCATTTATTTAATGATTCTATAGTATATTTTTTCATGTTAATTTCCAATCTTTTTTAAGTTGAATTTTAATGATAACATATAGTTGAGCTATAATTTTGATTATCAAAACTGAATTCTCTGTTTTTAATTGAAATTCATAAATCAATAATATTTAGGATTTTATTGGTCTAGTTGTCCATAAATTTACTCATATTGAAATTTTTCTGTCCCTTTTATCTGTCCTCCTTTTTCTTGTTTTCTTGTTTCCTTTTATATTAATACAATATTTTTGGATTGTATTTTATCTCCATTATTGCATTAATAAAAATTCCTCAATTTTTCTAATGATTTATAATATATACAGTTGGCTTATTGCAATCTAACTTCAAGTAATATTGTACTAACTCACATGTATTGTAAAAAACTGTCTCCCTGTTGGCATTTGTACTATTTCTATCATAAAATTTATTTCTCTATTTGTTACAAGTAGCACATTTTTACAACTGATATTTTTCTAATTAGATAATTAATTAATTTTAATCCTTTAAAATGTTTTTTCATAAGTTAAAAACATTTGCCTCTTATATTTACTACTGTCATTGTTTTTCATTCTTTTTTATAGAGTCATATTTCCGTATGGTATTATTTTCCTTCTATTGAAAGATTTTCCCTTGATAGTTCTTGCATTTTTGGTGATGGATTCTCTCAACTTTTTTATGTCTATCAAAGTTTTTATTTTATTTTATTTTATTTTATTTTGATTTTTGAAAGTTTTGCTGCACATAGGATTTATGTTTTTTTCTTTTTTAAAGGTACCTGTTTTTTTTCTGCATGAATTGTTTCTGATGAGAAATATAATACCATTCTTTCTTCAGTGTATGTACCATGACCTTTCTATGCTTTTAAGATTTTTGCTTTATCATTCCTTTTCAACAATTTGATTTTTTATGTGTTTAGTGTAGTTTTCTTTATACTTGACAATTAATATAGTTTTCTTCAACTTGAGAGTTTGTTGAGCATTTTAGCTCTGTGGGTTTATAGTTTTTATTAAATTTTTAAACTGTTGACTATTATCTCTTCACAGGTATTCTGTCCTGTCTACCTTCATGGTAATTCTTTTCTTGGCCTTGGTAGTGACTTCATATGAAAGTGCATGTTAGTACTTGCAACAAATAAACTACCTTCAGGAGAGTCCCTGTGCCTATCTTTAGGCTTTCTGTCTTTGAAACCCTTTAATACTGTTATCTTCTCTTACAGAATCCCTGTATCTAAACTCTCTCTACCCATCTGACCACTGAGCTGAGTAAAGCTTGCTCTCAGACCTCTCTCGGGAGTAAACTGGTCCCATGATAGAGCTTACCTTAATTGCTTCCTTTCTTTCCAGAATTATTGCTTTTTGTTATTGAGAGCCTGTATCAAAAAACCAAAGTGTTTTTTTTTTCTTGTAGTTTATCATGTTTTTTAATCAGTTAGAGTAAAAAGGGAAAACTGATCTCCATTACTCCATAATGCATACTAGAATTTTGTGCCTTGTTTCAAAATGAAAAGTCATGTTTTACAGGGAGATTTTTCAATTTAGATGTGGTTATGATGTAATTAAGACAAGGTCATCATAGTTTTTACAATTTATATTGTGTAGTAACATAATTTTCAATATGATGTGAGTGGTGAAAAATTATAATATAATTTGTTTTAGACATTCATGCCTATAAAATGCATTGGTCAAAAAACAAACGTGTACATCATAAGTTTTATCATGAAAAAATTAAGATCATTTAACTGACCTTTATGTTTAATATTATGCTTAACTAGCCATGATTAAGGCTTAAATTATAGCCATTAAAAATTAGAAACTGTAGTTTGTTACATGCTGGTTTCTACACTTGTAATTTCCAGTGCCTTAGGATAGTTTTGCTCAACTATTTTACTCAAAATGAGCAAATCATATGCCAAATATAAGGCCATGACCCTTTTGTTGACAAAATATTTCAAAAATAACTCTTGGGCACAATATGAAGGAGCATTTGAGTTTAACATCTCACCTCAGGAACTCAGAAGGAGACACATAAGAAACTCAAATTATTTCTCCTAAGAACACAAAATATATACCTGTATTCCAGGATTTTTTTATTATTTTAAAAATAAAAAAATCTTATCCTATAATAACTGTGCATTTTAGTTAGCTCTTACTATGAGGAACATAATATGAGATAGGATGACTTTCTTTGATGACAATTCTTTCATTCTATTAAAAAAACCCTGATGTTTATAAATAAACTTTCTCTGCTTTTTTGGACTATCCATACACCTTTTCATAAAACATATGGCTATAGCAAATTATTAAGCACTACTGTTTTCATTCATGGAATATGGTTCTAATCCCATTCAAATTGATCTCCTAATATAAGACTATAATAAAAAGTATTTAGTCAGGGCATTGAGTGCAATAAAGTTTGTACTATTAACAAAATTAATTACAATTGAGAAAATATTTCTATAAACATAGGTTTAAATATATACTCAAAATTTCTTCTCTGTATAAAAGCAAGTAATGAACCCCTCTTATGTGTTTAAAAAAAAGTTTTCCTAATTAATTGAGAGCATTCCTAATGCTTTGGTGGTGACTAGTAAATGAAATCATGGGGTAATTATTATAAGAAACACCACATTTGTGAAGCTGTTGTGCCATTTCTCTTGTATTCGGACTCATGGAAATGGCTTGCACTACAAATAAAGTAAATGTGTATTTAGTTCCCTTTATGTGCATTTCATCCAACGTTAGACAAGATTCACAGATAAAAATACACACAATAGGCTTTATCTTGACCCTGTACCCTACATTGGAATTTCTTAGGCTTTATTCCATAAACAAGTGTTTTGTGGTGCTAGCAGTTGAATTCCAGACCTTGTGTAGCCTAGATATTCTTTCTACCACTGAATTACATGTCCAAGCTCCCACCAAATCTGCTGTGCTATTATTGCAATTTTGTGTTACACTAGAAATGTGGAAAACCAACATCAACAGTCTGTGAAATCTGTTACTTCCTTAGATCAGGAAGAAAATTTACTATGGTTCAGTTGGGCCACAGAGGAGCATAAGAAGCGATGGCTCAATCTATAGAAATTATCAGGAGGATGAGAGAGAACATTATACATCTCTCTTACAAGATGAAAACTAATCATTACAGTCATATTGAGAATATTCTGGAGAAAACATGATATGTGACTTAGTAAGAGGAGATATCCCTGCTATTCAGATAGGAAGTCTTCTAGTGCCTTGAAATGAAGAATGGCTAAATTTGCAGGTTGTACATTTTAATGTCATCTACTGAAAAGAAACCTGTCATGTAGATGGGAAGAACAAGATGAAATCAGAATTACCAGAATTACAGAATTGTATTCCTTCCTGCCTGAAGGCATAGTCATCTTATTTGACATTAGCTGTTAGGAGTTTGACTCTGAGAAATATATTTGGAGTAGAAGTGTGGCAAACGAATGGATATATTTTGATGTGTATACATTGTCACAGATATATTCACAGTATTGAATATAAAGATTCCATCTATCCATAAATGATGCCTCTTCTTTGAAGTTGTTTTATGTTTTTTGTCACATTATATTCTTTAACTGAATCCTCTGAGTATAATCATTTAATAGCTTAGAATAGTCTAAACATCTTAGTATGACTAAGACCTTGAGTGATCTGATCCCTGTTTATCTGTTCACTCTAGATTGTAGAATTCTCCCCTTTTGTATTCATTCACTAGTGTCATTATACTTACTTGTGTTCTTTGAAGTGTGATCCTTATTTGGAAATTTTTGCATTAGTCATTTTCTCTTTGTTCTCAATCTTAGATGTTATATTGTCAGGTTAATATTTCCTTTGACTAAAGTTGCTATTTCTCTACCTTTCACTTTATATCTTCATGAGGCTTTGCTTCTTGTCATGTAGAATGGTTTTATGTATTTAGTGTTTTTTACTCTGAGTGTTCAACTTGGAGGCTAGCTGGTTGACAATTGATTTGTTTTGAATTTGCAGTGCTCAGATGGTACCTGCCATTTGGTTAGCGTGCAGGAATGATTGTTGAAGGATGTTTCCTGGGAGAAGCATTTTTGCATGTGATGTTTCAGTGATTTTCACATCAATATTCAGAATTGCTAATCTAAACAGTCATATAATTATTTTCAACAAAGAGACATTATTAAATGTTTATTGTAGTTGACCTGAAACATCTTTCATAATGGTCATAAAATTGATAAGTGGCAGCAATGTGGTGATCAACATACACATGATTGGATTGAAATTTTGTTTCTGCATCGAATGAGCTGTATTATTTGTTAAACCTGTGTTTTCTTATTTTTGCATTAGAAGTAGTAGATAACTTATGAGAGTGTTATAAGAACCGAGTAAACCACTCTCTCTTAAAATTCCATGGAAGGGCCTAAACACAGGACCTGGCACATAGCGGAACTTTATAAATTACATACACAAAATTTTGTTCTTTTTGTTGTAAGAAAGCCTTTTTTGTAAATAAGAGCAGAGAAATAATAGGAGAGGGACCACAATAGTGGGTTAATAATTATTCAATATTTATTTTTTGTGTTTAAGTGTTTGTAATACAACTTTTACAACTTATTATGAGGGTAAAGCTTATCTCAATAATGTTTGCAATTTTTAAATTTGTATTATATTGATATATTTTATTAACCTGTTATTTTTGTATATTTGATCATATACTATTTAGAAATCAAAAGCACTGCAAGTTTTGTATCTTTGATTTTTAATTTTTCTTTTAAAGAGTATCTTAAGTCCTATTAGTTTAGAGATTAAAATTTTAATTAGAGCTGTTCATGTTTTCATGTTTCATATTTAATCAAGAATAGAAGCATCATAAATTGAATATATATATTGTATAGACAATAATAATATGTATAGACATTAAGTGTGAAGAATGTAACTATGATATGAGATGTAAGGAAGATGGAGGCAATAAGACAAGTGGGGTGGCCAGAATGGCATGCCTTTATCTCTGCAAATGCTGTGAAAAAATGTGAATACTAATAGTACACACAGATAACTTATCTAATACTAGCATATAACCACTTCTGCAGATAGCTGAAAAATATGAAATGAAGAATTTATGTGAGAAAAATAAAATCAAATATTGGCCAGCAACTGGAGGACAGAAAAAGGAGTATGTGCATTGTCAACATCTTTGGAAACCATACCTTCCTGGCATAAAAGCCCGTCCTCTCACTGTTTTCCCCAAAGCTGACTCAAGCTGCATTACTCTCAGTAGCCAGCCCTTGATGACCTCTGGATCGTTATGCATTATGTCTCTGCTTTCCTCAGTGAATACAAGAAGCCCCTGAGAACCACGTTTCTCATCCTTGGATGGATGCATACATCTATGATTCTTATGTTATGCATTCTCTTCTAATCTGCATCTTCTGTACTTTAAGTTCTATGGAACTTAACTTCTTGATTAACAAAATGTCTCCTACCTACAATTCTTTTTAAGGTTCTATTCATTTTTTCCCCTTGCAAACTGAAACCTAGTACCCATTTGTGGATTCTGCTGTTACAACCTTTGCAACTGTTGACTTCTTTTTCTCTGCTCTTTCTCAAGGCATGAAAATAAGTAAGGCACATTTCTTGACTGTCATTGTCATTTTTCTATTCCATGGAGTACTTAACTACTCTTGCTTAGAGTCAAAATAGATCCATATCTATTTTGAAATAGATATGGATTCAGATCATTTCTAACCAATGCCACCTTTACCATTCTATTTGTAATTACCATCACCCCAACCTGAATTGCTGAAACACTGTTTAAATGCTTCCTTTACTACTGCTCTTGCCCTCTAATGGCTTATTTTTCATATAGCAACAAGACTTATCTTTGAGAACCTAAGCCAAATCATGTCATTTCACATCTTCAGGGCATCCAGTAGCCTCTTGTTCTATGGAGAGGCCCCTAAAGTCTTGCATTGGATGACTCTTCACAGATGACTCTGTGTGAGCTTATCTTCTAATGCACAGCCTGTTTACTTCCCATAGCTACCCTTTCTCTGCTGTACCCAGAACTTTCCAAGACTGCCCTGACTCATAGTATTAATGAGCTCTTTTCTCTACCTTGACAATTCTTTTACCAGATATCCTCTCATCTTTTGCTTTCTTCACATTTTTACTCAGATGGCAAGTAATCACTGAGATTTTCCTTGACTACCCTATATAAAGTAGTAATCTATCCTACATTCCTCAACATCTTATTTTATTTCTTTTCAAATCATCACAACTTCATATATTAAACACTTATTTTCCTCTGTCCTCATACCTTGATTGAAAACTCAGACTTCTATTCGATTTTGTTTCAATATCATTTTGTCTTCACCTAAAATAATTTCTGTGGTTCAATGGATTGACTGTCATTATTTTTTGAATAAATAATTACATTATTTCGCCAGATTTTTGTTAGACTAGGATGGCCTCTTAATTTCAATCACTGCATGTTCTGTAGCCTGCACATAAGGACTGTTTGTACCCAGTAGTAGAAATGATAGAGGATAAGAAAAGAATTTGGGATTACAATATTATACCATTGAAATTAAGGTTTCTTGGAAATCTCATGTCTAAATCAAGAAAAGTGTATCAGATAAGCCCTTTGTTAGAGCTTAGAATCTTAGAAGTGGAAATGATCTAAAGTAAACTAATATGTGGAAGAGACCATTTGAATTTATCCAAAATCAAAGAACTAACTCAGTGAAATAGAACTAAATCTTAACGTTATTACATTCTATCCAGACTTCATTCATTCAGCAGTGACTGTTTAATGCATGCATGTCCAGTGTCAGGGAGACAGACGCTGTCCTCTATGAATCTCTCAGTTTAGTTTAGGAAAAAGGTATAATTACTGTATGTCAGTAATATATTAAAGTTAAATGCATATATTCTTATGCTATGTGTTCTGAAGGGGGAGACTGTATTTGAAAAGTACATATGCTATGACAAGAAACCAACTCAATCTGAAGATAAAATGATCTCTAGGGAGATATAATCATGAAACTGGAGTTTTGAGTGATGAGAGGTACTAGGAAGAGGAGGAAGAGAGAGATATTCATTGAAAAAGGATAAATCACTAGGTCTATTTGCATAGAAGCAGAGCAGTAGCACCCAATGGAGGAAAGTCCTTCATGTCCCTTGATAAATGTCCTGCTCCTGCTTTCATATTATTGCTATGTTGACAAGCAAGTAAAGCATAATAGATGTTAACAGTTGCATAACCTTACAAACAGTTTAATTTTCAATAAAAAGTTCTTTAGTCTTTTAATTTCAGGAATGAACTTTCCATTAGCTAAAAAGTTTAGCCTCACTCTCTTTGTTTCTATTAATGGACTTATTATCATCCCTTGTTTTTTCTTTCAAAGTCCCCGTTCCCTGACAGTCTGTTTCTTTGTAGCTCATTCTTTCTCACCCAGCTAGCTTCCTATTTTTATTGCTGACTCATGCAATCAGGCTTAATTGTCTCTTTCTCCAGCTGGCTATATCCTTTGAGAGAAAAAAATATCTTCTACAGGTGCATTTTTTAAAATTAGGAAAATATGAGTGCCTAAATATGGACACAGCTAGATTGTAATGATGAATTCTGAAATAATAAAAAATGATTAACACCTTTCATCTGCCATCATGATGACCAGTAGTTTTGTTGTGTCTACTCCATTCTACCCACAGACTGAACCATAACCTTCCCTGAAAAACCTCTTTAAAAATTCTTTTCACATGGACTTTATTTGTTGCTTAATTATTTCCTTTCTTTTCTCTTCAGAAATTTGTGATCCATTCAAAATTGAGCCACAATTTTTTAAAAAAGGAAATGTGGTATGGTATAAAACCACAACCAAATTAAATGATTGAGAAGTTTTATAATTAATGATGACTATTTCTCCTGTCACCTTGTTTTCTTCTGTAGTGGGGCTCAAAACCCAGGCTTTGTACCCATTAGCCAAGTGCACCCCCACAGCACTGCACTTCAGGCCATGAGAAGCCCTGTAAATTCCCTTTTATTGTCTATGAAAAACTACATGTTCAAATATATTAGTTGTTTGAAACTTGAAAGACAACTAAGAACAAGACTTACTAGTGTTCCCTAATATTAATATTAAGAATGTACACCTAATATGAGTATACAGAATTATGGAAAATATTGTTTTATGCACTAGAAAGGAAGAAATAATTAATTTAAAAATACTCTATTTGTGTTCTACAATGTTCCTTGTAGATGAATTTCACTAAATAGTAGGTGAAACAATTACTTAAATTATTCAGATATTCAAACATTTATAGAAGTCTAAACTATTAATAAAATCCCTAATAATATATTTTGACTCTGGTACACACAAAGATTCAAATTGTCAGCCCATTATCTTAAATCCAAGGTCTATACTTACGTGGTATTGAAAGTATTTTCAAAAAAATTTGTCAAACATTTAAGTTCCTTACAGTAGTCCTATAGACCTAGTTTTACAAATAATTTTTCTCAATATTTCACTTTATAAATTTCATTTAGAGACTAACATAGTCGGAGAAATAGAGGGAAAATTTATGCATGTACAGATGTACTATCACTTTATATTCATGATAACAAGTTATCCACATAGTAAATATAAAGATGAATATTACTTATCCCTTTTACAGATAAGGAAATTTGAGTTCTGAGAAATTGAGAAAATTGGAGGGCTTAGGAAATAAGAGGACATGTCCTCGGAAATTAAAACAGTTGTTTATATCCACATTGTGGATTCATTTGTATACAAGGCCACTGCATTGGAGTCTTCATCTTCAAAACTTCACAGTGTTTGGAACTCCTTTACGTGAGAATGCTACCGAAAATTAGCATCTAATTCAATGTGATTAACATGAGGTGAAATAAGGCAAACATGAGAAATCTGGGAACTTCTATTTTGAGCTTCCTCACTATCTTATTAAATGAGCTCAGAAAAGCATTTAACCTTTGGAATCCTGACTTTCCACATCAGGTGGAGTAGAGCAATTGTGAGACTTATCTAACAAGAATTTTCTGAAGATTAAACAGTGTGACTTTCAAGTTCCTGGAATAAGGGCTGCTAGAAGCCAGAGCTCTTTGAATAAATCATTATCATGAACTCCAGTCACACTTGGAGATTGGAGAAGTGTTTCCTAGTTACAAAGGACACAAACACGTTTATACTTTCCCCACTGTCTCTCCTCAGCACAGAATCACTATTCTGATTGAGCAGAAAGTTGTTGGAGAATAGACTTGTCTTTAGACTATCTGTCACACTAAGTCACTCTGTGATCTTGGTTAAGTTATATAAACTCTGAGAATATGGAGTTTCTGTCATCTGATAATCAAGGATCAAGTTAGGTGTTGTGTATTGTTTATTCCAACTATAACTGGGAATGATATATCCCAAATATCTGGAAAGATGCTTGGCATATAATAGTTGCACAAGATAGTAAGTTGAATGGATAAATAGATCATCACACTACCTTCACTTACTTTGTCATATGGGGTGCTGTAGACTTGCCAGATGGAAAAACTACAAGGAAATTGGCAAAGGACCACTCATATGGGGCAAAAGTTGGACTGAATTATTGGTTTTCTCTCACTTTGCTTGAATGTGAGAGGTTAGCTATTTGAATCTACTTAGGTTTGCTCATTAGTCTTCTGTTTGTATTTATGTTTCTGGTCCTCTTTCTTTTTTGACTGCAAAACTAACTAATGTAACAAATGACTTTGATACAATAATCACATATGTATATTAGTTTTCTCACATAGCCTAGTTCCTTAATGCTCTCTGTATTTGTCTTCTGATACACATAGGGGAATTAAAAATAACTTGTTTTGAAATAATTTTAAACTTTCAGAGCCTTTTAAATAATATATGAAATGCTTGTATGACTTTAACTCAGTTTCTATGGATGCTGTTGTCTTATATAAATGTGGTACCTTTATCAAAAATAAGAAACTAGTTTTGGTACATGATATAGTGGTATGATAATATTAACTTAACTGTAGAATTTTTTTGTATTCTATCATTTTTCTACTGATTTTTTTTTCCTGTTGTAAGGTTAAATCTAGGGTAACATAATAAGTTAGTTATAAAGCTTTTTTAGGGATATATATTTGTGTTCTTTAGTCTTTATTTGTTTTTGTGACCTTGACAGTGATGAATGCTAGTCATACATCTTTTAAAATTTGTTCTTTTATGATGTTTTTTTCATGATTAAGCTTTAAAAAAAGATTGCTACTAAAAGGAAATACCCTTCCAACAGGAGCTTACCAGTGAACTTGGCATCAAAATGAGTTATCACTGATTAGGATAACTTTCATCTATTAATTAAGATGGTATTTGCTAGATTTCTTTACTGTAAAGTTACTTTTTTCTTTTCTGTTCTGTATTTGTTAGAAGCATGTTAGTTACCAAGTACAGTCCACCTAGAAGGAAGAATATCAAATAATTCATGGCTATTTGTTAAAATTACCTACCATACTATATGTATTTTATATTTTGCATAGTGCTGTTAGACTATGCAAAAACTATGTCTGTGATATGCTAATAGTCATTTTTCTATTTCTTTCATTTTTCTCCACATTTTCTATTTAAAATTATTATGTAAAGGATATTTGCCACTTTTTATTCATTTGTTTACATCAATATAAAATCTCAGATAATGATAATTGTTAAGTTTATTGAGTTTTAATTCAATACTGTTGTCATTTATTGTGCTACTCACATTGGTCAGCTTAAGCCAATCTTTTAAATTGGTTCCTGTGTCCTACAGACACGTCCTCTTTTCAGCATTTCCTTGTTTTTTAGCGCTGCACAATGCTCCAGGCTTTTTCTGTATTACCACTGGGAATTACCACTGGGAAAGTCCTTGAATCTTTAGTTTCTGCATTACTTATATTGTACAGTGATAATTTAAAAATTGAACCCTGCTTCAAGTATGTCAGGGTATCACTAAATCAGTGTCCTTTCAGCAGACAGTGGGAGCAGTTTTAATTCAGGTTAGTCTTTATGTGTAGAACATTTCATAAAAGGCTTGGTTTCCACTCCCTTCCCTTCCTTCTATTACTTGAGGACTTTTGATATGACTGATTATAGTTTTCTTACTACTTTTGTCCCATTTCCTACCATCTAAGTGCTAAAACCATTTTTAAAAGAAATACATAAAAAGAATAAGATATCTCTGCTACCCAAATCATGGACTCTCAAAATGATGATTTCACCTTACAGCTCTTTAATGAATGTTTCTAGCTTGAAGTCTGTGAAATGGTTCAAATGTAAAATATGAACTTTTTCTATCACTGTAGACTAATGTCTGCTCTGTATTATCTATCTCAATAGTAACACCACCCACCCAGGCATTTAAGTTAGACTTTCTCTACCAGCCCACTCATCAAATCACTTACTAAGTTCCATTGGTTTCACTTCCTAATATAATCTATGTTCCTTCCTGTTGTTTTCCTCTGACTTGTCCTATATTATGGCCTTGTGTTGAGTGAATTGTACTTGTTGCATAACTGGATTTATTTATGCTAGTTTACTCTTTTTTTAATCCATTCCTCTCACTGTTCAAGCATAAAAGTCTGAGTATGCTACTTCTCAGCTTCAGTCTTCTCAAATGTCTCCCTATTATTTATAGAAATCCAGCTCCTTAAACTATCATGCAAATCATTCTAAACCTCGTGTTCCCATGCTCACTGAAGGCTTGGGCATCAGCTATAGGCAGCTTGGTTTCTTGGTACCTTTGTGCTTCTGTGTATCACATCCTCTTAACAGGAGGAATGTATCCCTTTCTTTTCCTTCAGCATCTGTCTGTACTTCTGGTACCACCACTTGTGTGCACACATGAGCTCGCGTGCACACACACACACACCCCTCCTCTATGATTCCTTTTCTTATTTCATTTAGTAAGTGGGTTTAGTGTATTTACTCTCTTCTCCTCTGTCTCCTGCTTGCCCCTCTTCATCTCCCTCTACCTTTCTGACCTCTTTTTTGCAGTGTACGAGTACTGCATCCAAGACCTTGTGCATGCTCAGAATGTACTCTGTCACCTGCCAAAAATCTAAGTGCACTATATTTTTCTCTCTCATTTTCCTTTAAAATATTGTATTCTAACTTTCCATCTGTATTCTGCCTCCCTAACATAGTGAATTTTTGAGGAAATGCACTGGGCCTTTCCCTCTGTTGCATCTTCATGGATTAAAAGTCCCCAGTGGATGTTAGGACTATATTGAGTAGAGGATGATTCTAGAATAGACTGGGAAGAAGGAAGGACTAAGTAATAACCTTACTAGATTTTTTTACACTTTATTTTTATTACTAGAAATTAGTCAGACTTATTGCTACAATGATGAATACTAATACAACTGATAGGAGTACTCCTTTGTAAACATTTACACTGTAAAAGTATTTCTCCTAAATTTGCTGCATGGATTTTCTCAATTAACCTTTGCAAAAATACTACAAAGTAGGTTTCCTTCCTTACTTTACAGATAAATTAATTAAGGCTATGGCAGAAGTTGTGACTGCTTTCTGGGCTCACAATATCATTCTGCCCACTCTACCAAAAAAGATTGAAACTTGAAGTGACAAGACAGTTCTTGCCATTAGACCGTGAAAGAAAATGTGCTGCATTTTTATGGCTGCCCCACATAATCTTCCCATAGTTTCTCTTCCATTCTCCATTTCTGTCTCTAGCTAGAACAATGAAGCATGGTCATAGAAGAGAGTGGAACCAGAATTGAGTTCTGAAATTTCTACTTGGAGGACAGGGAGTTAATCATAAAGAAAATTCTTTGGATTTTAAATCAGGAGTCTTTTGCAAGAAACCTTACTATTAGGATTTAGTTATATAAACTGCTAGCATTACCTTCCAGAATATAGATTGGAATAGATAGTATTAGTTTTCGCAAGGTCACACATCTCTATAAAATGTGTACAAACAATTTAAAGCTGATTTGATTTGAACTTAATGGCATCCCTTATGAAATTTACAATTACATTTTTCTATTTTTCAAAAGTGTTTTTATTTTTTTATGGTTGGACATATATCTGTGTAACATTGCTCACATTAAGTTATGATAAAATTTGTAAATTGATATCTTTGTCATAGGTTTTTTCAAGACTGGTTCAGGAGCAGAGGTTCAAAACAGGACATATTTGGGGAATGAGTAGAAAGTAATATTTCTAGATTTTTGATTCCACGTAAGGTTGTTATATGTTTCAGTTATTTTATTTTTGTTAAAACCTAAAGGGAAAATGAGCTATTTGATGTATATAAGTAAACCACATCACTTTTTTAATTCTTAAGGTAGCCTTTTGATTAAATTCTCACTCTTTTCTTTTCCTGGATTTTCAGTGTAATGTAGAGCAAAGACTGTGGCTTAATCAGTATGAAACACTTGAATTTTTGGGAAACTTGTAACATTATTGAGCATATCACTTTGAAAATATTCTTTAAACACTGAAAAAGTCTTATTTGCAAAGTGAAAAAAATAATGTCTTACTCATGGGGTGAATGTGGGGAATAAATGAAGTATAGTTCTTCGACATAGTTTCTAGCGCATGAGAGCCAAATCAGTAAATCCTATTAGTGTTTATTATTAGACTGTTGTTATTGTTTTCAATTTTTACTTATTTGCCCATAGTCTCAGCCTTTACAGCAACATAAATTGTTCTCAAGCTACCATAATAATTATCTGACATAGTTTTCATTATGTGTAATAATAATATACTGAAGGTTGCTTTCTCATAGATATGAGTGTTCCACATGTATTGTTCACATTATGCTCTTTAGCTGTAGACATTGCTTTGTGAGCATTTCCCAGGAAACAGAGCTGTTTTCTGTGAAGTAGAGTATTTGAACATGAAATGTAATTCTTCCAGTATATGCTTATATTTGGCTATCCTTTTTTTGAATTTTTTTTATTTAAAGAGAAAAAAACAGAAAAAAGTAGAAATATTACAGAATTTTAAAAAAAGGATAAACAGTAAGAGATCACTGGTTGATAAATTACATATTGTCCTTTTAGAAATAGTTGTTCAAGTTACAAAATTAGAGCATACAAAGTAGATATTCAAGCAGTGAGACTGCAAACAGATCTTTTCAACAATCCAAGAAGAACTTAGAAGTATCGTTATCAATCCTATACACTTAAACATTCATGCAGTTATATATTTTATAGCACTTCCTATTTCCTCTTTTTTTTACAATAGCAATTATACATTTTAAAAAATTTTTATTTAAAGAGAAAAAAAGCAAAAGAAAAAGGATAGCAACAATAAAGAATTCTAAAAGGAAAAAAAACACTAAGAAATAACTAATTGATAAATTACATGTTGTCATCTTAGATGTACTTGTTCAAATTACAAAATTAATGGGTACATAGTAGATATTCAAACAGTGAGACTACAGACAGTTCTCAAAGATCCAACAAAGATTCAGAAATATGCTCATCTATTTTACACACTAAAACACATATGCAGTTATATCCCTAAGACCACTTTCTTTTCCTCTCTTTTTTACAATAGCAATTACACATTTTTGGTTTTATTACTCTTATAGTTCTTATCGCTTTTTACACTAGATACACAATGTGATATTTATAAATATGATTCTTATTTATTTCACTAATGAGGATAGTCTCAAGTTGTCTCCATTTACCTATGAAAGCCTCAGGATCATCATTTTTAATAGCTAAGTAATATTCCATTGTGTAAAAATACCACATCTTTTTCATCTACTCTGCAGTTGATGGGCATTTTTGTTGTTTCCAAGATTTAGGATTACAAATTGTGCTGCTATGAACATGGGTGCACATATATCACTGTGATAGGAACTTGTCAGTTCTTCTGGGAAAATACCCAGGAGGGGAATAGCTGGATTGAATGGAACTTCCAATCCAAGTCTTCTGAGAATTCTCCATATGGATTTTCATAATGGTTGCACCAGTCTGCATTCGCACCAACAGTGGAGCAGTGTTCCTTTTTCCCTGCAGCCTCGCCAACATTTGTTATCAGTTGATTTCTTGATGGCAGCTATTTTTTCCGGAGTGAGATGAAATCTCAATGTTGTTTTAATTTGCATTTCTCGAATGACCAGTGATGGTGAACATTTCTTCATGTATTTATTTGCCATTTGTATATCTTTCTCTAAGAACTGTGTGTTCATCTCAGAGGCCCATTTTTGAAGAGGGTCTTTGAATTTGGGGGACTTGATGTTTTTCAATTCTTTATATGTTCTGGACATAAGTCCTTTGTCTGAGGAGTTGCTGGCTAAAATTCTTTTCCACTCTGTGGGTTTTCTTTTTACTCTGTTGGTGATTTCCTTTAAAGTGCAGAAACTTTTCAATAATATGAGATCCCAGTTGTTGATTCTTTGAAGTGTTTCCCGTGCATTTTGCATTTTGTTCATAAATTCTCTGCCTACCCATATGTCTCCAAGACTTCTGCCTACCTTGTCTTCCAGTAGATTTAGTGTTTCTGTTTTAATACTGACGTCATTGATCCATTTAGCCTTTAGTTTTGTGCATGGTGATATGCATGGATCTAGTTTCAGTCTTTGGCAAGTGCAGAGCCAGTTTTTCCAACAACATTTATTAAAGAGGAGGTCCTTCCAGTAGACATGTTTAGCCCCTTTGTCAAATATCAGATGGCTGAGTGTCTTTGCAGTTGTGCTTGCATCTTCTAATCTGTTCCATTGATCCTCAGGTCTATTTCTTTGCCAGTACCATGCTGATTTTATCATTGTGGCTTTGAAGTATAGATTCAAGTCAGGAATTGAGATGCCTCCTGCCTTGCTTGCCTTTGTTGCCCAGAATTGCCTTTGCTAATCTAGGTTTCTTCTATTTCCAAATGAATTTTAGGAGTATTTTCTCTAGATCTGTGAGGTATGTCAGTGGTATTTTGATTGGGATTGTGTTAAATCTGTATAACAGTTTGGGGAGTATGGCCATATTCACAATGTTGGTTCTTCCTAGCCAAGAGCAAGGAATATTCTTCCATTTCCTAATATCCTCTTCAATCTCCTTTTTCAATGTAGTATAATTTTCAGCATATAGTTCTTTTACATTTTTAGTTAGGTTGATTCCTAAGTATTTCATTTTTTAGATGTTATTGTAAAGGGCGATATTTCCATAATATCTCTCTTGGTGAGTTTTTTGTTTGTGTACAGGAATGCTATTGATTTTTGAGCATTGACTTTGTATCCAGGTACACTGCTGAACTTTTTATCACCTCTAGTCTTTCAATGGAGTTTTTTGGGTCTTCTATATAGAGTATCATGTCATCTGCAAATAGCGATAATTTAACTTTTTCCTTTCCTAACTTTATTCCTTTTATTTCTCTGTCTTGTCTGATTGCCCTGGCTAGTATTGAAAAGGAGTGTTGACAGTGGACATCCTTGTCTTGTTCCTGATTTTAAAGTGAAAGCTTTCAGTTTTTGTGCATTTAGTATAATGTTGGCTATTGGTTTGTCATAGATGGCCTTTATAAGGTTGAGGTAGACACCATGTATTCCGAGTTTCTGAAGGGTTTTTATCATGAATGTGTATTGGACTCTGTTAAAAGCTTTTTCTGCATCTATTGAGATGACCATGTGGTTTTCGTGTTTGGCTCTGTTGATGTGGTGTATTACATTTATTGATTTGCATATGTTAAACCATCCTTGCATTGCTAGAATGAACCCCACTTGGTCATGATGTATAATCTTCTTGATGATTTGCTGCATTCTATTTGCCAGTATTTTATTGAGAATCTTTGCATCAATGTTCATTAGTGAGATTGGTCTATAGTTCTCCTTTTTGGTTGGATCTTTCTCTGGTTTTGGTATCAGAGTAATACTTGCCTCCAGGAATGATTTAGGGAGGATTGCTTTCTTGTCAATTTCACTGAAGAGTGTAAGGAGTATTGGCATCAAATCTTCTCTAAATTTCTTGTAGAATTCAGCTGTGAATCCATCAGGACCTGGGCTTTTCTTTGTTGGTAAGTTTTTACTTAGGTTTTCAATTTCAATAGCTGATACTGGGTTGTTCAAAATTGCTATATCTTCTTGGTTGAGCTTTGGTAGTTCATATGTTTCTAGAAATCTGTCCATTTCCTCTGTGTTTTTCACTTTGTGTGAGTAGAGATTTTCAAAGTAGGTATTCATGATCTTTTGAATTTCCATGGGATCTTTAGTAATTTCTCCCTTTTTAGTTCTTACTGCATGAATTTGGGTTTTTTCTTTGTTTTTCTTGATAAGGTTAGCTAGGGGTTTGTCAATTTTGTTTATTCTCTGAAAAAACCAGCTTTTCAATTCATAAATTCTTTGTATTGTTTTTTTAGTTTCAATTGCATTGAATTCTTCTCTAATCTTTATAATTTCCTCTCTTATATGAGCTTTGGGTTTAGTTTGCTCTTCTTTTTCTAGAAGCTTGAGGTGGAGCATTAGGTTGTTTATTTGTGCTCATTCTGTTTTCTTGATATGACAATTTATTGCTATATATTTCCCTCTTAAGACCACTTTCATTGCATCCCATACATTATAGTATGTTGTTTCTGTGTTTTCATTAAATTGTAGGTATTGCTTTATTTCTTCTTTAATTTCATCTGTAGCCCACTGGTTGTTCAAAAGGTTGTTATTTAATTTCCATGTATTTGTGCAGGTTTTGCAATTTCTTTTGCCATTAATTTCCAATTTCAGTGTGCTATGGTCAGATATTATGCATGGGATGATTTCAATAGCTTTGTATTTACTTAAAAATGTTTTATGGGATAATATATGTTCTATTTTGGAGAATGCCCCATATGCTGCTGAGAAGAATGTGTATTCTGATGTGGTTGGGTGGAACACTCTGTAAATGTCTACTAAGTCCAATTGCTCACAGGTATGATTCAGTTCTGTTATTTCTTTGCTGACTTTTTGTCTAGTTGATCTATCTATTTGCAACAATGGGCTGTTAAGATCCCCTGTTATAATTATGTTCTTGTGTATTTGGTTGTTAATGTCCATTAATGTCTGTCTTACATAGTTGGGTGCTCCTGTATTTGGTTCATATATATTTATAATTGTTAGTTCTTCCTCTTGAATTTTTCCACTAATGAGTATGTAGTGACCTTCTTTATCTCTTTTAATCATTTTAGGTTTGAAGTTCATGTTGTCTGCAATTAGAATAGTTACCCCTGCTTTTTTCTGGGTTCCTATTGCATGGAATACTATTTTCCATCCTTTAACTTTTAATCTATGAGGTTTTTTTTGGGTCATATGTGTTTCTTTTATGTAGCATATTGTGGGATCCTGTTTCTTGATCCATTCTGTCAGTTTATTTCTTTTTATATGTGAAATGAGGCCATTTATATTTATGGATATCACTGATATGTACTGGCTTGACTTTTGTTATGTTATATTCCAGTTGTTTGTTTTCTTATTTAATTGCTTATCCTACCTGGTGGTTTCTTTCTGTTGTTGTTTTGGGGATTGTGGTCATTTTTATCTCTGTCTAGTATGTCTTTCAGTACTCTTTCTAGGGTTGGTTTGATGGATGTGAATTTCTTCAGTTGTTCTTTGTCATGGAAGTATCTTGTTCCTCCATTAAATTTGAATGAAAGTTTTGCTGGGTACAACAGTCTGGGTTGAAAGTTGTTTTCTTTCAGGGCTTGAAATACCTCACTCCAAGCTCTTCTTGACTTGAGGGTTTGTGCTGAAAAGACTGCCGTGATTCTAATGGGCTTTCCTTGGTCGGTGAGTTGTCTTTTCTCTAACAGCTTTTAGTATTCTGTTTTTATGCTGCATGTCTGAGATCTTAATTATTATGTGTCTGGTTGTGGATTTATGTTGATTGTGACTTTTTGGCATTCTATATGCCTCACTTATCTGCATATCAGATTCTTTCCCCCTGTTTGGGAAATTTTCTTCTATTACTTCTGTGAATATTTTTGCTACATCGTTTGCTTTGACTCCTTCCTCTTCACTGATGCCTATTAATCTTATATTGTTGTTCTTGGCATCACCTTGAAGCTGTTGGATTGTCACTTCATGCTGCTTTGTTATTTTTAAAAGTTCTATCCTTTCATGATCACTAATTGCAATACTGTCCTCAAGGTCTGAAATCCTATCCTCAGCTTCATTTACGTGGTTTTGCAAGCTTTGAATAGAATTTTTTGTTTCTTAGATGTCTCTTTCAGTTTGTTTCATGAATTATGCTTGTTTTCTTTATTGTTCCTTCAAGGTTTCAATAAGTTTCCCATGCTTCTGTACTTTTTTCTCGATTTCTTCTTTAGGTGAGCTCAGCAACTCCTTTACTAAGGTGGTTATTTCTGTTTTTATGTGGGAGAGTAGTTCTAATTTGATTTCCTCTATAGCCTCATTGAGTTGTTTTTTTATTTCGATTGCTATGTTTTCGAAGGTTCCTGGTGTGTTACTTTTGGGGTCCTCTATTTCAATATCTCTTGCACTTGCTTCTGGTGGACTAGATGTTTGAGACTGCATTTTGCTTTTTTTGTTTTGTAATTTTTACTCTGCCTGATGTTTTCTGTGTGTAGGAGGTGGTTACTCACACTTTTTTCGGCCTCACCCAGGTCTTACAGTTAGTTGGAGGGGGCTTTACTACTGGCCCTATTTACTCACTCTACACTTCTGTTTTAGGGACATACTCACCACACTGGCACAGTTAATCCCCAGTAGTACAAGGTTCACCATCTGCGAGCCAAATTCCAAGCATTTTCCGTGTTTTGGGATTCTGCCAGAGTGCAAGGTCAGAGCCTATGGCTGGAATCTGGGTCCAGCTGGCTGCTTAGTGGTCTCTGGGCTTGGCTCAGTTGGGCCCCAGTCCCTGTGTGTGGCCCTGGGTGGTCTCAGACACAGCTTGTGGTCTTACTGCCTGGGAGCAGACTCAAAGTCCCTTTCAGTGGGCTGGGATTCCACCAGAGCATGCGGTGAGGGTCCAAAGCAGGAATCTGTGTCCCACTGGCTGGTGCTTGGTGGTCGCTGGGCATGAACTGGTTAGATGCCCCCCGTCCCTGTTTGTGGTCTGGGGTGGTCTGGGATGCAGCGGGTGTTCTTAACCACCTGGGAGCAGGCTCAAAGTCCCTTTCAGTGTTCTGGGATTCCGCCGGAGTGTGCAGTGAGGGCCCAAAGCTGGAATCTGGGTCCCGCTGGCTGACTATCCTTTTTTTAAAAAGTTGTTTATATACCAAATCTTATCTTTACTCATTTTTATTTACATATTTCATAGTTACAATGCAACAACAATGTTTTTCAAAAAGATCTTTAAAAACTTTATTTTATTTTGTTCTAAATCATTTTGGAAAAATGTTTTCAGTGCTTTGAATAGAGAAACTATTGTATTTCAAGGCACTTTCCAAGATGCCACCATGGGGAAAGTCATCTGTAAACAAAAGTTTCTTGAGGAGTGGAATGAGATCAGAATATCATAATAATCCTCCATATTTCATGTAATCAGAAAAGAGCGAATGACACATAAAAGGAAAGTTTATTTGACCCGAAACTTTATAAATCTTTAAAATGAATTTTATGATTTCGAGAAACAGTTACTTTTCTGATTATAACTTTATTCCTTAGGCATATAACAAGGTTGCCTCAAAGAGTTTTAGCTGGAAATTGTGAGGAGTGGTTGGAATTATTCACTGATAATGTTTTTAATCAGCTTTATTCTGGTGTGTCATAATTATAAGTGCCATATTCTACACCTACACTGACTGGTGTATGTACAAGTTGCAGTGCTTTTGCAATGTGTCTTTCTTTCATTAGCACATAAAGACTATTGCAGTAATACTTCTGGCACTAGTTTGTATTTGAAATAAGATATTAAATGCCCAGAACAAGGCATAAGATCAAGAGACTAAAAAGAATAGTTAAATTCCACTTCTCTGAAATAGTCTATTTTTTAAAATGATCAGGATTCATCATCGTAAGACTCTGAGAATTATTAGATTGCCAAAATGCTTAAATTACAAATATTTTTTGTTAAATAATAAATTACACTTATTATTTTAAATTCATAGATACTTTTATATTCATTGTTATTTTAATTATTTTCTTGGAAGAAGGTAAAATCTGGTTGCAAGAAGTGAAAGATTTTAGTTCAGAAACTCATCAGTTGACATAAAGGAACAATTTCCAGCTTTCAAAAATTAAATTGAAATGTGGAGTTATTTTCCATCTTTAGAAAATTAAATCTAAATTAATAAAATTGACTTAAATTTTTCCCCTCTGTGAATTTGAAATATATTCTTTGCCTTGCCCTTGCATAAAAATTTCCAAAAAAATGAAAGCATAAATTTTCAATTTTGGATTGGGTAGTAAGAACAGATTCTCATTTTTCATAGAAACATTGTTGTACTTTGTAATTAAGTACTATCAGAAATAATTAAGGAAACCATAAGTCAAATGCTTCTGAAGACCATCAAATATCACAGAAAATAACTAAGATCTATTTTAAATGTATTTGAAGGGAGAGAGAGAGATATATAGCGAGTGAGAGAGAGAGAGTGAGAGAGAAAGAGAGAGTCACATACCTTGTTTAAAGCAAACAGAATTTATCATATATAAGGTACTATGGCTGACTCAAAGAGGGAATTTTAGGGAATCTAATTCTTGGGCCACTGATGATAGTGAACAGAAGCTATGTAGTTTCAGAAAAAATAGGATGCAACAGAATAGAATATATATTAAACTCCATATCTCAACTCACTTTATATTTTGTGTAAAGAAACTTTTTCAATTAACTATACATGTATATGTTAATTGAAAAGACCTGGAGGTGAGGCTGGACTCATATACTACTGGTCATGTGAAAATACACAATTTATTTAAAATCTTCAAATCATATTTGCTTTGAATTATTCATGGTGATATTTTTATGAAGATCAAGAGGAGCTTACAAGAAAAAAATTTAAAACTATAAAAATATTCACAAATTATATATATTCACAAATTAATATATATTTATATATTACAAATTAATATTAATATATTAATACAAATTAATATATATTCACAAATTAATTATATATATATGCAGTTTGTATTTGCCTACATTTACCCATAAATTCCATGTGTTGTCACTTGTTCTAGCTTAAAGATTCTTTAGTATAGAAAGAGTAAACTTGCATTTTAAAAGATAATTTTAATCTATTTTAGAATGGCATTGGTAACTACTGCTTCCAAAAGTGATACACATTTTCTGTGTGAAGTATTATGAATAAAAGGAGTAAAGGAGGAAATGTGAACACTTTTATGTAATTGAAAATTTTCACATTATATGAGAAGATAATTATTGGAGGTGGAAGGAGTGAGATAATATGGAGTGTGTAACATGGAAAAAATAGAAAATTGAAAATCCGAAAACACAACTGAAATTCCCGTACAGTGCTACTTTTATTTACTGAATTTCACTGCCTTGACCTTTTTTTCTCTTTCCTGCCTACTCATTTAATTTTAAAATATTATATTTAAGCGACAAAGAATATGGTGAATGGATGTTTCACAGATAGAATAATGAGATCATAAGTAATTGAGTGAGATAAATTATCAATAGTAAGAAATCCTTTGGTAATCTTAAACCTCTGACCATCATCATCAATAGGAAGAAAATGATCTTTTTCTATTTTCCATTTCTCTTTTATATTCCTTTAGGCAGATCTTATGGATGAATACCATGGCAAAACTGCAGCATAGAAAATGCAGGGAATGAGAGGGATCATAATTTTCTAGGATATGGATAGAAAAGTAAATTTTCTTTTCTTTTACAAGATGAGATATTGAAGAAGAGACATTCAGAAAATGAAAATTTAGCTGCTAGTAGATTCCTGGTTGTCAGTGAGGAGTATCACATAAACAAGAGATGCCTATTACTGCTGGGCTAAGAGTACCTTAATAACAGCAAATATTATTTGTCAGGTACCAAGGTACCACAGTAGTGATGGTCTACTAAGGAAAGAAAATGATATGTGATAGTACATCATTTTTTTTAATCTGCTATACATAACAAGGAGAAACCTGAGGCTATACTGAGAAATCTTTAAAATGCATTGTTGAACTTACTTGATTGTAGTAATCTTTTTAAACTAAATTTGAATGAATTTGAACTTCATAAGACTATAAATTATCTACAGTCTTTGGATCATAATTGAGAATATTGTACCACAGAATATAACACATGCTAATTTAAAAGGGACTATAGTTACAGTAAATGCTTTTTTCTATTTCATTGAGGGATTTGAAATTACATCAAATGATGAATTCTTCCCTCCAACACTATGTGTCTTTCTACACAATTGAAGATACCCTAAAATAAATATACGTACCTCTCAACATCACATTTCTGTGTTTCTCTGCAACACACCCGGTACACACAGTTAGTTACCTGTTCTACAAAACCATTTTCACTTAGCCTTTTTGAAATAAAATAAGCTAAGACATGCAATCAAGAAAAATGACTATTTTGTTTGTCACTGACATCAGTTGATATTCTTGGCTTTGAAGCAATGATTCTGCTTCCAGTACTCATCAGTGTAGCTCATTGTTGAGTAAATGCACAGAAACTAAAAGAAGCATAAGAATGTACAAAATTACATGATCTGATACAAGTCACTAAAATGAAAATTATACATAGGTCTCAGCAAACAATTATTTAATGGAATTATAATAATTGGGATTTATAATTGTATGTATTGAATGTATTTTTCTTTCCAAATAAGACAAGTAGGTTAAATATTTATAAATATATAATTATTGACTTTCATTATGAATATATCATCTTTTTGCTAGGCAATGAAAAAGGAAACTCTTGTTATAAACATCCTGACTTCAGAAGCTTAATGACTACTGAGTCAAAAATTTAGAGATGAATACTTTTTATAGACTAAAAGCTATATACATGATAAAAAAAACAGTTGCCATGAAAGTTTGGAGTACACTGACAACAAAGATTACTTACTGGAAAAATTGAATTTGATCTAGTGGTTGATAATAAAAACACTTCTTAGTTGAAGAGAAGAATCTGAGAAAATTAAGATTCAAGAAATAACAGTGATTATTAATTATTGAAAGATCACATACTTTTATGTGTACAATTTTTGTTATTCTATATATCTAATGTTTTTATCTAGGGAATAGATTCAAATGGTCCATAAAATTTGAAACACTTGATTACAAAAATGTGTTTATATGGGCAATCATTTATAGGACGTTCTATAGATCTGTTTTCTTCAGCTTCACAAAGAAGACTAACACTCTCCAAAGGCTGAAAACATCTGTTCTGTACTAGATCTTTCTACCAGAAATACTTTTTAACAATAATACATTTGCTTAAAATTTATTGTCCAAGTTGTTGTGTGTTTTATGATAAAAAAGAAAATTTTGGCAAACATGGTAGCCCTAGTATACCAGTTAGCTGAAGTTTTAAAAGAAAACCGTATTTGAATATATGTACTAAATAGCATTCTACAGAGATGAAACAATATATAACTTGTAAGATTATTCAATTTTTATTATTAAATATATCAGATTGGTATAAAGGAAATTAATTGGTACTTATTTTATTATTTTATAGTATTATTTTATTATGAATGATTATTATGAATTTATTGACCAAATGTAATATTTGAAACACCATTTAAATTTTTAATCATCTTTTGCAAGTTATATTTCAATATTAATTAAATAAATCCAAAGGGTAATGTTTTTCTTTGAATAAACACAACTCTTATTTAGATTGTTCTGTATAAAAATAATTTTAATGAATATTCTAATTCTAAATTTTATAAGAATTGTAGAAATACACATTTTATTTGTGCAGAATAAATTTGATTATTGTAAAACCATTTCAGTGAACATTTTAAGAGTAATAGTGCATTCTATTCACAATTAATTTATTTTTTTATTTTAAAGAGGGTAAAACAGAATAAAACCAACCAAAACAAACCAGTGTAAAAGATACAGGACTTGAAAACATGAAATCAACAATAGTTACTATAATGCCTTTTTATGTCTTCAAAATAGCTGCAGATAACTTGGGATATAGTAAAAATCAAACAGAACAAAATAAAATAGAAACAATAAAAACAAAACAATAAATGCAATAAAGAACTTCAAAACAAGCCTATAGTAAATCCAAAATTGCTACCATAGTATACCTTTCTGTCTTTAAAATAGCTGCTCCTGCCATTGGATTTGATATAATCAAATAAAACAAAAAAGAATAAAACCCAACCCAACAAAACAATGGAAATAATATAGGACTTCCAAAACAAGACCATAGGGGATCAGTAATAGCTGCAACCCTCAGAAGGAGATCCCCCTAGATGCCACAATGTGTACTGATACCCTCTGAACCTATGATCAGACCTCTGGCCCTAAACCTGCAGTGTTAGTAAAACACCAAAGCACCACAGGCATCCAATTGAATTTCACCTCCATAGCTATCATCACTGCCTGTGTTTCTCCAGATAAGCCTGTAACTTACAGTGTGTGTGTGTGTTTGTGTGTGTGTGTTGGTACTTCTTATTTGCCATCCCGTGTGTTGAAGGGTATGGGGTCTGCCTGTTCCAGTCCAGCAGTGGCCTATGGATGGCACTGTTTCCCAGTCTGGGCTTGCTTGCTGGTGTGGCTTTGTTCTCTCTACCCCTGGTCCGAAAATGGCACTACTATTAATTGATTAAGCTAAATATAAAATGCAAATGTACTAATAATAACATGAAGTCAGGAAAAATGTTCCATTGTGAGAAGTTTGATGTTAAAACATATATTACTGATTCAAATGTATCAATATATTACAACAATATTCAAATATTGTGTATTCAAAATAGATCAGTGTTTATAAAATATTAAATATACTATTTTATCATGTTTGAATAGCATTAGATACAATTAAAATGGACCTTGAGTCTTTATTTCAGAATAAATGCAGCATAAATTCCAATATCAAGGTTTTTGATATACTTTCAACTTTATTCTATCTGTAGTCACAGTTACATTATTGTTATATAGTTATCACTTTATAGTTTTTGCTAATATATTTGTATTAATATAATTATTTTAATGCCCTTATTCTATATTTTCTATATTTTTATGGCTGTTTACTCTCAATGTATAATCCATTGTAGAAAATTTGAGGTTAAAAAAGCACAAATACTAAGAGGACATTTATATGGGAAAGTCACAGTCTTTTTTTTTAATATAGCCTCCATAATGTGGCGAAATCTTTGCCCTTATCATTTTCTTAAATGCTTTTTGTGTCATCTCATTTTATCCTGATTCATTTCCCAATCAAACCTTGATGGATGGCCTGCTTTTGTTACATAGGTTTTATCCTGATTTATCTGCTAGGAGTGTGCCCTGGTATTGTTAGATATTAAGGGATCTTTGATTCAACTTCTCACTTTTTTGAGAGTCCTCAGCTTCTCTCCAGTCCTCTTTCACCAAGGGCATATACCTCTTTCAACCCAGTTATGTGTATTTCACATATAATGGTGTCCTTCTACTATGTAGCCTTATGACATCATAGCCATTTTAGCTTGCATAAACACATTCTTTGATGTTCTCATGATGATGGAATTACCTCATGATATATTTCTCAGGATCTACTCTTTTGATTGAGGAATTTATGCCTGTACATTCTAGAGCATTAGAGTATAGTATATTTCTTTAGGAAAAAAACAGCTTCTGAGTTTACCATTGTGGAACCAAACTTTCTTACTTCTGTGTTTGTGTGTGTGTGTGTGTGTGTGTGTGTGTGTGTTGGAGGCAGAACACAGGGCCTCATACCTGTTAGGCAAGCTATCTGTCAATTCAAGTCTTCATTGCAACCTTTTAATGTTTTTCCTTTTACATCACCGAAGGTAGCCATGAAATACATGTGTGCATGCGCATCCCTTCCCCCCCAGTCTGTTCTGTAATAACTGGAGTTTCTTTGTACATACATTTTGTTATATTGTACAGTGAAGTCTTTGTTATTTTTGCAATTTTTATTAGGTTTAAAGTAAGTCAAAATTTCTTAAAGTGCCAGAAAAGTAAGAGTTTTTTTTTCTGACAATAAATATTTACATTGTGGAAGAGTACAGTGTTCTTCACTGTGGAACTGTAAATTGAAAGGATCAATTCAGAATTTCCAACATGTTTAGTGAAGAATGTTTTACAAAATTTGAAGTAAAAGTTTACATTTTAAAAAGCGAAGGACATGAAGCTAATATTTTTGTCAGTTGTGCTTACCTGTCAATTGTTATTTTGCTCCTCATAATTTTTATTGAAATGTAAACTTAAGTTTTTTTCTTGGACATTCTGATCTCTTTTAAAAATCTCTTTAGGGATCGATTGTAATCTTTAGAAGTGATTTAATTTTGTTTTATTTTTTTATTTGCCTTGTAAATAATACTGGTATCTATTTCCAGTAGCAATTACTACTTTACAATAGTAATATGAATACCTTTTTTTGGGAGAAAATATCCTTTAAATATAATTTTGTTAAGGGAAAACTCAAATCCTTCATCTCATTCTACCATTCTCGTTCACCAAGTAGTAGAAAGATAATAGAAAAAAACTGATCCTTTTCAGTTTTTCCCTTCCCTTTTTATCCTCTTATGCAGCAGGGATCATCATTTCCTATTAAGATATGCATATTACAACTATGTCTCAATTTTCAGGAAAATTTATCACTGATTTTATTAAAGTGATGGAATTATATTTTCCTGAGGGACTAGAAAATGGATAAATAGTTATGTGTAAAACAAATAAATGAGGTGGATTATTAACTTCTAGGATAGAAATGTATTGAACAAAAACTTTCATATAAAAAAATTAACTTTATTATACAATATATTCTCATATATAAAAACTTCCAGAGTGTGTGTTTATGCAAAAATTTACAATGTGCAAACATTTTATAAGATATGTCAAATAGTAAAACTTTGGTCATGTTGCCCATATTACTCTGAAACTAGGTTTCTTTAATAATCTATTATGGATATATTCCCATGTTAGTCCTAGAACTTCCTTAATATTTTAAATTTTGGCGAAGAATTTTAATGTGTTTCTTTATAGCATAATTAATCATTCCTTAACTCATGAACATTTAAATGGAGTCCAACACAATTTTTAGAATGAGGGCTATAGAAATTATTTTCATACTAGGTCACTGATCAGTCTTACATTTATTTTTTTTAAATATTTTTATTAATACATGTTTTCAGCACATAAGGACTGCATTCATCTTGGAAGGTTGGTGCATGTACATAACACATCTTAATTCTTCTTACTTTTCCTTTTCCCTCTTCTACCTCATAGTCGTATCCATGAAATTAGTCTAGAAAAAGAATTATAAAGTTAAAAACATAGATGTTTTGAATTTTGAGATGATTTGGTTAAATGACATACTGAGTCACTAAATATTTGGTTATACACAAATGGAGATGCCTATTTAATTTCAAACATGCACACAATACAAACACCTGCTTCAAATATATGCCAACTACTAGGAAAATATTTGTCTTCCTTTTATTGCCTGCTTGATTTAAATCATATGCTTACACAGAACAATACTAGTACTCTTTCATTTTTAGTGGTTTTCATTAAGCCTTAAATGTAAAATGTTTCGAAGTTAGTGCTCATTTTTAATTTTTTTGAATATATAGCAAAGAAAAATCAAGATTTTCATACTTGTTGAAGGATGACTACTCTCTTTTTTCCCCCATCTCTATCAATAAAATAATATTACAGGATAAATTATTAATTGTTAAAAGTAAATTACTGGTTAGATACAGATATGGAGTAATTTGTTTACTATAGTACCATATTCTTCTTTGTGCATATTGTGAATTAAGTACAAAAATCATTGGTATTTCAAAGTTGTGATTTTGGTTTTGTTGTTATTCATCTTCCAATTATTCTGTAACTATCTTATCTGAGAAGGCCATTGATTTCATTTTGTTGCTAATTCTTAATACCATGGCATCCATTATTTCATGCATCATTTTTTAAAAGTTTGATATATTTAGCTTCTGTGAACATAGGACATGTAATTTCTCTCCTTCTATTATTCATACATTTTGAAGAATCATTTATCAGGAGACCACAGAACGGTAGTTAATGTATGCTTTATCACCTATGTGCCTGTCTCCCTAATTTTTTTAATAAAACTTCTCTTTATTAATAGGACTCTTAGTGTATCAAAAGCACAGACTGTTCTTTAATGTTCCTAACTGGAAAACTGAATAGTGCCATTACTATTAGAATGATTAAGTGTGTGTGTGATTATCCTTCAGGTTGTCAGTCCTAGAAGGCTGGCTCTGCTGTTTGCATGGTGTACCATTTTGTTTTAGAGAGCGGTAACTTGCCATCTCTGGATAACCGCATCTATAACATTAGAGCAACAGCAGTATGGAGCTCAGAGGAGTTTTGAATGGTATAAATTTGGTGTAACCATTCAGAAGAGTATTGGCAGTTGTTTGTAAAATTTTACTCATTATTCCCTTAGTTCTGTTTATCAATAATATTTCAAAAACACTTCTATTTGAGTTTTAAGTTCATTTTAAAGATTTCATAAAACATTTTTAGGCTTAGTTCCTTATAAGCAACTTACAGGTTCCTTGTAAAATTTTTGGCCAGGTAAAACTTTAAAATTAAATTTTTGTCTTCTATTATATGCTTTTGAGTAATTGAAATTTTTCAATAAATTAAGTCGATTTCAAAAAGTTAAAAAGCCCTTAGTTATTGTATCTGCTTACCTCGCTATTTCTCTGCAAAAGGTTTTTAAATATACGAATAACTTATATTCAAAATATATGAATAACTTATAAATGAATAATTTAGATATAATTTAAACTCTCTTATACCAAATTGCCAAAGGAAATGAAGCCTGAAATAATCATAATCCAATGATAGTATGGTGAAGGAAAAAAGAAGTTAAAAATGTATATATACTAGTTGCTCATGATGAATGCAATTATGTTTCACAAAATATACTAATAAAAATAAAATAAAATAAAAATAAAGTTGGCATGCAAAGTTATATTAATTTATGTTATGAGGTAAATTGGAATGTTTTAAAAATGTATCTGGAATTTTATTACTCTCTATATAATGGCTTAGCTTTGTCTCTATTTGGAATTATAATATTTCTCAGAAAAAATATCTTTTCAGACTAATTGTTTCTAAACTTGTTATAATAGAAAAAATTATTATAAGAATAAGTGAAGAGGACTGAATTGGCTCCAAAATATTTGCTTCATAAGTTCATAAAATAAGTCTGTTACAAAAATCAAGGAGGGAAAGGCCACATAATATATAAAACTCTAAGTATTTTTATATCACTTGATCACCGTACAGCACTGACACAAATGGAATGTAATTGGCTTCTAATGAAAGTGAGATACACAGAGGGAGGAAATCACACTGTATGCAGTTAGTGGGTGGGGATAAAAAACTGCTCTTTATTATTGTCTTGGTACTAGCTGTTAATACATTCTGTTGGTACAGATCAGAAGCCAAAAAGCCCCTGAACATTACCAAAATTTGTAACAAAAAATGAAATCAAAGATACACACATTACAATACTTAGAATTCAGTTCAAGTAGGATTATTACATGCAGAAAAACACCTGTGAATGAACAACAACCTTCCTCTCTTAATCAAAATTACTTGTGCAATATTTTTATTGATTATTTTTCAAATGTGTGTAGGTGTTTTAATTTTTATTGCAGTAGTTATTCCCTTTCTGTGATAGCTACCTACCTAGACCTCTTGTTGATGCATGAAATTGTGAGTAGTACCAAACTGTATTTTCTTCTATTCATGCACACTATGGTAGTTTTTGTTTTTTTGTTTTGTTTTTTTTTAGTGCTGGGAATCAAACTAAAGGCCTTGTACATGTTAGGCAAGTGCTCTATGACTGAACTACAACCCAGAACCCAAAAGTTTAATTTATAAATAAAATACAGTAAGAGATTAACAACAATAACTAATAATAAAATTGAACAATTATAACAGTGTACTGTAGTGGAATTACTAACATCACTATTCTTGTGCATTGTGATCATTATTAACAAAATAAGTTTTACTTAAACATGAACACTGTGATAACTGTGACAGTTGATCTGATAAGCGAGATGACAGCTAAGTGACTAAATATTGGGTAATATATATATAATGTATGTAAACAGAATGTGTGCTCTAGACAAATGGGTGGTTCTATTCCTAGGCTGGATACAGAAGGACATTGTGAGATAGCATCATGCTACATAGAATACTACAATTTAAAATGTACAAATTTTTTAATTTTTGAATATTTTCGCATAGTACTTTTGAATCACAGTTGACCACAGGTAATGTTCTACACAAAACTAATGATCTTTATGCAGAACTACCCCAAAGGTACAATGAAATATGAAAGCAAAACTGTTCAATAATATACATGATATTTTATTTATCACAAATAAAACTAGAATCCATTTTTTTTCTTAAAAATCCTTAGCATTGTAGATTTAAGTAGTAACTGATAGAGTTGTCAAACAACTAGTCATATTTTAAAATCCATATTGAGGAGTGTTTTCAATAACTTTCAAGGTTTTATTTTGCTTGATACTATTCCTTTGGACATTACACTTTACAATTGATTACCACTTTAATGGTTTTTCTGGCAGTTAAGATTATGTAGGCTAGGCTTTCAGCTATAAATTGCATACAGGAAGCCGTGTAACTGATTTTCCCTCATAACAAATCCAATCATTTAATGCTATCTTTAGAGCTCATTTTAAACATTTTGTAGAGAGAGCATGAAATAAATACTAAATTTAAAAAATCTCCCTGCAAGATAATTCCCTCACTCTCTTTCATCCCATATTCATCTGAAAAAATTAGAAACTGGATTATATCATCTTTTAACAGCCTTTCTGGTCAAATTTTCCTGTTCCTATTTATCACTAGTAAACACTTTATGACATTTTTTCCCTAGCTTATTGAGAAAACTACTGCAAACTCATTGACACTTATTTTAGTTATTAATATGTTTATTATCCATGTAAACTTTAAAGGCTATACTTGGAAAGAAGAAAGAATGATTAAAAAGTTATCTTTGGCAGCATTAAAACAGTATATGGATTCAGAGTATCTCAGATATTATGAAAGTTTACATTTGTGTTATCACCTGATATTTTAAATTGTTTTTGGCTGCTTTTCTAAAATTCCAAAATGATAAAAAGTGGGAACATAATGCCACTCCATTTGACTTGTACAAAATAATTGATTGAATACATGCACCCATGTTTTAAAAAGTCCACATTTTTATCCATTTTGAATATTTCTCACATTAAATTAGGCAGCTATTTGATTAAATTACTAATTTTTTGTAGATATTATGTAGATGCATATTGCATTTGAGCATTTGAAATAAACTTAAATGTAGATGTTATTTCTTTGATTGTTATTAAAATCAGAAATAAAGGGCTGAGGATATAACTCAGTGGCACAATCGCCTGCTTGGCAAGCACAAAGTCCTGAGTTTGATTTCTGGTACAAAAGCAAAACAAAACAAAACAAGACACCAGAAATAAAATCTGATTACAAATTCCAAAATTTTTTGTACCACTGGTAGAAGGTATCTACATGTTTATTTGCTATAATTTAATGTATAGGTGGAAGACATTCCTTTTTGTCAGAGCTTTTATATGGGTTTCTTGTTAATCTGGGATTGGATTCTATCATCTGAGCCTTCATAGAAGTTATTTATCCTCCTTTAACCTCTACATTACAACCTAAAGAGAGGGTTGCAAAGATTTTAATAAATGTTGTATCCTAATAACAAAGGAAATAAGGAGAAACTCCAGCACTTTTCCCCAGTTATCTATCAAAAGAAGTTAGCAAAAAATCTAAATTCTCAACTATTTTATGTAAATAGAAGGTGAGATATCTCTTGTATTGCTTTCCTACATAAGCCTTAACAAAGTATCATAGGCCATGTGGCTTAAGTTACAGATTTTCACAGTCTCATGTTCTGGGAGCTGATAGTTAAAGATCAGAATGTTGGCAGGTTTGATTGCTTTTAAGGCCTCTGGCTGGAAGATGTCTTTCTTCAACATAAGAAATTTGTGAGGATATAACTCAACCTATAGCACTGCTTATTTCATTCCTTTGTACTTAATATTTAGGAAATATAAATGAATTATAGAAGACATAGTTTCTTTCACCACTTTAAATAAGTAAAAGTTAATGTAGTAATCAGAATATTTAGATACTCTAATTGATCATGGATAACAGAGTCTCAGAGTATTTTAAAAGATTCAACGTTGTTAAAAGCCACCAAAATGGAAATCACAAAGTCCATTTGCAGTATGCTCTACTCATTGTCTTTGGCCTTTTCTCTGAACTGATTTATTTAAATATCTGTATTTTTCTTTTGTAACAGAAATGCTGATCTGATTTCAGTATTAGAAAGGGATTAGGATTAAGAGGAAATTGGTTTTAGATATTATCCTCCAGTTCCTGGTTTGACAGGTGAGTAACACAGGTTCCAAGGTCACCGGAAGAATCTGCTGCACAATCTGATCTCTTGGCTTTTTGTCAGAGCTTTTATATGGGCTTCTTGTTAATCTAGGATTGGATTCTGTCATCTGAGCCTTCATAGAAGCTATTTATCCTCCTTTAACCTCTACATTACAAAATTTTTTCCAACATTAGATATTTTTGGCAATTGGCTAAAGACTAAAATCATAGACTACTACCTTCCAACTTTGTACCCATCTCCTATAGCCTTTATTATTTCATCACTGTTTACTTAAGCATAGGAGAGGAGGAAATAATTGAGCTTCACTTAAGAGATTCTTTTTACTCCATTTCCTAGTAATTTCTGCTTAGAAAATAATTTTGATTATTTAAATTGCCTTCAAAACCAAGCTTAAGCACTAGCATCTCTAATTTATAGAACTCTTCAAGGTATCTCCAGTAGCCTCACTGGTTGGAAAACTCCCTTGATACTGATCTTGTGTGGTATATACTCTTTTCCTTACTTTGATTGCAAGCCTCTTGACAGCAGGGGTTCAATTTCTATGAATTTGTTGGTTCTCAGATGAGGAACTGGCACAAAAGTGCATTTCTATCTCCTTCAACTGTTTCCAGTCTAATAATTTCAAAGTGAGGTACTATTAACACTATTTCTTCCAGCTGAGCTAGACTGTGGATTTCTGGAGGGACCTGCTAATGGACAGTATCTTGCTCAGTATAATTTTATATAGAAAAGAAAATTTTCCTGTATTATAAATTTCTTATAGCAATTAAAATTTCTTCACAAATGAGATTTTTAGTGATTCAATCAGTTATTAAATACTAGAAACATACCAGACCATTAAGGTTATAATTTAACCTATTTTGATCCAGGGGATATAGGATTTCTTGAAAAAGAGAGTACAAAAATATTTTTGTAAAAATAATAATGTTTTACTCAGAACTCACCAGCTTCTTGTCACACTTTTGAGGGCAAGAGAGAGATATGTGAACATCATGAAGAGAGAAAATATTAACATTGTGAAACTATATCTAAAACTATTTCTAAAAAGTAAAATGACATGGTACATATGACAATAATTACCTTGCTAGCTTGATGGTGCTTCTGACGTGAATAGGTACTGAGCTGTGAGGAGGCCTGGACACCTAATATTGCAATTATAGTGTCTTATGAGCATATTATCTCTATGTATACTTAATGAGAGAGAATGAGAGAGAAAACCAATGTCTACGCTACCAGCTGTGTTAATTAAGTCTAACAATTATTCAGTGAATTAGTGTAGAAAATATATATTTCACAAATTGGAAAAAATAGGGAAGAATATTATTTAATCTGCCCATAGATTACTTCACTGATTGTAGTTACTTATCCCATGGCACTTGTCAGAATCTAAAATGCAAAATCTTTTTCCCAGCAGCAATAAGAAGCAATTCAATAAGCGTGATTTCTGACTGTCAGTTACTGGAATAACTTCAAACCATTCTAAGATCCAAACATATATAATGGTAATTTTTTTCTTTTAATTTTAATGTCAGCCTCAGAGATTTTTATGTGAACTCTTTAAAAAGCAACTCTATTTTAAGGTTAACTAATAAACAAAATAGAAACCAAGCTCTTGCTTTTTTTTTTCTTTTTTGAGAGAAGCAGTGAACATTTTCTTTCCTGCCTTTTTTCATCTTATTTAAAATACTCTTCTAATTTTATTTTGGATGATGCAAAAGTTCTGTAGCTATTCTAATTTAGTTTATCCAGTCAGCAACTTTTCTTTCAGTACATAATTCTGATGTAAATTATGGACTATTCCATGAAAAATATGCATAGCCTACACAAAACTTTGTACATGATTTCATAACATTCATAACATTCAACCTCAACCTCTTCAAGAGACAAATATTTCAAAACTCTTGCTAACTGACATTTTTAGCAGGAATAAAGCAGTTTTACCCAGCCAATTCAAAATTCTAGTTACCTGTTCTGAATGACAGTAGTGCAGTTTTGCTGTTGGCGATCTGCATGTGTGCTGTTTATCTCTGCATGTACATAACCTACTTGAGCCTTGACATTTTCATTTGCTAGCAGAATTTCTCTTGAATGGGAAGTCAGTTAAATTGATTATATATAGAATGCAGTCTTTGGGCAAGGCAAAGTCATATATGCTAGGGAAATACCTTTGATCACCTCATGCATGCAAGACACTTCTACACATGGCTTTATTCATTTATATTAGTGACCTCAATAAGCCAAGCACCATTATTGTTTGTAAGATGCTGACCACAGATGCCATCAGATGCTTGGTTTTTTGTTTCATATAAACTCAAAAATTGTAAAGCCATGTTGATTCCTAAGAATTACAACTAAAACAGGATGCTGGACAAGAAGTCATACTCATTTCACTAAGATAAGGGTTATATAAGGATTTATTGAAATTTTTGTTACAACTGCAATAAAACATATCTTAGCAAAATTAGACAAAAGAATTGAAGCTTCATGGGGTATTGGAATGTGTAATCCTTAACCTGTGCATCACTTTGAATATCTTCAGAGCTGCCAACTTGGACAGAATCAGAATGAAGTAACCAGGCTTGGAAATGCAGTCCTTAGGGTTGAATTTCTCCTTGTGCATGACTGGTCTTGACTGTTTGACTGTTAGAAAGTTTTAGACTTTTAGCTTTCACAAGTTTGTATATATCTGCATTTTAAAGTATCCTGGTCTTATTACTTGAAAAATTTCTTCTTTTTTTCTATTACCTGTTTTACCCTTGTATTACCTGTTTCTATGTCCTGTTTGTTCTGTTACCTGTATTACCTCTCTATTTGTAAATTCCTTCCACATAAACCACTTCTAATAACAGAGGCACCTGCACATATATTTCTTCCCTGCTTCTGCTCTGAGCTAAAAATGTTTTCATAACCTGAAACACAGCTAACATTACAACTAGAATTGTCCTTAGAAGTCATTATGATTAACAACTTCACATTTCCATGGGAAACTAGAGTCCAGAGTAGGAAAGCAACATGCACATTTTAAGCTAGGCTTACTTTCCAGGACCTCTCAGATTCAGTAGATGAATCAGGGAAGCCTCTGTGATGAGTTTAGCTAGAATTTCCATTAGCCATGACTGATTCAGCAAAACTATTCTTCTTTCACCTTGGAGGATGCCAGTGCCAGTTACTTATCTGAAGCAAGAATAGCAGAATAATCATATTTTGATAGACAGTTGGCCGATTGAAAGAAAGAAACATCATCAAGTTATAGGGAGAATGTCTTTTTCAAACTTTCAGGCTTAGGACTCTGAGACACATGGAGTGACGTGGTAACATTTTCATTCCACTATGGAAGAACATTTAGAAAATTGTCACTGATATATTCTTAAGCATCCCCTAACAGGTCTATGAGTGTTAAAGTACTTCCCAAAGGTTCTGTCCCAGGCCAGAGAATAGCAGCCATGCTCTAAATTTAGGGAAAAGTAGGAGATAATGATAAAAATAGCTACCTTAGCCATTTAGAAAGACCAAAACTCATTTCTGTAGCTTCTCTGCATCTTTGAGGTGGCAGTATGAAGGTTGAATGAGGTTGCTCATCTGTTTTAAACATGTGGATACTCCCATTGGAATTTTGCCCAAGTGTCAAGAGATTTACCAGCTTTACTGACTTGTTAAATATAGGTCACCATCAGGAATACGTGAAGTCATGAGGAAATCTGTGGTTTCCTGTTATGAACGCAGTATACAATGTCTTGCGAGATATGTGTGTGTATCTTTATTTGGCTGTTCTGACAGTATATGTTTGTGTGTATGTATCTGAGGGCTACTAAAGTCGTTATGTTGAAAATAGAAAATGTTATTTGTAGAATAATATATTAACAATATTTATTTTTGCTGATCCAAATGATTTTTTTGGGAAAAAAATCTATTATTTCCGAGTTAACCATCCTGATTGAACACATAAAAATTAGTGATTTTATTAAATAATATGTTAAAATAAAATTATATATTTATTTTAAATTTTAAAATATGGTGTTATTTTAATGAAATTTCCAACAAAGAAATATCCCAACCTATGATATATTTTGAAAGAAGCAACCAGAATTTTCCAGCATTTCCTTAATGAAAATATTGAGACAAACAAGAAGACAACTTTCCCTGTTTCTGAATCTCCAGTGGTTTCATTATTTCCTTTACACTGAAGTGGAGATTAGTAGGATAGTGTATAAGCCCTTATTCTTTACATACATCTCTGAAAGTTATCAAATTACTGTTTGTGTTTATATGCAAGTTTAAGCCTATTTATTACATTTTCTTGAGCAAGTTCATTTGTATTGAGTGCAGTTTGAGAAACTCAGAAATAGTCCAAACCACCAACCTGTTCCAGAAAAGGAGATTTCTAAGCAGATCTAATATTTTTAAATTTAGAAGATAGGGTATAATGAGATAAAATTTATTAACGGACATTGGAATTTATAAATGTAACAATACATGGATTGTTTGAAAATCATTAACTAATTAATGTGTATTTTTTCTCTAAACTATTTAGGTATCCTGTGAAGAATGAATGACAGTGTTGTATCAAAAGTCAGTCAAATAATGAATTCCTTTTGATGTTCAATGTTCAGTTTCATTTGCCAAATGTTTTCAGTCATTTGCATTTCACTTAAGGATTCTTTTAGTCTCAATTTACTTTACAAACCTTGAACATTGTAGGATTTTCAGTATTTTTAAACATTTGGTTGGAGTACTGATACTACCTGATTTACTGATTTGCTATTACTATAATCTAAATAGTGTATATGTGATGCAAGAATAGACTTATCGGTGGAACAGAGTAGTGAACTTAAGACATAGAGCCAACAGATATCCTCAAGTGATCGTTGATAAAGGAGCAGAGATAGCAATGGAGAAAAGTAATCTTCTTAGTACCTTAGCATCCATGTGCAAAAAGTGAATGTAGTTATTATAGACCATATGCCCTTGTCAATAATAATTTACAAATGATCTTACTTGGAATTTTGGTAACATAAAGTTCTCTCTCTGAATTGATATCTTTACCTATCTTACTTTTCTTTCACCTAATAATAAAATCTATAATTCTAAATCTTAGTATTAAACTGTAATTCAATATGCTGCCATATCTGTTATAGCCAAATGTAGTTTTAGCTGTTTTGAGAAAAATGTGAAAATGCACAGGAAAACTCAGCATGTCCAGCAAATGGTAAATGCTCATGAGGATGTTCATTATTGTTTCCATTGAATTCTTACTTGTTATTACAAGAAGTAATAGGAAAAAGCACAGATTTAGTGCATGGAGACACCATATGGAAGCCTAACCTAGCCTGATTGGTGGCCAGTAGGGTCTTCCTGGTGGTGGGGTAGGGTCTTCCCTAACTTGAAGCTCCGAATATGAGTAAGAAATAGGCAGGGTATAAAGAATTTGAATAGTACTCTTTCTCTATTATTATAATTATCATTGTTGTAATTAGCATCATCATATTTCTAGTGGAGACTGGGAGAGAGTAGGGGACCGAGGCCAAGGTTATTAGTTATCTTTCTACTCACCAGAAATGCTGCACAATTAAGGATAGTCCTAAATTTTTTAGGTAATATGCAGTGCATTTTGATATGCAGGAAGTGTGCAGATTAATAGACTATATAACATTATGTTTGAAATTTAAAGCATTCACAGTGATACAAAATCACTCCAGTCTCACTATTTGCATCTCCAATATGAGTTTTAGTTGGTTATTCTAGCTGTTGGACAGTCATGTAACTATTCCTTGTGTCTTCTGATGTAGCCTTTTTTCACTATAAATACATGTTATTTCATTATTCTTAATTTTCAGTTATTTGCCCTATATATTGCCTATAAGAAATAGTATAATTTTGAAAATTTATATGCATAAAAATTTATATATATTTTAGACATATATGCATGTTGTCTTAGTCCAGGGTACTCTAAGAAAGTGCCACAGACTATGTGCTTACAATTAGCAGAAATTTATTCCTTACTGTTGTGATACCTTGAAATGTGAGATCAGGGTACTAGTGTAATCAGGTTCTAGCAAGTGTCTACTTTTGAGTTAAAGCCTGTCATCTTCAGTCTGCATCCTGTTGTGGAAGAAACAAGATGAGAATTCTCTGTGTTGTCTTTTATGAAGGTACTAACTTAAGTTTTGACTATTCCTCAAAACTTCCTAAAGCCATTACCTCCTTTATGTCATGACATGAGGTTAGATTCAGCATATGAAATGTAAATGAACATATTCAGCATATAGCATATATTTGAAATCTTTCAATTTTAATTAATAAAAATGGCGCTAATATTTTAACAAAAGGAAGCAGTGTTTTTGTGAGTTTATAAACCACACAATTATGTTTTCCTGAAGATACAGTGGCATTACCGAATCTGGTCATGGCTAGTGATTATGTCTAGAGTCAAGATTTCCATATTTTTTAAAATAGAATTTTAAAACATAAGAATGTTTCAAATATATTATGTATCTTGTATTAAGATATTCTATCACATATAGCAGAACCATGTAAATTTAAGAAATCAAAAATCTTTATCAATTTAGATTCTGATTAGAGTGCCATGCCTGCATTTTAGTTTTCTATTATTTCTGTAACAGGTTGCTATAAATATAATGGCTTAAAACAATAGCCTTATAGTTCTGGGAGTCAGAAGTCTGAATTTGAGTTTCACTGGGCTAAAATCAAGAAGTAGGCAGGCTGTACTTCTTTTTGTAAACTATAAAGAAGAATTTGTCACATTGCCTTCTCTAGCTGCTACGAAGTTCCACATTTCTTGTCTCCTTTGATTCTTCAAAGCTTGTCACTTCTCTCTGATTCTTCTCTTTTTCTTCTTTTTTCTCCTCTTAAGGGCCTTTGATATTTCATTGGACTCTCTCAGAAAATGCAAGATAACCTCCCTATTCGAAGGTCTGTTGATATACAAATCATCCAAAATCCAATCTTAATTTTCTATTACTGTGTAACCTAGTATAGTATCTTCCTAGGTCTAGTGAATAGGACATGGAAATACTTTAGAGTCATTATTCATACATCCATATCATTTTTAAATGAATTGAACTCTTGAATTTGTTGACAGAGTTATGATTTTAAAGAAAAAACTTAGGCTATACCTTTTAAGTAATAGTCCAGTGGAATGTAGTGGAAAGATGTTGACCTCTAAACTGAGAAAATATTCCAAATAATTTAGCTATACAAAGGAATCAGTATTGAACCTAACCCTTGAAATATATATGTGTATATACACATATATATTTATATATACACATATATATTTCAATGTATATTTTACATATTCAGTGTATATTGAATTTGATGTGTATATCATTGAATTTTATATCCCTATATCTATATCAGAGATTATTTTCAAGATCTAACAGGATGTGACACACTTTCCCCTACTTCAAAATATGAAAATACTATATTTTGTCTTTAACAAATATCTATTATCTATAAGCCTCAAATATAAATGTTAATAAAAACCCCATTGTAAAATCAATACTTGCTTACTTTTTCTTTTTCTGAGCCTTGACTGCTGCTAACTTATACTTTTGATAATTTCATTCTTCATTAATTTAGTAGCAGCTCCTGGGTGAGACTGTGGTATATATCTTCAAGAGATGGAAAGATGCTAGAGAGAAGATTCTCCCTTCTCGTATGACACAGAGACAAGGCGTAGAGCTATGTTGCATTGATACCAGTGGGACAACATATCTGGATGGCCTAGAAGCTAGAATGTGATGATAACTGTAGCACACATAGCCTGATATAAAGGAAAATCTGCTAAGTCAGCTGTTAGGTCATTTGATCATCAGTGAGATTAATTTTCTGTTTTTCGTTAGTATCCTTTGAAAACTGAACTAAATATTTATGGCATTTTTAAAGTTTAAAATATTTTCTTCTATTTTACATCTCTATTGATTTGACAATTTAGGTATCGAATCAATAGCTTTTATAAGTGTATATAAAAATAAAAATAAAATGTTTAAAAACATTTCATATACAATATTGTACACTTTGGATCTTATTACTCTTTCATTTTTTTTTACACTAGGGAGATAATACAGTATTTACAAATCTGAGTTTGATTCATTTCACTTATGAGTATGGTCTCAAATTGCCTCCATTTACCTATAAAAGCCTCAAGATTATCCTTTTTTATAGTTCATAATATTCCATTGTATAAAAATACCACATTTTTTTTTTATCTGTTTCGTGGTTAATGAACATTTGGGTTGTTTCCAAGACTTAGCTCTTACATTGTGCTGCTATTAATATGGATGCTCACATATCACTCTAGCATCACATTTTCAATTTTTCTGGGAAAATACCCAGAAGGAGAATAGCTGGATTGAATGGGACTTCCAATCCTAGTTGTTCATGCTAAATTTTGTCACCTGAACAACTACTTCTAAGATAACAGTCAATCTATTAACTAGTGTTAATTTCCAATTTTTGAAATTTTGTATCATTTCTACCCTTTTTTTTCTGTTTTGCTTTTTAAAGTAAAAAAATTAAAATGTTTCATATAATAGGCTATTTTATTTGAATTTGAGAATATCAAGAGATGACATTCAAAAAATTAGTTGCAGAAACTGATTTCTTTCAGCCAGATGAGTGAAGACTAGCAGAAAATATCAGACATATAAGTCAGGGATTGTTTTTATTTTACAATGTTATTTTAGCATGTTCCCCCATCTCAGAATAATAAAAATATCTTCCTTTCCCTCCTTTCTTTAGGAAATACTAGAGCTTCTTTCAAAAGGCATTGCTTTTACATATAAAGTAAATTTGTTAGTTTCTATGTACTTTCATTGTTTCATCCTTAATATTAGACTAATGTTATTAAATTCCATGTTGTGAGAACAAGTAGGTTAGTATGTGTAAAATAATTAGAACATGAACAAAGTAAATGATCAGTACTGATGAACTGTTACGATTCAAGAGTCAGACAGTATCCAAAATTGGCTTAAAGAGAGGGTGACACTGTAGGGTGTTTACCTCTCTACCTCTCTTATCTAATGCTTCCTAGAAACACTGGAATTAGTTGTGAACACTGAAGAGGAATTTCCTAGGTGCCTACTTTTCCTCCACAGCTACAGAAAAGAAACAATCTGTACTTACATTAGGTCAAAAGGCTTCAGACTTTTCACCGTGGAGCCTGAATCTAAATTCAGTTCATATTCATTGTAGAGAACAGACTAGGTAATTGCTGTCCTTAATGCGTTTCAGTGTAATACATGTCTCTGAATACTTACCTACAGCTAGTAGAATTCTTAACTTCACTAAACTGGGCATACATCAAACAAATGTTACACCATTTTGGCTTCTTGAGACACAGTGCTGGGCCATCCAGAAGGTGCAATAGGATGGATGGCAGCACATAAACATGTCCTTACTGTTGCTGTAAGAGAAGTCTCCCTCCTTTCAGGGGCTTAAGTCTCTTTTAACTCCACTTTCCAATCGTATTCCAAAATGTTTTTGTTGTTTTGTTTATTTGTTTTTTGAGACAAGGTCTCACTGTGTAGTTCAGCCTTAGCTTGATCCTTCTACATAGCCCAGGCTGGCCTCAAACTCATGGCAGTCTTCTTACCTCAGCCTTCCAAATGCTGGGATTATAGACATGCCAGCATGCCAGCATAAAGTGTTATTTTATGTAAGTTTTACCACTTCAGTTAAGTTATAAGTACATGGTCAAATACCATGAGTTTGATCAGCTATACACAAAGGCAACTCCACTACTTCCAGCCAACCTAATCAATGGTTAATGTGATTGACAATTCCTAGTATTTAATATCAATCTGGAATGCAAAATTGTTTTCTGAATTTTTACTTTTCTCTTTCAGAATCAGTTCAAAAGACAGAATGATTGCTTCATATTTCTAAGAATATTTAAGATCTCAGACAGAAAAATTTTTTAAAAAAATACTTCACAAACTATGTTTTGCAATGTCAAAAAAATTTGTTTTATAATTTGCATCTTGGTAGTTGATTAGATGTTAACACAATTGGAAAATTATTATAATTAGGTTTTAAAAATGATTTTCCCTCAGAAAGATTTGTTTTGAAGGAATGGAGGCAAAATCTTTATAATATTGAGTATTATACATTATGTAAATAATCACTATATTAAATCTTTGCTGGGCCTATAATTTTATATTTCCTACATTCTTACATAAATATATTGCAAATTATAATGTGCTTTGAAAATTGAATACATGATAATTTATAAAATTAGTTTTATGTATATCTGACCAAATGCAATATGCATAATTACTCTTCTATTATATCATCTTAAAGTTAAACCTAACCACAAAGGACCTTTTAACAGTTCCTGCATGCCATTCATGATGCTTTTATTTTCATGTGTGCTTCTCTACTTACTGGATTGTAACAACCTTGAAAGGAAAGATAATTTTAATTGTATTTAACTTCCACAACAATCTGATTATATTAGGAAGTTAATGATATTTAAGTGTCTGTCATTGAAGTAAATAGCTTGTAAATAGCTTTATTGTTACTTCCTCTCTGCCAAAGTAAAAGTATAGATTCATGAAGAAAATATTCTAGCTAAAGTGGATGTTAGCGATCATTTGGTAAAAAAAAAAAATGTAAAAAATGACTTACAAGATCTTTTACAAATGGGGAAGAGACCAAGAGATGGAGAGAGGTAGGAGAGAAGGAGTAAGGGATATTAAAAGAATTAAGATGTGCTATTTAGTTTGCCAGCTCCCCATGATGAATATAATGGTTATGTCCTGCTGACATGTACTAATAAAAAGAAAAATGAAAAAAGAGAACATTTTAAATACGGAAGTAAAATAACCTTCCCATACTTCCTTGGGGATGGAAAGTGAAGGGTGTTTCAGGATGATTTAATAATGTGGAAGGTGGAATAATTGGTACATTGAGTTGAATTTATATAAATTGTTCCAGATGGAATAGCTATGCACTTCGATGATATTATAAATAGCAGAAAATAATTTTCATCATTCTGTCGCTTTTTCAGAAAGTATTACTGCACTGAATCATCAGCTATAAGTGAGTGCGTTATGTATATGACATTGAGGGCCTACTTATTTTAAATGAAAAATTCTTTAAAATTATAAAAGCGTATCCAGAATATACTTGTTTTAAACAAATGTTTTCTTGTGTTCTTGTTTTTAAAACATTACTTCAAATGTCATTTTCCAAGGCTAAATGGCAAATAATAGCAGATTTCTCTAATCAACCATCTTAACATTTTCAATCTTCACTTTTTTTTTTTTTTAAGAGAATGTAGCGAATGCCTTGTCAATAGGGAAGCAATTTGCAAGTCTATTTCTGGGAAGAGCTGTTAGTGTTAGCAGCATAAACCATTTCCTCTCTTTTATTGGTTTTAGTCCTCTGAAAAATGACCAAATTTTTAAAGCAAGCATACAAAAATTAGAATTCACAGTTGATTGTTATTGCACGGGACACTTTAGCCGTGGAATTTTGGAGTGGAAAGTACAGCTTCTTCTGTGAGTTAATACCTTACTCTGCTGGGATCTTGAGTTAGAAGGCTTTCTTTAATGATGTATATCTTTTGAATGGCTCAGTGTTAATAATATGAAGTAGATATGAGTTCAAAGGGGAAGAACAAGAGAAAAAAGTAGTATACTTGGGAAAATATGATGGTTTTAATTTTAAATGTTTTATAGTTCAGTATTTCTGGCAGAATTCAAATAGATACCCTTGTATGCCTAAAGACTATTTTATCATATATGTAGACATTTCCTTTTTATGTCTGTGTTTTTTTTTTTTTTTAGTTTATTAGTTTATATATAATGTTTACATTGCTTGTGTGGAGCTGGCACATGGACATAACACGTCCCTATTCCTTTTTTCATCTCCTTTCTTTGTTTCCCTCGCTATCCCTCATCTCTTGAAACCTGTTTTATATACATGTATGCAGTACATAATGTTCACATGGCTGGTGTGAAGTTGGTACAGAACACGGATTCCTATTTTCATCACTTTTTCCCTTCCTTCCCTCCATTTCTTGACCCACTTACCTTCTGAAAACAATCTCCTTACTTCCTATTATCTTTTATTTTGCTTTTTATTTTTACTCTGGATTTCTTGTACATAAGAAAACATGCGCTACTTAAGCTTCTGTGTTTGATTTATTTCACTTAACATTATAGTATCAAGGTACATCCATTTGCCTACAGCTGACTCAAGGTATGACAGAGTAGTGCCCCATGGGGTTGGGCATTCTCTCTCTCTCTCTCTCTCTCTCTCTCTCTCTCTCTCTCTCTCTCTCTCCCTCCCTCCCTCCCTCCCTCCCTCCCTCCCTCCCTCCC
>PVLA01001203.1:0-188762 GCA_004027455.1 Hydrochoerus hydrochaeris | reverse complement strand
TTATGCCTCTGAGCTAAATCCCTAGCCCTGGACATTTCTCAAAGCTAGTGAGTTCCTATCTTTAGCATCCTAAGCATTAATTTTTATATTTAACATTTTTTTTGCGCAACATAGCACAGCGAATGTTAATGCTGATGCAGGTATTTGCTCAAATGCCAAGTTTAAATGAAACCTTTCTTGGCTATTAATTAAATGAAAATTGAAAAGATATGCAAATTGAGTCCTCTCTCTTATTTCCATACTACTTATCCTAGTTGTTCTATATTTTATGTCTAAAAATGAATAAAGGGCCTGTTGATGGAGCTCCTTGGAAGAGTGCTTGCATAGAAAATGCAACGAGCTAGGTTTAATATCCAGTCCCCAAAACTAACTGCTTAGGAACAAATAGCTTCTCTGTTCTTTTTATATCAAAGACCACAGGGCCTAAGGAGAAAGGACATTGCATCCTTTCACATGTATTACTAAACAAAATACAAGTAGTTGTAACCTATGTTAACTTTAAATTTAAGTGATTTGTTTTAATTCCTAGGAATTGTGAGGTAGTGCAGATGTGATGTTAATAAATTTGATGATTAAAATTGATTTATTTGATGACTCAAAACTCTTATGAAGCATCTGATTTCAGTTTTATCAGACCTAGTGTGTCTGCTTTGGTCTTAGCCTAGCTTGCTGCAAGTTACAATATGGTGCAGCAACTCCAGGTAAGATGTCCAGATAGTATCATTTCTAGAATAAAAAAAGGAGAAACAGCTGCTCTTCTTGTTTTCCTTTTGAAATTAAGCAAATATTACTAAGAAGTTACCATGAAACCTGCCTACTTCCCCAGGTTTACACCAACTGCTGTCAGGGAAGAGAATTAAAAGATTTGTTCACTAATCTGGATTGACATCAATCAAATGGTCACTAGTGGACACACCAAATCATCTTCTCTGTACCATTAGGAGGAAACGGTAGAGAGCTCTAGTTGGAAAGCCAGTTGTTCCTGCTGAAGGAACTAAAAAATATGCTGGAAACCAGGATTACTGAAATAATGTAGATACAGAAAAATTAACAAATATAGATTACTAGGAGTACTTTGAATTGTATTCTTCAATAATGTAATTATATATAAAATATGAAATTATGAAGGTTGTGAGATTTCCTGTGATCTTCAACAATGTTGACATCAAAGTGTAAAATGTGAATGTGATATAAAAAAGAAAATACTTGCCACAAGGGGAAATGATTACACATGAATTTAAAATTCACTTAGCAGTCTTTTAGGACTGAAAAAAAATTATAAATTTGTGCTGGAAACCTCATAACTGTAGAATGTATGTAATAAATAACAACAAAATTAATCCCTGAGTTTTTTAATCTCTGAATATTTTTAACTGAAAGTTTTTATCTGCCTAAATGTAAACCAATAACAGAAATTTTTGTTTTGTTCTTAGATGGACTCATTCAACCATTCAGATAAAAACTGGGTGAATAGGGTGAATGTCAGTTAAATGATCTAAGCTATAAGGATGTTTGTCAGGAGGATTCTTTGTCCTTTGCGTAAATCATGAGAGCAACAAAATAACTTGCCTCACTTTTCTCATAATTATTGCATCACTAAAATACCTCTCCCGGCTGAAAAGCTGGTATGATCATGAAACTCCTGTTGCCAATGGGGTTTTAATAATTGATTAGCCTGCCTGCTAACCATGGAAAGCATAAAATGAAAAATGAATATATCAGTGGGTTCTATGATCCAGGTGATATGAAACCTAGCAAAAGGTGCAGTGAAAGAAATACAAGCAAAGGCCCAAGAAGAATCTGTGAAAGCCTTGTAAGTGCAATAAAAATTCTATAGGGGTAAGGGAAATAGAGGAAAAGAGGGGAGTAATGAAAAAAATTAAAGTAGTTACCAAGTGGAAATAAATATGGCAAAAATATTTATAGTTGCTAACTAAAAAAATATGTATCTTTGATAATTAAAATACTGACAGAACTTTTTCCATGTGCATTAGTATGTATGATACAATTTTATCTAATCCATTTGGCAAGAACCTGCAAATTCATTACTCTGTTTAGTGAACTGCTCTGGATTAAATCTCTATGGAAAACTCAGTAATGCTTGTTTTTCCCATCAAGTTAGATAAATCAGTTATCTCCTGTATGTTAAAATATAGTAGTGTAAGAAGATATGTTATATTCTTGGCTCTAAAACAGATAGAAATACTAGTACTAGTAGTAATAATATAGTACACTTGTAAAATATATACTAATTATATTTGCTAATAGTATACTTCTATTTATAATGTTAAGACATTTGAATGCTAAAGAAATTCATATTTAAATTTTGTAAGAACTATGAAACATCATACAGATTAGATAAATCTTATGTTAGTGAAGTACTGTCTATTTTTATTTTTACTGTGAAACAAAACTAGAGAAATCAAGACAGTCAAATAATACATGAATAAGTAAATAAATAAATAAATATTCTGCTGAGCACAGCGAAATGTTACACCTTAAAGTCACAAACAGTATACTGATGGAAGTCTTGAGGTTTTACATATCAGATTTTTAGCCTTAAGTGACAGTCTTATTATATGTGAATTTTTAAACATAAATCTTTCTTCATACGTAAGAGAGAAAAAATAATGACTTTTTAAAACCTATCACAAAAGTTTATGGCTGACACCATATCACAGAAGACAGATGAACATGAGAAAAAGCATAGTTCATTATTCCAAGTTTATGTGACACAGTATACTCTGGAAATGAAGACCAACAGACCCAGAGGGAAGTGCTTTCAGTGGACAGTCATGCAGAGTATGAGAAGACAAAAGGGTCTGATTCAATGTCAAAAACTGTGAAGATGGAAATTGTCAAAGATTAACTGATGTGATTTTTTCCTGTGTCTCTGTATGATGTTCCTTCCTGTAAGGCAGAAGGAATCTGTCACCTGAGTGTCCTCAGGGAAGAGACAGGAAAAAAATCACTATAACTGCCCTTCCTAAGGTTTTGACCTGCTTCAAGCAAGAGGGGAAAGTACTTCTAGATGCTTTGGGGCACTTCAGAATAAGGGAGCAGGACTACATCAGGGAGACCATCCTGCTTCGGCCATTTTTTCAGCTTCCTTCCGCTTAAAAAATTCAGTTTGCCAAAGTGCCATAAATGAAGGCATTGTATTCTGAGACCAATGTCTGTAAATTAAAAAGTAAAGCTACTGAAGCAAAGCAAATAAGCCCAATATTTTGAATAAACAAACAATTGTTTGGTTGTCACAATAACCATCCACAAACTTTTGCCTACCAATCTATTGGATGATAGAATACTGAAGATGATTAATTTTAAAAACTAGTAATAATTGTAACAGTTATTAACACTTGATGGATACTTATACCAAGCAATCTTCTCAACTAATTTACACATATGAAATGAATTCATCATCACAATTAGAATTAATATGTCCATTAAATGATGGAGAAACTGAGGCACAGAGTTATTCTGGAGCAAGTACAATTTCAGTCCAATATTTGTTCTTTATAACCCTAAAATATTGATTGAATAAACAAATTTAATCAGAGGCTTTGTAAATTTTCTAAATCACACAAAGAAGACCAATCCCACTAATTGTTAGGATAAAGTCAACTAATTACTGATTTTTTTTTTTAAAACCAGGTTCTTCTTGTAGTTCAGTTTAGGTGTAATCTCGGATGGCCTTGACTTCACGTGTATCCTGCTTCCCAGATTGTTGGGATTACAGGCTGCAGCACCATGCCTGGCTAATTATTGACTATTTTAAAGAAAGTTCTGTTCAAAATTAGTTTAAGTGCTTTTTATAAAAATCTAAATGATTGTAAAAGTAGCTCAAGAAAAAGAAAAGTGTCTAGTTATGAATTTTAAAATGTGTGATTCAAGTGACAGGGATAACTAAAATAGTGGAGATACCAAATACAAGAACAAAACAAAACAAAACAGAATGAAAACCTCAACCCCAATGAGTAGAGTAGAAAGAAATCTTTCATACATGATATGTTTGTTTTAGGTCTTTCCAGATAACATCACTTTGCTGAACTTCTTAGTGAAAACCTTGAATATTATAGCCACTTAAAAATTATTTTGTGTATGTTTCTTTACATATGAAAGTAAAGTATACAAGCATAGTTTTAAGTACATATTCATACTGAAAGCTCAAGCAAACAGAGCAGGCCTTCAAGAATCATTCCAAGAAGGCTGAATTTGGAATTCAGGCATGGCATGGCACATGCCTTTTAAAATGCACCAAAGATGACGCAAATGGTCATTGCAAGTACATTCAGAATTAAGAGAACTCAATATTACCCTCATGTAGTTGGCAGGCACTGTGGTAGATGAGAGCTCTTACTTGGTAAGTATTTCCTGTAGAAGGTATTTTCTAATTCATTGTTTGAGAATCAGTATTCTTTTGTGCCATTATGTCTTTTTGCATTTTTTTTCTCCCCAAAACACTCTCTTCTGCATCCTTTTGATATTTACATATCCTGTGCTAGTCCTCAAGAAAACCAACATAATGGGAAAGAATTTTAGCCAGCAACTCCTCAGACAAAGGACTTATATCCAGAACATATGAAGGATTGAAAAACATCAAGTGCCCCAGATTCAAAGGCCCTCTCCAAAAATGGGCATCTGAGATGAACACACAGTTCTCAGATGAAGATATACAAATGACAAATAAATGCATCAATAAATGTTCACCATCACTGGTCATTCGAGAAATGCAAATTAAAACAACTTTGAGATTTCACCACACTCCAGAAAGAATAGCTGCTATCAGGAAATCAACTGATAACAAATGTTGGGAAGTATGTGGGGGAAAAGGAACACTGCTCTACTGTTGGTGGGAGTGTAGACTGGTGCAGCCACTATGGAAATTAGTATGGAGATTTCTCAGAAGACCAGGATTAGAAGTTCTATTCAACCCAGCTATTCCCCTCCAGGGTATTTTCCCAGAAAAACTGAAATGGTCATGTCACAGTGATATATGTGTACCTATGTTCATAGCAGCACAATTTGTAATAGCTAAGTCTTGGAAACAACCAAGGCCCATCCCAGAATGGAGGCCTAATTGCAGAGAAAGCCATTCTCATAGGGCTATGTCATTCAGGTATGGGGAGTTCTACTTTTATCTGTTTCACTGTTCCACTCTTTTTATTCTTATTTTTCTCTTCTCCTTTATTTTCATTTAGAAATAATTACTATTAGTGATTTTTATTTTTCCAGCAATTGAAAGTCTTTTGGTGTTCTCTATTTTATAAAGCTATAGTTGTGCTTTGACATAACTATGCAACAATGCAAGATCTAATATTCTTACTTAAATTACATGGTGATATAAATGAGACTTTATTGTAAACTTTTATTAGAAAATATTATATTGTTAAATATCCATTAATAGGAAAAGACCGTATAATCAAAAGTGAATATTTGTGTATTAACTTTTAGACTTTAGATGATAGACTTAAAAAAAAGATAGGATTGTTTTTCAAATAAAATTACCTTCCATAAAGTAAGTTTTTTGGACTTTCTACATGTAAAACAGAGGCAACCAGGTATAGAATTTTAAAAAGTTTATATGCTGTAATCAATGTGGCATCTATTATGCTGGTTAGTATTCATGGAATCTCAGATTAGGAAGGATAAGAACAAGTTTGTAATGGAGAGAGAATAATATTGACCTGTTATGAAAGAGCTTCTCATTTTAAAAGGACCACATTGAAATGACAACATTCTGATTTTACTGCTTATATACAACTCATTATACCACCATATCGTTATGCCAAGGATACATTTCCATTTTCTGTTGCCAAAATGAGGATATTCTTAAAAATAATTTTCTCTCAAGGCTTTAAATCATGTCCAATTAAGTTAATCTCTAAACCCACAGAGTCACTTAGCAAATAAAATGCTATTTATTATTTTTACAATTCTAAGCATATTAAAATAAGCTGGTTCCAGTGCATGCAAAATGTAACTACTCAAGGAAACAGTCTTCTTCCTTAAAACATAATTTAGTGATGGTGGAACAGGTATAATTAATACACAAATATATAGAAAAAATAATATGCGTGTGTTAAAATTTGTTTAACAGGGGTTAGGGGCTGCTATGTACCAGGGTAGATGTCAACTTAATCATGACATTTACTTCATCTATACCTCCCATTAGTTTCTCCAGATTGAAAAAGAATACTACATTATTTCCTTTATAGAACTTTAGAAAACATAGCAGAGAATTAGAAATATTAAAGGAGAGAGTAGCTAGATTGTGCGTGTGTCATAATTTGTGAATTTCATTGGTCAGTGCCATTGGATAAGCTCTTCTATCTCACATTTTCATTTTAATTTAGTTTTCATTGTCTCTCTGATATCTTCTTCCCATGATGGATTGCAGCTCAATTTAATTTGACTACAATACACAGACAATTTTTCTGACAAGATAATTACTCTGGGCTATTTTATACAGATATTTTTAATTTACAAGGGAGGTAAAGAATGGGAGCTTTAACAAATATAAATGTGTTGCCTCAGTAAGCTTACAAATCCTTTTATATTTTTTTCCTGCTGTCTTCTCTTTCCTTCTCCTCTCATACAGATTAATAACAGATGTAACTCAGGCAACCACCTGTCCCTTGTTTATTTGAGATATTGCTTTTTATCATCTCATGTTTGTTACTACTGACAGTTATGGAAAGCTTATTTTAATATCAGATTGTCTGTGAAATATGATCTTTATAAAGAATAAGCTTAGTATTTTCTCATAAAATGAGAGTGCTATAACAGAATGTGTAATCAGAACAAACGTTTTTATTGAGAATCAACTTTTGAAATAGTGAAAAAATGTAAATTTTCTTTCTGAAAATGACATATATTGGAATAGGCATTTGTAGTCAAAGGTAAGAATGTTCATCCACATTTAGTTTCTTTGTTCAAATTACTTATGTTGGGTGGGATATGTGTTTGTAAGACATCTCAAGAGGGAGTAGTCATTTAAATTGTCTTTTTAGAGCAGAATGAAGTTAAATTCGCTCACTGTTTAAATTTTGATTAATAAACAAAGGAAGGTTGCTTGAAATCCTAGACACAGTTGGTAGAGCACCTAGTGCCAAATCAAAATTAAGTTGACCTAAATAGGAAGCGAGGAAATACTCATAGGATACAGTAGGTGACTTATATACAATTAAATTAAAGGACATAGACTTTAAAGACAAGGTGGCTTTGTGAAAAATCCTAAATGAGTTTTTTGAGAGCTATGTATTCTCTGATATGATGCTGTTCTTTTGGGAACTTCTGTGAATGCAAATCTTAATGCAAGATTATTAGGGGAGGATTATATATAATGTTTATACAACTGTATATATAAAGTATGATATATATGATGATGGTTCACTAAGTTGCTGTTCTAAATTCAGTTAAAAAGTGTTTGAATATATTAAACATTTTCAAAACTTTATGAATTGATATGAACCATTATTGGAAGTTTTTTAGGAATACTTTATACTATTTTAACTTTCTGATTTGACTATACTTAAACTTAATTTTTATCAAAGTAGGAATTCTATTGTAAGTCTTAGTTTCAACATTTTATTCAATTGATAAATGAAGTGATACAGAGATTCTGCTATATTAGTTCATTACATAAAAAATCTAAGTATGAAAATATTAAGTTGGTTACTCTTGATTGACTAAGGAATTCTATACATTTATTTAATATTTATCAAATTTGTTCTTATAAGAAAAGCTATGGATAGTGCATTATTTTCCTATCCAGTTTTATGTAAATGTGCAATTTCTTTCTTCAAGTTTTAGTTTTAAATGGACAATCACATTCCCTATATATTTTGTTCATTTCAAATTAATGTTGCCTTTTATTAATTTTACATTAAAAAATAAAGTATCAGCTATAAAATTCAGAAACCATTAAATTGGCCCTAAGTGTGATCTGTGCATGAATATTTTGATACATTTTTATTATGGTGATCTGTTGTAAGGAAATGTGGCAATTCTTTTAGTCTTTTAAAATAACATTCACTTTGAGAATTTTCACTTCTTAATATTTTAAAGGATTCATCTCAAAGAAGTACCTTTGTGAGCACTATTTTTACTCAATTGTTCATTTATAGCCTTTTACAATGTAACATTCCAACTCTTCAACAAATTTATATAATTTAGAATTAATTATAAGCATTGTTAGCTTTTGTGTCAGAATTTTCCATATGATAATATTTATAAGTGATACATTAGTTTATTTGTGATGCTATAATAAAATATCTGAGATAGGGTAATTTGTAGAGAACAAATATTTATTTCTCATATAATATCTGATCTTGGGTAATTTGTTGAGAAATTACCCAAATATATTCCGTATAGTTTTGAACACTGGGTGGTTCAAGATCAAGGTTACCAGTACTATCTTATGAAACATCACTCTTTGCTGCAAAGATAGTATTTGTCTTTTTGTCTTTACAAGTTAAAGAAGGTAAAAGAAAAAAAAGGCAAAAGGGTCAGGGCTCTCTGGAAAGCCTCTCTTATAAGGCCATTAAATCCCAACTGTGAGGGCAGAGCCTCAAGACCTACTCAGTTTTTGATACTATCACCTTAACAATTAAATTACTGCATGTAAGTTTTGGGGGAGCTATTCAGACTATCACAGCTATAAAGTGGAAATAACTTTCTGCTTCATCACTTAATTCTAGTAATCTATAGATATGAAATCACAAACTTGTAGGATTTAAAGATACTAAAGAATTTTGCTACAGTATTAGCAAAGAATAGTAATTCATGGAAATCCCTACATTCTTTACTAAGGAACAATGACAAGTCATTGCAAGCAATTTGAAAGAAATATATGATAAGCTAAAACCATTTTATTCAAGTTGTCTCCTTAGAAATATAGAATAAGAAGATCAAGTCAGCAGACCCAAAAAAAGAAGTTGATGGTAAAGATGTGAAAGCAGCAATCTTTTCCTACAGAAAATCCAAGCAGCTTAATGATGAAAAGTTGGGAGACTTTGGGGTTTACAGATCAATGTGTATTTTGTTGAAAGAAACAGAATAAGAAAAAAAATAAGCAAAAACCACAAAAAATTTCCAAAATCCAGAAGTGAATAGCAGAGAACTTTGGGAGAAAATGTGATGATTTGCTATGTAATATTTCTATTTTAATTATGGGTAAAATGAAAACTTTTGAGATATCTAGTTATATTGTAGGATGAGGGAAAGTCTACATCAAAGAGCTGAGGACAAACTTCTATTTTTGTTTTTTATGGGTACATGCTTGCATTACCTTATGGTTATACTCTTTGTGGTGAGTTGGTGCAGGTACATAACTCATCTCAATTCTTATTTCCTCCTCTCCATCTCCCTTCCCTCCGTCACCTAATCTTCTTCCTAATTGAGAAAACAAAAACAAAAACAAAAGAAAACAAAACAAAAAACCCAACTATCTCCCTATTATTGATCATTTACTTTACTCTTTATATTTCATTTTCTCATATAAGAGAAATGATGTAATATTTAAACTTGGGTGTCTATTTTATTCCACTTAATAAGAAAATCAAAGCAAGTTTTCTCCTTGAGATAAAGAGATCATCATTCATTTTTCTATTTTTAGTACTCATCACGTCATTAAGTAATGTTGGAGAAAATAAGAGAAGCTAAGAGAGTCAGGAAGGAATGCTGTGGTGGTACAGTATTACTCGAGGGATTCGGGAATTGAGAAAGTAAAGACTTCAAGTAAGTTTGTGTAATCATGGTGTTGAGTATTACACTATAGGTAGAAAGGAATACCAAGTTTTAGACAGAGAACAATGGCCCTTGTCAAGCTCACTGTAGAAGAGAGAAGATGGGACATTAGCATAGGTCCTCCCTTTCTATATGAACACCCAGAATTTTTGGGTTAAAAAAAGAGGTGAAGTATACATTTAAGTGAAGGCTTCAACAAAAGCCCAATACATCAGTAGCTTGGTTTTGTTACAGAAAGTAAGTTTATTAATCAATAAAGATAACATTGCTTATAATATTGAACTCCTGTATATAGGAGAAGAATAAGTGAAAAATTTGAGTTGGATAAGTATTAATATCATAGTTAGAGAAATGTTTCTGAAGTTGTCACTGTTTATTTATGAAAAAGATTAGAACTTTAGGATTTCTTAAATGAGCTATATGAACATCTTTATGAAAAAATTAGAATTTTTGTTATTTCTTAAATGACCTATGTGAACATTTTACTATATTTTAGAAGAAAGTGAGTGAATATGCTTATTGCAAAGCCATTTTTTTTTATCTAGGTGTATTGCTTAGGAGCATTTTGAAACAGCTACATCTAAACAACTTATGAAAATATAAACACCTACTGTTAAAAAGAAATCTCGTATTTACGCCACCACCTCTGAACTTCCACAAAACTGAGAGGAAGGCTAAGTGTCAAGGTAAAATGCTACATTAAGAAGTAATGCAGAAAAAAGTTCATCCTTTTGACTAGGGAGCTGTATTTTAGAGTTAAATTGGCCCTAATAAAATGCTACACACACTGATTATTCATGCACAATTAAATAGCTCCTTGCCCAGTATAACTGGTCTTTCTGGTTTCTTGTTGTTTACCTTAAGTATTTTTCCCTAGAGTATAGAATAAATGACAGTATGTACAGCTAAGTAGTATAAACTACAGTGTGTATAGGTAAGTAATGTGGCTAGCTTTTTGTTTTGTTTTGCTTTATTTATCACATTAAACAGGTTTTAAGATCTGCTAGATGTTGTCTCTGTAATAAAACAGCAATTTGGTAAACTTGAGTTGAGGCCTTTCCTCTTAGACTAAGCCTGAATCCAAAGGTTTTTTTTCACATGAATTTCATTCATTCTTTTTTTTTAAATTTATATGAAGTTTTATTCTCGAAATATTGAAAAACAAAACAAAAAACCCCAAGAGACTGGAATGTTTTATAGCACTTTCTTGCCTTAGTCTTTAAGAACAGAATTCCTTCTGTCAGCTAACAGTGAGCCCAGGTGCCAGGGCAGGAGCTTCTCAGTGCCAGCTGGTATTGCCAGAAGAGCTGTGCTCACACAGCGAAAGACCCAAAGCCGTCCTCCTTCACAATGCATCTGTCTCACATGCTTGGGGACTGCTGTGCAGGTATACCTGGCGTGGCCTGGTGAGGCAGAGTATACATGGCTCCCAAGAACTGGTCTGCAATCCTTCCTGCTTCTCTCAGCCCACTCAGCAGTGCACCATGGACTGTGGCTGGGTAGTTCCGGATTGTATGTTCTCCTGCATAGAAGAGGCATGGGATTGGCTGTGGGCACCTGGAATTGAGGGGCCCAGAGTGATTGGCTGAGCCATCAGATCATAGTCATTTCCAGATGATCCTGCAGCTACATAGTAATAGGAGCCCCGGGCCCAGGGATCAGCACACCAGCGAGACACCACAGTTTCCTTGGGCTGGGGCACTGCACTGCTACCAAAGATCCCCTTGAGAATGGCTAGGCACCGGCCCACAATCACATCATCAGTTATGTTTTGCGTGATGCCAGCAGCTTCCCCTGCCACCAATGCCAACAGTATCGGAGCTTTAAAGAGGTTCCAGAAGATGAAGAGCTCCTCTCTGCCGGCAGTTGTGCTGCCAACACGCCCAAACAAATTGACACTTGGATCCCAGAATACTTGGTCAAAACACAACATCACCTTGTTAAGGTTGCCAAATCCCATTCTCTGGACTGCAGACGTCTTCCACTCAGGAAGAGGTGGCACAAACTGAACAGCTGGTAGCTGCTGCTTCAACACACCCAGGGTAAGGGTACAGAGAACTGCGTCACACTTATAAATAAAGGTCTGACTTGTGTGGAGCGGGTGTTCACTGCAATCACTTCACATCCTGAGGCTGTGTAGCGAACCTGTTGCACTGCTATATTCAGTTTAATATCGAGGCCTTCTGCTAAAGCCACAGGCACACAGGAGTAGCTGTTCCTTACTGTCAGGTGGCTGCCTGTTAACTCAAAAGTTGTCATCCTGATCCCAATGTTTAAGGGAGAGAGTAGAGAGAGGTGTGGCGTTAGCAAATTCAAGGTTTACAAAATGCCAGTCAAGTATCTGTCTGTCTCTTGATGACAGATACACATCACTTGGGGGATTGGCTTCCAATTCTTGAAATTTTTCTTCTAGTTTTCCTTGTGTTTCAGCTAATTCATCATATTCCTTGCAAAGGGCAGTCAGATTCCTGTGCTTGCTTTTCACTAAGAACTCAGCAGTAATGTCTCTGAGTGGCTTGACTTCAGATGCTTCCTTGTATTGCTGGTGGAGTTCTTTAATTTTCTCTTTCAAATTTACCATCTTATTAAGTTCTTTCAGTTCTTCCTGAGTTTTCACTATCTTTTTCCAGTGTTCATTCTGCACATCTTTGACATGCTTTTCTTGTTGAATAAGAACTTCCAATGCCTGGCCAAGGGACACAGGCTTATTATTGAGGACATTGAAGTCTAGTTGATGACTAAGGTAAGATGTAGCTTCTAGCAGATGGTTAAATTCTTGCTCTAACATTTCATCTTTCTCTTTAGGAACAGCTTGTCCATTAGCTTCATAAAGTGGGCATTTTTGCTTGATCTTGGCCAGTTCCATATTTACTTGTTTGATGACCACCGCCATGGGATTCCCTCCAAGACCTGTCACTACCATGGCTCCAAGATCTGCTACATAGTTTCCTTTGCAAAATGTAGTGACTGGTCCACCCACCTGATCCCTGGCTTCCAAAAGTGTGACATCCATTCCAAAACTTTGTAGTTGTCGGGCTACTGCCAAGCCTGAGACTTCAGAGCCTATAATAACTACCTTTCCTGTTTTTTTAGTTGGTAAGGGTTTTATCCTCTTATAGATGCTGAAGTTGATAAGACCATGACACTCAAAGTAACTGTGGACTCAATGGACAAGCACAGTGTCACTGTTATAAGGTGCTTCTAACTGTTGGAGAGTAGCATCAAATGTCAGCTGAATCTTTGGATTATCCAAGTATAACTGTAATGTGCGGTTTCTGATAAACAGAAAAACCTTCTGGGTCTGCTGAGGCCTGCTGATGATGTCTGGGAAACAGGCTGCTTCCTGAGAAGCATCCGGTTGTGGGGAAGTCTGCTCTGGAAAGCTGCGCCCTCCACGCCTGATGCTTGGCCATCTCCAGACCCTCCAGAACTGTGGTCTTGAAGTCCTCCTGCTTGCCCAGATGGTTCTTCAGGCTCACTTTCACTTTCTTCCTCAGATGGGGCTTGAAGAGGGGTAGGGGAATTTTTTTTCCTTCTCTGCTTTAGCATTCCTCTCTTCTTCTGAATAATATTCATCTTCTGAGAGGTTGGCCAAGCTTTCATCCATCCCTCCATACTCTACTTTGGCCCGCTTGCGCCGTGGTCCGTCGCCCATCCGGAGTCTCTGATACTCCCTTCTCCATGGGGGTCGCAGACCGGGGCACTACAGTGGACCTGGCCTGAGGTCCCGCGGATCCTGGCCGCTCGGCGAGGCCGCCAGGGGGCGAGGCCTGCGGAGGCTCTTTCTTGCGGGAGTGCGCTCTCTGGCCGCCGCTCTGGCCTGACCTCGGAGGGGCCGGACAGGCCCACAGGTGGCGCGGCCACCTCCGAGCCATTCTCCCATTCATTCTTTTCACTATGTTCAAAACTTCTGTTCAAGACAGAAATATATAATGATTAGTAATAAGCTGATATATTACTAAATTTATTAGATTAATGACAAATAGAATATTAGGTTTGGATTGAAACAATGATATTTCAGTTCAAAATTCCTCTTACCTGAGGCTTTCATTTACAAAAGCTCTGACCTCTAGTTATGCATACTTGTTATATTGTCTCAGGTTCATAATTTCACGAGGATGCTTATTTCAAATTTCAAGAGTCTGTCTGTTAATGATAACATAATTGCTAGATCAGTCTTTTAAAAAATATACCCTTTTTCTCAGTATGAGCTCTTCTGGGCCCACTTGTGAGCTAGCAAAGAACAGGACAAGTTAAAATCAGGAATGGGTCAGTGGTCTAGGCTGAGGATAAGGCAAATATAGGCATTTCATATCTAACTTGCATGGTGGTATGCAATAAGAATTTGATGTAAGTTAAGAAAAGCAGAAAGGTCAAATACCATGGGAGAAAACTAATGGAAGAATAGTTTACTCTTGGTCTTCTTAGAGTTAGGGAAGCTATGATGTACTTTCAAATATATTTCATAGTATAGAATGAAGACTGTATCCACTGAGGGCTCCATGATGCAGCATAGAAAATAAGCTAAGAGCAGGAAAATTGACAAGAGAAAAGGTCTACAAATATGTTAGATGCATGGGGCATCATGGGAAAGACAAATGAATATATAACCCAGTGAGATACAGAAACTTACATATCCTCTTCATCAGACAGAAGGGGAAAGGGCTGCATATAACGGGATGAAATGACTTTGGGGAAAGATGAACGGGCCCTCAAAGAATAGGAACCAGACTGTGACAGTCTTTGTGAATATGATGTTCATTTCCAGTCTCCTCTCTTGTTTGATTTTCCCTGGTTGATGAATTCCAGGGAGAGGATTCATGACAATTGCTTTCTTTTGGAGGAACTGTTTTACAGTCAGTGTCTTAGTTACTTTTTTCTTATTGCTGGAGTAAAATACTCAGCACTCAAAATTAAGTAAAGAAAGGTTTATTTAGCTCACCATTTGTGGAAGTTTCAGTCCATAATCATCTGGCTCCAAGGCAGTATGGCATGGCACTGGGGCAACAGTTTAAGGCAGCAGAAGACAGCAAAAGCAAGGACAGGGGCAAGCCTCTTTTCCTCCCTTGTGTTGTGAGCAGACTACCGGTCCTGGGGTGATGTAGCACTCACATCATCTCCTTTCCCTACTGCTGCACAGGCTCAGAATGTTTACAATGTGACAACCCTCACTCCCAGATGAGTCACTTAAACTTCTCAAGTTGACAAAATGAATCAAATATTACAACATCCTAGAAGGTAAACAGTCTCCTCAGGGCATGTTGTGTACACCCTACCTTGTAGAACTGCTGAGTTAATTAGTCAAGTTCCTGAAAGTCTCAGGTTGACACATTGTATCAACCATTATAGCCAGAGAAAGGAAAATCACAAGATTTGCTTTTTCTCCAAATGTCATCAGTTTGAAGAAATCAGCACACTAAAATGTTTTTTTTTTTGGGGGGGGGTGATATATCCTGAACTCCTTTATTTTGATTATAATTATTTTGATTTTCCTCATTTATATGATCTCCTAAGATCATTTTCTCACCTGTGTGTCTTCATTTGCTGTTGAGAGGCTCTTTAAGCCCATCTTTCATTTTTCACATATATTTTCTTGGTTATGTGGAATATGTTTATCTTTATTGACCCCAAATTCATCACTGTTAACTCTACTCTTTGGTTTTAAATCTAATAAGAAAATCATGAAATTTTGCAATTCCTGAGATTTTTATTATACATGTTATTTTTAAGTGGGATGATAAAAATATAGTATATTTCAAGGCTTTTCAAGTTCTGTTTATTATTTTTGTAAACTTTAGTTCTTTCTTTAAAGCAAACAATTGTTTCAGATCTGGTATTTCAGATTCAAACTTCAAGGCACTGGTAATATTTTTGTTATAGAAATCTGTTCTGTTATCCAAAGAGGAGACTTCAAGGGTTTTATTGCTTGTACTTATAGATCGAAAAACTGAAAGCAATATAAGGTCATATTATACAGACATGGTAAGCTTTTTAATTCCACAGGTGTAAGATGTTTCTGTGTTGGAAAGAAACACTAACTGCTAGTTGAAATAAAATGCAGTTAGCTTGATAGACTACTGTATTATTTAAGTTCAATGCTGCCTTTTTTTGTTTTTTGCCCTTTTAAAAAACTATACTGTGTCAACAATAAGCACATTATAAATTCACATTTTGAGAGATGGGAGTACCACTCAAACATTAAAGAGAAAATGTATTGCTGCTGAAGTTAAGGGAGAAATCAGATTTAATGAAGCTTTGCAGTTCTTTGGAAAAATGTGGTAGATTTCATGAGGCATTATTTATAGTGCTGCTTTGCCCTTGTAACTAGGCTGAAGCTTAGTTACAAAATTTGAGGCCAGATTTTCTGTTAGCCACTATCTGGTTCATAGATTTCTTTCAATAAGTATGCAATAATCTTGAAGTATAATTAAAATTCTGGCAAAAAGTATTCGGAAAAAGGTGATTAGTGGTCAATCAGAATATATTGTTAAGTAAATTCTGGTATTGGGATCTATTCTAATGTTAATCACTTTATACATTTTAACTTATTATCCTTTTGCTAAATAAATAATATATAAAATTATTTTTAAAAATAGCCCATTTTATACTTGATGCAATTGAAAAATGGCTCAACTAAGTTATAAATTAGAGATTTACAAGTTATAAATGTACAGATCATTTGTACAGTCACTCAGTCATTTTCCATAGTTAGTAAATAGTACAAGTAAAAAAAATTACAGATAAAAATATTCCTGGAAATAAAAACATTGTTGCTGAGAAAATATATTAAAACAACCATCTTTTAACAGACAAATTTCTAATGAAATTTATAGTAATCTGAATTTTGAAAAAGTACCTTTGTGAGATAGTTTACTTTATTTTTTGAAAATAAAGATAGTTTTTACCATCTTCCTTTCACTAATTTCTAATCTTTGATTTTTCCAAGATATTATTTTCATGGTGCCATTTAACATTCTGTTTATATTCTGGGATGTTACTCATATTTGTTTAGAGACTTGTATTCTTGAATGTATTCCTTCATGTAATCAAAAAAGAATGTTGATATATCATTAAAATGCAGTACTCCTATGTTTTCATTTGTTTTTATGTTTCATATAAAATTAGATGTGTAAAATATAAGAGCATGTCGTTTCTCATTCCTTGATCACTGATAAATCTGTGTGGATTGGTGTCTATTTCTTCCTGGTAATATCCAATCAGGAAATTGGACAGAAAATTCTTAGTCAGAATGTGTGTCATAAAATATGAAGTGACTTCAAAATTAAGGCTAGTGAAGTAGAAATAGATTATCACAGAATGCTAATAAGTATAAGAGTTATACTTAAGAATAGGGATGATGAGTTGCCATTCCATGAATTATTAAGATCTGTATGCTAAAAATGATGTAATTTAGTTTTCTGAGTAGTTTTCAAAAATATGATCCTTTTTTCTGTACTTTAACAAATGCAAAATCCATAGAAATGGAAATCAGCTACAGCTGTGATTTTATGAATGGTTTCCTAGAAACTATATTGCAGGAAACTTCAATCCACAAACGAGTTTTGTACTGCTCTCAAGTGCAGATGGCTGATTTGCGAATTTTATTGTAGCTATCAAAATCCATTATTTGCTTTTTGAAGGTGATAGGCACTTTTTTAAGTTTAAGGTAACACCATCTTTATCAAATGGACAAATACGTATGTTTTAATAATAAAAACTTAAGTAATTGCATACTAAAATGAGAAACTCATTTTTTATATTTTTCCTATTTTTTAAGAGTCAATCAATGGTCGTTTGAGTCTTCTGTTTATTCATTCAAACTTGGAACTCCCCTATTATCTTTTAATCCATGTAATCATATTTTTTGTTAAATCTAGGATTAGAAAATTCATTTATTTAAAGTATGTACATTGAATTCTTACTATATGGAATGTATTGTTAATAAGTCTTGGTGGAAACATTAAAATAATACAGAAAATGTATCTTTTAAATTTATAAATTTATTTGGGAGATTAGTCTTTATTAACAGATTAATTATAGACCCTAGGCAATTGTGGAACTAGTTATCAAATACCTAATTTTTGAATGCCTGGTAAAAAGAAAATAATAAATGTGTATCATGTTATACTACTTGCACATATAATATTCAAATTACCCTATTTTTTGTTTGACATATCTATTCTTATCAATGAAAGATAGAAAATATATATGTGATAATGAAATAGTTACTTGACAAAGATTCATATTTTAAAAGTGAAATGTGAGTAGATTGGTAGTATATTTGGTAGTAAACACTGGATTGACATAACAGCAGAATCCCTGACTAGATGGATTAATACCAGCCTGAAAACAGTTTCTAATGGAAAGTCTCTTCTCAATCTATCATAACATTTAAATATTTCTTAGATGAAGACATTGCTTATTTATCAAATTCACAGACAAAACAAATCCTTGACATATTAAAAAATGTCTTGACAGAAAGAATCAAGACAGAGCAATAACAAAGAATGATCTGTCAAATCACATGAGCTACACTTTAATAAACATTGATGTATTTTCAGTGCTTGGATTTCAAACATAAACAAGTTGTTAAAAATATAAATCAGAGATAACTCAGAAAAGGAAGATTGGTAAACAGTAAATTCTGCATGAAGTATCAGATTGATGGGAGTGGGGAGACTGCTAATGTGATCTCACAAAATAGCCTAATGATTGCATCCTCTCTCTGCTAATGTATTCTATCAATAGCTCATTTTTATACCTCAAGACTAATACTGAACTCATATTCAGCATAGTGGAAAACAGAAATTCAACATTCAATATTGTCTCTTCTGATTTTATATAACAGCTTCTCTTTATTAATCAATTTAAAATTCTATGAATCAGCTTCAATTCATTTATTTCTCAATGAATGTTATAATTCATTAAATTAAAATTAGTGTCTGGTATATTCTGTCAATATAGTTAAAGATGTAGTGTTATCAGTCTGAACCTGGGCATTCCTGAGACTGAAATAAAAAACTGAATCCACCCTTTTGTGGAATAAAGTTGTGGGTTTCTGATTTGTGTCACAGAAAATTTTTTTAACATACATCAGTAAGAGAGGTGAGACACATAGATATAGTTAGAGAAATAGAACTCACTAAAGAGCCAAGTAAGGGTGCTTGGAGAAATGAGGCACAATACAGTTGGAAACTGGAGATCTTTTATGTATTTTGGGTGGTGGAAATACGTGGAATTGATAATTTATAGTGTTAGGCTTGTCTAAAGGGTGAGGGTAGATGGTTTTGCCCTTAGTGAGATAGTGCTCCATTTATAAGGGAAATCTTAAAAGGGTGGCCTATTTATCAGTGAAAGAAGATCATTTTTAAATAAAAAAGGAATGGGCAATCTTATTTGTAAATGAACGGGAGTTGCCCAGGTTTACTATATTTTGGGAGAAAAGAAAGCAAAAAATAATAAGCTGGGCAGTGTCCTAAAGCTATAATATTTTTAAGTACAATTTTATAATCTCAATTTGCTTGTCTCCTTTCTAACTAGTTTTTGTTTATTCTCTTCCATGTTATCTCCAAACTCGACTTTGGTTCCTTATATTAAAAAGGTTGTTGAGAACTGGGAGGTCTGTTTTAGGTTGAGGTGAAGCATTGATCCTTCTTAGCCAGGGACTGAAAATCTTATCCTGACTGATCTAAGGAAATCATAGGAATATCAAGTTTCCTCTTTTGAAGAATCATCATCTTTTAATAGTCTGAAAAAAATGGCAAGGGTGTATGAACTCTTAGCCTACAACAATGTATCATAGATATCAAGATAAAAGACTTTAAATGCATAGTATCATAACCAGAAAAATCAGAATTTTTAAAAAAAATTAGATGAAATGCACCAATTTGTGAACACATTTTGTAATGTTGAACATTTGCAGGAATGTATACTCAATATTTTGTTTTGGTAATGGCAAAGGCTCTATCTTGTGCTCTTAAAATATCTAGGACCATTGGTTTTATAGAAGAGCATCTTTTTTGTCCTTTTTAATTTTGAATTTAGTAATAAAATACCCACTGCAGTGTAATTTAGGCCTTTTTTTGTGTATCGTTAGTAAGTGATCAAATGTGCCCCCATACAGCTTTATTGAGGAATAAACATAGCAACCAAATGATTATACCGGAGAAACTCTGATCTGGTGTGCTGATGTCATAGGACAAAGAGGTTGTCAGCTTGTTGCTGTCTGCCTATAACCCAGTAGCCTTGAAGCCATGAATACCCTAATGTGTACCTTCACCTTGCAGGCAACAAAGGCCATATTTTGGTGCCTCAGAGTCACTGAGTACCATTTGGGGCTGGCCATTTTATTTTAGCTTTTGTCCTCCAGTAGCAAACAAGGCAGTATCTCTTAACACAATAGTATGATTATAGCCTTGGGTTGGAATCTATCCTGTATTTTGGATTGTATTGTTTCATTTATCATAAATACTTATTTTTGTTATCAACAAAGGGGATGCTAGTTAGTTCCCCTCTTTTAATTTAATATTACTATTTATATTGTTGCCTATATGTCTGTCTCTGTCTCCCTGTCTCTGTGTCCCTATCTATCTATCTGTCTCTCTCTTTCTATCTATATACCAATTATAAATATAAATATATCATTTTGGTTGAACTTTTTTATTGGATGTTTAAGACTAAGTTATAGCAAGACCTGTGTTATTCGAAATTATTCTCTCTGTAAGTTAATGTCAGTTTAGGCTTTTAAGGCATTGCTATTTGGGGCCATGCTCAGAGCCTCCTAGCTCTTAAGTATTTTGCTGTCATCTGTCAGGATAGGTCACAGTCTTTGCTTCACTACATGGCTTCCCTGGAAAGCATAGGGATGTTTCCCTCTTTAGTGATCCTCCTTTGAACAGAATGAATCCTGATTGGCTCTTGTCTTCTGGGGTAACAGTCTCCATGAGCTTGGTGACTCACCAGTATCCTGTGATTCTTTAGAGAAGTTTCCTTATTTCCTAGCCCTTGTTGACCTTAAAGTGCTGGGGCCAAAATATCGGCTGTACTCTTATCCTCGTTACTTTCTTTGAACTTCAATGTCTAAATCTTAGTTGTTGAGCACTCAGGAGGTCAGTTACATCATTGTTGAAATGGGAGCAGTAAGTTTAACTATCAGATTTTTTTCTGAATATTGAACACTTTGAAATATAAGGTATGGTCAGAAAACTGCTGTTTTTGTTTTAATGAATCAAGATTGTCTTAGAAGTCGAATTTTTATAGAATGTTGACAGGTTAACAGTTATAAAAATTTAAAATCAACACCAAACATAGCAGTTTAGCTTAACAATTATGATGACATTATACTACAACCATTGGAAATTTTGTCTCTAAAATATTTACATTTTTATTATATTGTAAAATAGGTTTTTAGTCAGTCATCACATCAAATTACATAAATAAACTTTTATTTAAAAATAAGCAGAAAATAGTATCTATATCATAAATAACATTAATCTGAAGGTCATCAGAATGTTAAGATTTTTTTTTTTTTTTTAGGTAGGTCCTCACTGTGTGGTTCAGGCTGGTCTTGAACTCATTGCAGTCCTTACCTCAGACTACCAGATGCAGTGATTCAGGCACAAGTGGGCACCTCTGTGCCTGACTTAAGATTTTCTTTAGTTTTTATAATTTAGGAGGCCTATACTCTTGGGAAACAGAAATATATTTAATAGATCATTGTTGGGGTTCTGCAAGCAAAGGGAAAATAAAGCATCACACACACCAAGGGTCAGCAAAATGGCTGCCACCCTGCCAGCATAAGCAAGCAGCTTTTATTGAGAAAAGGAGCAAAGAAACTCAAATTGCTCAGATTATATAACTTATTTGCTTCTTGACCTTACAGGACCTCATGTTTATACCTTGGGTGGGGGCAATGTTCAAGGCCTGCAATTTTTCCCAAAACATTGTTGACCGGATGTGTCTGGGACAAAATGGAGTCAGTGTGGCCTCTCTACAGATCATGAGATTAGTGATAATTAGTGTCACAGCTCTTACAGAAATCACTGTATATTTATTTTGTTTTTACTCTTAGGGCAAAATTTAGACTCCTTTAGCAGGTTTATAGAGTATAACTGTAGTGACAAGAATTAAAGGACATCTTTAGAGCTCTAATAACTCTAGAAGACAATATGACCACAGATAAACTTATTATCCAATATATGCATGCGTCTCATTCATATAATAACAAAGTTTTTCATGTCATTGAAGCCATAGATGTAGATTAAATTGTAAATGGTAGGTCTTAATTTAGGCAGATGCCAAAAAGTTTGATCATTTTATATGTTTAAGTTTTAGATATATAGTGTACAAAAGGGAACACTTATTACTTGTTTTGTATGTAATAAACTTATGTATTGCCCACCAATCTGGCCTGCAGTCTCTCAAATGAGTGGATGGCGAAGGATTAAATAAAAGAGACAAGTGATATAATTTTAGGGCTCCAGGAGGATCAAAACCTTCTAGAAGAATAGGAGATCTCGGAGGGCTGAGACAGAGAACTTCTCTGGGCAGCCCATTTTATTTGGTTTTCAAACAAAGGAAGGGGATACTGAGAGGAAAGCATAGAATCTGAGCAGGACTTTGGGAGTCAGTTCAAAGATTTCCCCAAATAGTACATTCTGCTAATTAGAAGAACTATCTTATGTCTAGGTTGACATGAAATCACAGGTTACTACAGGCCTTAGCCAGGACCAGTGATTATTTTTTTAAAAAAATTTTTTAAGGAGGATAAAATAGAATAAAACCAATCAAAATACACCAGTGTAAAAGATATAGGACTTCAAAACATTACAAAATCAACAGTAGTTACCATAATGCCTTTTGATATCCTCACATAGCTGCAGATAACTTCAGACATAGTGAAAATCAAACAGAACAGAATAGACTAAAAACAATAAAAACAAAACAATGAATGCAAGAAAGGACTTCAAAACAAGCCTATAAGTCCAAAATTGCTACTATAATATATCTTGTTATCTTTGACATAGCTACTCCTGCCATCATATTTTACATAATCAAACAAAACAAAATAAAATAAAACCCAATCCAACAAAACAATGGAAATGATATAGGAGTTCCAAAACAAGACCATAGGGCATCAGCAACCCTCAGAAGGAGATCCCCGCTCCCCACCCCACACCGGATGCCACACTGCCTACTGCTATCCTTTGAACCTATGATCAGACCACTGTCCCTAGACCTACAATGTTAGTGAAACACCAAAGCACCACAGGCATCCAATTTCATTTCACTTCCATAGCTATCTATCATCACAGCCTGTGTTTCTCCAGATAAGCCTGCTGCTTACAGCTCAGTTGTGTGTGTGTGTGTGTGTGTGTGTGTGTGTGTGTGTGTGTTGGTACCTCTTGCCAACCCAAATGTCTGAAGGGACTGGGGTCTGTCTGTTCCAGTTCAGTGGCAGCCTGATGTGACTTTGTTGTCTCTACCCCTGGTCTACAAATGGTGGTGAAGCATGGGGAGCAGCTGAAGTCTGTCTGTTCCAGTCCGGCAGCTCCCTGCACATGATGCTGGTTCCCAGACTCGTCTCCAGGACCAGTAATTCATACAGGTTTGCTTACTACGAATCCACTGTCCATCTCCAGACAAGGAGTGTGGGCTTGAGACAGACTCACAAGTAAACATAGAAATCCAATTGATTAATTTTAAATCCTACTCAGAACCACTTTCTAATGGTCTTCATCAATTAAGTAGTCTTAAATCCATATAAATGTAACTTGAAAGCTCAGATACATATATCTTGGATTTTCATGTATGTATAGTCTCATATATAAAGTCATAAATTAAGACAGGTGTTCATTTAACCAATCATAAACTGATTAGTGAAAAAATTTTACAAGCCAACACTCAAGTAGTCTGCAACTCTTAAAACTTTTTTTAAATATCCAAAACCTGACAATGGAAAACACAAGAAACTATCTTAGTACAGAATCTTTTCTCTTTGATCTAATTTTATAAGATTAACCAAGAGCATCTAAAATATTTCTTAAGAGAAACCTTATTACTTTAGACACAGAAAGCTTAAACTTTTAATTTTAACTAATTGAAGTACATTACAGTAACTTATTTAATAATATTTTGGGGAGTGTGTCACCATAAGTCTCTGGGAATAAAAAAGTCTCTGAAAAAACAAACAAACAGAAAAATGACTCGTCTGTGGAGAAAACAACAAATTGAGTGATGTAGTTGTTTTTTCAATCACAGAGGCAAATTTTGTCTAGCAGTTTCCCAAGTCCAGGGTTCTCACTTATTCATCTTAATGATTATTTTATTTTATTTTTATTTTTTAAATTTTTTTGGTACCAGGGATCGAACTTAAAACCTTGTGCTTGTAAGGCAGGCACTTATGTCGCTGAGTGAAATCTCTGGCCCCTTAATGATTATTTTAAATGATTCATGAGAATCAAATCATAGCACTTAATACTTTAAGATATGTAATTTAATCTTTAAGGTAAAACTATTAAGTTATTCTACACAAACAAAAATAGATGTTTCTTTTATAAATCAATATTTTGATGTCTTGGTAGGCTAAAAACCTAGATGGAAACATGTCACCAACTTTAAAAACATCTTTACTCTTATTAACTCACTGTTAAGTTATGTGAACGAAAGTACTAGTCTATATCATGAGTATCTGTTTAATCTATATATCAATATATACCTGAAAATTAATATATGGTGATACTTTGGCTTATAGATGCTTTTGTTTGTGATAATTTTGTTCATAAATGGAAGTTTTTGGCAAAATTTTGTTTTACATTGCAAACTCTGCATCCAATGACAAGCACAACTTGGCCATTTTCCCCACACAAACATAAATATGACTGTCTTTTCCAAAACGGTAGAGCAAATTAAATTTGTGAAAAGTATAGCCAGGGATTTAGCTCAGTGGTATAAGCACCTGTGTGAAGAGTGTCACCACTGTATGGCAACCCAAACATACATAACATTTATTCTATCAAACTTTAAAGCTTTATTTGTAAGTCTTATGTTTGCCTCAAGCCTCTTAGCACTTATTTTGTAATGTTTTGAGTTTAGTTACCCTGAAAACCACTACAAATGGTTTTCTGTGGAAAGCTTCCCCCTAAAAAATAAAAGTGTATAAGGGCAATAAATACGTAAATAAATAGAAAAAGAAATTATTGAGCTAATTTTTTTTCATTAAATGAAACAGCTTCAGATACTCCAACTAAACATAAAAAGCAGACTCACATTCAGACAAACACACAACAAAACGCACGTAATACAACTATGTTAAATTAAAATACACTTTTAAAAGCAATGGCTATGCTGAATTACAATAACCTTTTTATAGTTGTAAGATCATAACTATAAATAGTTAGAATTTTTTTCAGGGGTTACCAAATAGTTTTCCTTTTTTTATGTAAATCGTAGCAGTATTTTAAAAAATGCTTTTAACTATTTTCAGTATCTTTTTGTTAGTGCTATAGACTTCTGAGGGCTTTGAGGAGTTATTTTTTACTCTCTAGTTTATCTTTGGAGAAAAATTAGCTTTTAAAATCTTTTATTTAGTCCCAAGTATATCAAATATAACCTAAAGGTAACATTTTGTGGATGGATTTGAGTTATTTATAGTCTTACGAGATTTACTACTTGCCTTTAAGTTTAACCTTGTAGAAATAAAAAGAGGAAAGGAAAGAGAAAAGGAGAAAGGATGGTTCTTATTTACATTTTTATGGTAAGGCTGCCCAAGTTGCCTGCTCCTAATGAGGTCACACTTCTGGTGCACCCCAAACCAGGATTATCCTGTTGGCATGCCCCAAACTGGCATCAGGCTGCAGGTATGACCTGTTCTGTTTCCAGTGTCGGAACCATGAAATTTTTTAACTTACTGATTTAAAGTAGAAATGAATAGGTGACATATATAACAAATTATAAAAATACTGAGAAATTTTACTATTGCTATATATTAACCAGAGGCCAATTGAAGACTGAATTAAATGTGAGCAACATTAAGAGAACTAAGAGAAGAAAAGAATGATAATGGATTTGGCCTTAGAGGTGAAGATTGGTTATGCATTATTTGCAGCTTTTGAAGTTTGAGAAGACACTAGAAACTTTGAGGAGAAAATGTCCATCAGATAATTTGCAAGTCTTTTATATTAGAGTGAGAGTCCAATCAAGTGAAAAAAATTATTATTGAAGGGGGAATATGCAGTGCATAAGGAAGACTACAGGGGATATATGTTTATGATGTTATATGAAAATATTACTGATGTGTCATAAAAAGTATGGCTTATATGAGGATAGGAAATGCAATAATATCTTAATATTGGAGTGAGTGCAAAAGAATGTCTCATGAAGATATTGACAATAATGTTCATGTATGTTAGGGAACTAGAATTCAGAAGATACCATTGACTTGTCAAATAGGAAATATCTGATGATTTCCTAATTTAAAACTAGTAAGCCTAAAATACTAGAAAATCATTTTATATATGATTTTATATAGAGAAAATATTTTATAAATAGAAAAATTCATTAATTTAATAAGATTCTAGAAGTTAACTGGATTTTTAGGTTATTTAAAAAATTCAGGATACTGAGAATTAATTTACTTTGAACCTTGCATTATTTTGTATTTATTAATATACTACATAGTTGCTTTTGTTCAGTAATGTAAGTATTCTGAAGATTTATGTCTTTCTTTTATATAACTGACCTATTTTATTTCCCAGAATACTAAGTTCTTCCAGACTCTTGGAAGAAGATAAGCATCTAATGCCCCTTGTGTTTAGCTTTTCAAAATTGTGGAATAAAAGAAATTGAAATTATGAAGAAAATGTAGACACATATACAAAGGCTCTATTTTTATGACTTCAATATATCCCCTTCTAATCCTCTAAATTAGCCTTTACTTCTATTATAAAGTGAAATAAAATGTGTAAGAATTATTTAGCCAAATACAATTGTATAATAAGCAGTATATTGAATTACATCAGAGGAAAAAGGTAAGCCCTGGTAAAGAGACAAACAATAAGAGCATAGAAAGAGTTTTTGTTTTGTATGTATGTTTTATCTTTAAAGATTATAAAGTCAAATTCTCATGATGTCCTCATTCACATTTTGTGATTCTGCTGAGTATTCTAGAACTGGTTTAAAGCATTGCTGAGTTCTCTTTCTATTGGGAACAATAGACAAAAAAATGACAATGAAATTTGATAAGTGCCATGGTTACATATTCAAGATTCAATGAAAGAACATAACTACTTCAGTTAACCAAATTCAAAGGATTACAGGAGGCAATTGTAAGGAATGGATAAATAAGTACACTTTGTGGTGTCTAAGTTTGAGCAGGGTTTAGGGCTGAGTGTTGTTAGCTGTATGCTATCAGATTGAGGTAAAGTCCTCCTATACCTATTTTCTTCAGGGCATTTATCATGAATACATTTTGGATTTTGTCAAATGCAATTTTTTATGCATTAATTGAGATGATCACATGATTTTTCCCTTTCTTCTGTTTGTGATGTTTTATATTTAGTGATTTGTGTATGTTGAACCATCCGTACAACCTTGGGATGAAGCCTACTTGATCATAATGTGCAGTCTTTTGCGTGATCTGTGCCATTTTAATTGCCAGTACCTTCCTGAGAAATTTTCACTCATTTTCATTAAAGATGTTTGCCTGTAGTTTTTGTTGTTTTGTTTGGGTCAGGTTTGTGTAGTTTTAGAATCAGGGCAATGGTCGCCTCCAGGAACTTCTCTTTAAGTTTCACTAAAGAGTTTGAGGGGTGTTGGCATTAGGTCTTAATGAAGTTCTTGTAGAATTCAGCAATGAATCCATAGTCTCCTGGTATTTTCTTAGTAGGTTATTTATTACTGCTTCAGTTTTATTGCCTGTTACTGGATTATTAATGATTTTATATCTTTTTGGTCCAATTTTGATAATTCATATAGGAATCTATTTCTTCTGGACTCTCCAATTTATTGGAGTAAAGGTTCTCAAAGTAGTTACTAATGATATGGACATTTCTAATTGCATATATTTGGGTCTTTTGTTGTTTTCTCTTTTGGGGGTGGTGACTAAGGGTTTCTCTATTTTCTTTTTAAGAAATAACTCATTGATTCATTGATTTTTGTTTTTTTTAATCTAAATTTTAATAATTTATTCTCTGATCTTTATAATTTCTTTCCTTGTACAACCTTTGGATGTCCTTTTTCTGAGACCTTAAGGTACATTATTGGTGCATGTTTATTTAGCTCATTCTGCTTTTTTATTGTTGTTTATTTGTCTGTTTTCTAATGTGAGGAGTCATTGCTATATACCATCTTGGGACTGCTTTCCTTGTGTCTCATGGGTTCTGGTATGTCATAGTGGCATTATCATTGCTTGATTTCCTGTGTGACTCACCAACTACTCAAGAAAGAGTTATTTGATTCAGATGTGTTTTCATAATTATTATATTTTCTTTTGCTGATGATTTTCAGTTTCATTTTACTATGAATTGATAATGTGCAAGGTATAATTTTTGTTCTTTTGTATTTATTTAAGCATATTATATTGGCTAAGATGTAGATTATTTTGGAGAAAGTCTCATGTGTTTCTGAGAAAATTAAACACTCAGGCACTAATCAAGTAAGGAAATGGAAGACCTCTAAAGGAAAACAAAAGTATTTTGAAAGAGGAAATCAAAGAACACATCAGAAAATTGAAAGGTACTCTCTATTGCTGGGTAGACAGAGTTAATACTGTCAAGTTGGCAAACATTGAAAACTGATGTACAGATTTAATGCTATGCCAGTCAAAATATCAATAGCATGTCTCACAGAATTAGAGAATAAAATCCTAATGTTCATATGGAACCAGTAGGGGCCCACGATAGCAAAAACAATCCAGGGCAAAAGCCAAAGTAGGAGGTATCACAGTCTTGGACTTCAAGTTAGGCTACAAAACTACAGTGATAAAAATAGCATATAATGCCCCCCAAACAGACATATGGATCACAGGAACAAGTAGAGGATGCAGGAACAAGTCCAGGCACATTTAGCTTTATCTTTGACAAAGGGGCCAAAAACATAAGCTGCAGGGAAGACACCTCTTTAACAAATAATGCTGGGCAAACTGGCTAGCCATATGCAATAGACTGAATCTAGACTCATATATCTCATATATCTGTACTAAACTAAAATCAAAATGAATCAGTAACATAAAAGTTAAAGAGAAATGCTTATATACTGGAAGTAAAATAGATAAAACTCTTGAAATTATAGATGGAGGTAGGGAATTTCTGAACAGAATCCCAGTTGCTCACAGAATAGTACCAAGAATCATCAGATGGGATTATATCAAATTAAAATGCTTCTTCACAACAAAAGAAACAACCAACAGTGAAGGCACAGCTTGCAAAGTAGGAAAACATTTTTCCAGTTATTCCTTAGATAGAGGACTAATATCTAGAACATATAAAGAACTAAAAAAAAAAAAAACTCTTCACAGTAAAAGACACAGTCAAAACTTAGCAACTGAAATGAATAGACACCCCAGAAGAAATACAAATTGCTAATAAATACATGAAAAATCTTTAACACCTCTTGCCTTTGCAGAAATGCAAATTAAAACAAAACTGAAAGTTTTCCTTCAGAAAAAATCTCTATCATCAAGAAATCAAATACCAAATGCTGGAGAGACTACAGGGGAAAAGGATACATTGTTGGATTGTTGCTGGGAATGCAAACTAGTACAATCTATGTGGAAATTAGTATGGAGATTCTTTAAAAACCTAAAAGTAGGAATTTCATTTAACCCAGCTGTTCTGCCACTAGACATCTTCCCACAAGAGTTAACAATATCCTATTACACTGATACACATATACTGATGTTTATAGCAGGAGAATTCATAACTGCTATATCCTGGAAGCAGTATATATGTCCACAACACATGAGTGAATAAACAAATGTGGCATTTATACACAGTAGCATACTATTCTTCCATAAAGAAGGATGAACTTGTATCATTTGTAGGAAGGTGTTTACACCTTGAGACCATAGTGTTAAGTGAAATAAATCAAACACTCAAGGTTAAATATTGCACATTTCCTATTATAAGAAATGCAAAATATAAGTAATGAGAAAAATAAAAGATAGGTAACAAAAAAATAAGGAGGTAGAGCTTTTGAAAAAGGGAAGGGGGACCAAAAGATAGAGGGAGAGCGGAGGGAAAGGAAAAGTAGATAAAACAAGAACTAAAGTGTGCTACATAGGTGTGCCAATACCCCACAAGGAATTTAATCACTATACACTGCAAATATGTGTTAATAGACATAAAAATTTAAAAAAGAAAATTTTCTGAGCACTAACTGAAGCATATTAGAAAGATTTGCATTTTATAAGACACCAAATCAGTAATATATACCAGTCTTGCTGGGTTTCAATTTTGTCCTATTAAAGAGAGAACAATTGTTGCCATATATTATGTTACCTTATAATATAGAAATATATGTTTTTATTTTTTGAATTTAAGATTATCTGATAAAAATACCTATTAAAAGGTAAATACATAGTGCAGTATTTTCACCAAGCAAGTCACATTGGTTATTATCCAAATATTACTCAAACTTATTATCAAGTTATTGCATTATGGCTATGTATTATCTGAGCATCTCAATGAGAAAAATCAATAGTAGAAAATGTGCAGTTTACATATTAGAATAAAAACATAGTGAATTGTAAAAGCTCAGTAATAATGAAAATCAAATAAAATAGTGAGAATATTTTTCATTTATTTTAGCAAGCCATAGGAAAATAATAGTCAAAGCTGAAGTAGTTTGGACAAAATTCACTCATCCATCTTCATGGTTCATCTACATTGATATGGCTCTGAAAAATTTATTAAGAAAGTTAAATAAACCCAGGATTTATGAATACCTACTGTATTAGCAGTCATGTGATTTAGTGCATAAAAAAAATCTAGTGAGTAGATATCATCCACACTTGACAGATGAAGATTCTGCAGACTTTGAAGAATTTAGCATTTTGGAATTGTAAACCTGGTTTAGGATTATTAACAGAAAGTGTTTTACAAGTTTGAAGCCTCAACCAGTTGATTTCATAACCTTTCTCTCTCCATTGGTGCACCAGGATTAGAGAGCATGTGGGAAGAATATCAGTTATTACATTGATTAAGTGAAGGATTTACAAAGTTAACAAGTGCTTTTCAAATCCTTTTGTAAGAGTATCTAAGGTTTGGAAACTTGGATCTGTCAACTCCAGGACTCTTATCTTAAAATAGCTTTTGCCTGCACTTAATAAACTTGAATATTCCAATTTTTTTTACTCACATGGGAAGTGTTTCAATTTGAGTGTATATCTTTCCTATTAACTATATAAATTTTATTGTTTACATTGAAGTTATGTTAATGTATCATCTGACCTTTTGGCATGAGTTGTTTTTAATTTACTAGTCTTTCAAAAGTGTTCATAGAATATGTAGTCCTTTTATTGGGAATTTTGAAAGAGCATGGGATGTACAATTATGTTGGGTTTTAGATTCAAGTTCTACCACTTATGTAATATAAAACTTTTTTTTTTTTTTTTTTGGTACTGTGAATCAGATTCAGGACTTTGTGCTTGCCAGGCAAGTGCTGTGCCACTGAGCTGTATCCCCACCTCTAGAATTTAAGTGATTTAAGTTTATAAAATTTCATTTCTTAAAAGAGATTATGACATTATCTACATCATAGGATTATCTGAGAAATGTTAACATATGCATTGAGCATTTGAGATATTATTTTCTGTTCAGGTATTACTCAGCACATAATTATTATTATCCTTTAAATGGAATTGATATTTTCAATTATGTTATAAATGTAACATTTAAAGTGTTTCCTTCTATCCTAGTAATTAACTGGTCTGTGGCCTTGGTTAGTTTTCTGTAATTGCTGAGACAAAATAACAGACACCTAAAGTTGGAAGAGGAAGACTATTTAGCTCACAGTTTCCATAATTGGCTGGGCTCCAAGGCAGAAGACAGAAAAAGCAAAAAGAGAGAAAGACAAGATTCTTTCTTTTTGTCCCTTATATTGTATCCTGTCTTCGAGGATTAGGGCAATCCCAGTCTACTAATTAGGGCAATCTAGCAATTACCCACCCTTAATTCCAGCACCATTAATCCCAGAATTGCACTATGAATCACACACTCTCACTTCAGTCACCTCCAAAAAAGCACCTCCCCTATGGCTACCTGAGGCTTTGGGGGGACATCTTGACACAAACCATAGCATCTGCATTTCCTAGTTAAGGAACTCATTGCTTGTATTACTACTTAAAGTGTAAATTTAACATTGCTAAATATTTATGTAACAGGAATTTGAACTGTGAGATCATTTCTTCTCAACTGATTTGGATTTTCAAAACCCATTCATAATTAACAAAACATAAACATAATGCAATTTTTAGTAATTTTATACCTCTTTCTATCCACCACTAACTTGACTATGCAGATTAACTTTAAAGTAACTGTTACATGTAGTAAACATAGTGGATCCTATAGTAGAGTCTTTGAATATAATGACAGTAATTCTTTTATAGCACATCTAATGGAGGGCGGCTAAAGGAGGGATCGATACTGCTAAGGACTAGAATTGATATTTTTATTTTCCTAGTTGATTCTAGATATCCTCTTTAGAAGGCTGTGATCAAATGGCCAATAGCAAAAAGAGAACAGAAAAAGAGCAGGAAATGGAAAAGACCAATTAAATAGTCAACACAGGAAAGGATGGGAAGTAAACAAGGTGAGTAAAAAACCTAATAATGCCATAATTTAGTAGTATCAGTAATTGTCAAGTGATTTGTGTGCCCACCAACAGATGGATAAAGTACCTGTAGTATAAATGCACAGTGTAATACTGCTCAACCATTAAAAAAGATAGGTTTGAATCCTTTGTAAGAAAATGGATGGATGTTGAGAACACAATGTTAAGTGAAATAAAGAAATTACAAAATATTAAATACTGTGTGGTCTCTCTAAGACAAGAGACCTAAAATTTAAATCATTTAAAGAACAAAATAAAAAATCATGTTAAGAAATAGGGAAGTAAATTCTGTAGAGAAGGAAATTTGGAGAAGGAGGGAGAAGAGGAGGCAAGAATCATAAAAAATGATCCATATGCAATATGTATGTGTGTGAAACATTTACACTGGGTGGAATGGCTGTGTATCCCAAGCATCACTGAGCAAAACAAAGGTCAGTGCCCCATAGAAGAATCATTCTCACGTATGTGGCAAGTATGTTTAGATAAATATACTAGTCATGCAGCTTATAGAAAATCAACTATGAGATTTTATACATGATGACATAAATAATAATTTAAAACATTCAAAAGTGAATCTTCCTTTGTTTGGCAAAACTTTACATGATAAACATCAAATATGGATAAAATATTTTTTTTCAAATGTGAAGTCATTAGAGACTAATCAGAGACTACAACTACTGTTAAAACTTCATCTCTTAAAATTTAAAATTTTGTTGATTTTCTATAGTTAGGGTACTTTTCAACCCTAGTTGAAAAAGCCTGGAGAACAGAAAGCAGCAATCCTACTAGCTAGGGCTGTGAGGTCACAGGGTTTAAAACTAAAACTATAAATTTAAGGGCAGTTCTTGAAAAGGAGGGATACACTGAGTGAAACAATAAAATATTAGTACAATACTTGCATAAAATTTTATTTGACCTATAAATTGTGAGTATCAGTTGAGAAATTATGTATATAATTGGTGAAATTAGAGGAAAGCAGTAACTGGAAACTGTGAGAACTGGTGATTTTACTTACTGCCAACCTTAAGGGATAATGAACTTTGAGCTTAAATTTAGTTAACCTGACTGCTTCTTAGAATAAAATATTTTTCAAGGAAACATAACAAAATTCAGATGTTTTCAGGTTATTACTAATCTTTATTATCTAATTAAAAACCAGAAGGTAATGTGAAGAAACAGGAAAATGTGATCTACTCTCAAGAACAATCCATTGCTAGAAGATGACAGTGGTGTGATTAAATTGTTTTTATCAGTAGACAGGAATGTTATAGTAGCTATTACATTTTCAAGGTCTTAAATGAATGGACCTAAATTGGAACCTCAACAGAGAAATAGAAACTGTACACATAATTAAATGAAAATTCTAACCCTGAAACACAACTGAAAGAAAAATAAAATCTCTTTTTAAGTTTAAGAGCAGATTATAGGTGACAGAAAATATAGTCAATTAAGTTAAAGATGGGACTTATGCAATCTGAAAGACTGAGAAAAAATTGAAGAATACTGTGTTTAGTTTCATATTCAGTGCAAGAGTTTAACATAATTGAAATTCCAGAAAAAGAGGAGGAGAGAATTGGAATAGCAAAACAATTGAAGGAATAATGGCTGAAGACTTCCTGAGGACCTCAATATGCATATCCTAAAGGAGTAATAAATACCCATAATGATAAATACAAATAAATAAACTGCATGTGGATATATTGTAGTCAAATTGCTGAAATCTTAGGTTAAAAAGTAAACCTTTATGTTTCTTTTTTTTTTACTTTTTTTTTTAAAACAAAAGACTAAAAATGATGATATACAATTTCAAATCACCGTATTAGGAGATTAACAATGAATATCTTGAAGATTCATAGTGAGATGAGGTGATAATGCAAATATCAATTAACTTTTAATTAAAGCATTGTACGAATATGTTCCAAAATAAAGAGCGTTAGAGTAGGAATTCATACCACCACAGCCCTGTCAGATATAGTTCTGTATCCATAAAAACTACCCTTCAAAAATGAATATATGTAACAAAATATAGGCACAAGACCTGGGAGATTTCTTCATTAAGAGCCCTGTATCTCAAACTCTTGAATAGGAAGTTCTTAAGGGGAAATAACATCAGATGGAGATGCAGATCTAGAAGAAGAAATAAATTTATAGAAAAGTTTTTAAAAGTCACTATATATTTATTATATATGCATAGATTCCTAGTAATGACTGCATTTTCTGTGAACACTGAGATGAGATGGTTTAATATTAAAAATTATTTATTGCAAAACAATGAGAATTATTGAACTATGTTTGCTTCTCCATTATCTTTCTCCCCCAGGAGGACACCACCAGGAATATATTAAGATATTTTTATCCATTGTATAGATTAGGAGCAAATATATTCCTCACATTTGTGCTATATTTGTTTTAAACTAAAACGTAAAATATAAACATTATTTCATCACTTTATCTGAAAGATCAGTTTCCTTATTCAGGTTGTATAATTTTTAGTCTTTTAAAATAAAGGCTTGAAGTTATTGGTGTCAGTTTGATGGTGCATGGTTTAATTTCACAGCATGTCAACTGTGGCACCAAGAATAATGCTGAAACTTTATTTTGAAAAGATAGAATTGCTGGGTTTTCTTGTTTCAGTGGCTTTTAAGTCAGGCATATAATTAAATGTATGTAACTGTTTGAGTATGCTTTAAATGATTTTTCATATTTGAATTTTATAGTTTAGTTGAATGCTTTTTTTGGACCAATACTTTATTCCTTTTTTCTGCTCTGAAAAGAAACCATATAGTTATAATCAATTAAAATGAGCTATTCAGTAGATAAATTCAAAGTGTTAAGTTATCAGGGTAGTTACTTTATATCCAAAATGATTCCAACTATTTTTTAAATCAACTGATGCAAAGTGAGTCTGATTTTTGTTTGTCTCAGAATTGCACTAAAATCTGTGTAAAGTTTTTTTATAAATGTTGCCTTAAATTCAGGTCATTTACTAATTGGTGGTTTCTGATATATTTTACAATTTTTTTGTCTTTTTCTTTTTCAAGGGCATTAAAATTTCAAGCAGACATGATCTTACAGGGCCGGGGATTTAGCTCAGTGGCATAAGCATGCCTGTCTGGCAAGTACAAGGTCGTGAGTTTGATAGTTGGTACTAAAAAAAAAAAATAACAACAAAAATAAAAATCTTACAACAAACACACATACACTGCACCAACTTCCCCACTTTCCCTGCAGTAGCGAACATGTTGAGTCATGCATATGAATATTTCATAGTAATCTGTAGGTACCTTAGAATAGAACTGTATGGTCAGTTTAACTGGATTCCTTACAATAAATCTGAACCACTATTACCTAATGCATTTTAAAGCTGGGTGCCAGGATTCTGCAATCTCGTTTCCTTTCCACTGGCCACTTAGCAAATGGCTTCAAGCTCGCGGAACTGCCATGATACACACTACTAATGACTTTGCTGAAGTACTCTTTATCTCCTGTAAGCAAAGTCATCATGTATGACTGGTTTGGCCCAAAAGTGAAAGCCCTTTTCTGAATGGTAAGCATGTGTTGAACTCCAGGTCAGGCTCTGATCCCCATGTTTTCTCTCCCAGAGGGAATGAGCTGTTGCTAAGTTTGTTGGTCTGGATGGAAAACCTTTTTCTTATGCTTTCTGTGCCACTATATATTTCATCTGTCAGCCTATCATCAGTTATACACTGGGTTTTGTTATAATGAAAATTACTTTCTCATTTCTTAAAATAATTGGGGACATGAGTGAGCTATTACCCACACTGTAAAGATAAATCAGTACATGCTAATCTGCCTCCAGGTGTATGACAAGGAATGAAGATCTAACTCATCATATCTCTCTACATGGAGACATTTGAAACATCGTATTAATGAGGCAGCTCCCCGGGGTTGGCAGAAATGTAAGGGATATAGAAAAGAACTAACTTGATGTCCCAGACTTCAGTGAGCTGAATTTGCTTTCAATTTGTTTTGATTGTATGTTTGAGTTATTGTGAACAAGTAAAGATATTAATTTTTAACCAGTTATTTTAAAAATATGTAGTGATTACTAAGAAGAAAAAGTCTTTATGGAAACAAAACACACAGCACATATACCAATTGCTGATTTCTCCAAACTCATTCAACCACAATTTAGAATGGTGTCCTCAGTGTGATAGCTCTCCCCTTTGAGCTCAAAACTGAGCTGTCATATTTCTCCTAGACTTATTAGGATTCATTTGTATTTGTCAGTGACATGTTCTCAAGAGCCAGTCCATGCTGGCTGCTTTGTCTCACAGCCACTTTGAATAAAGCCAGTTTACAAGAAAAAAGAAAACATATGCTTTACAATGTATCTCAAGGAATTACATAAATATTTCCTTATGAAGTCCCACTTATAAGGAAAATTGCAGGTTAAGCACTGTCTAAATAAATTGAATGGTGCATGATAAAAATAACCTTTCTATAAAGAATTCAACTCTAAGTGTTGTATGCTGGCCCAAACGAACATTGTAGAGATTCTCAACACCTTTGCTGAAGGACAAGAAATACTCTTAATGCTCAGTTTAGAAAATCTTAGTGCCATATGTTGTTATAAAAATAAAACATATGTATCACTTTGATTATTTAATTCAAGGTTAGATTTTTTTATCCAATTTTAAGCATAGGTGATAGATATTATGTATATACTTAATGTCATGTTCCACTAATGTGATTTCTTTCAATTTATTTTTTAAACTAGATATAGATGGATCTTAATTAAAAACCAAATGACTGTACTTTGTAGTACCAAATTGTAGTAGCTGAATATGAAAGGCTGAAAATGACATTCTTAACATAAATATACTACGAAAAATATCAACATACAAAGCTGGTAAAATGACCAAATTTCTCTTAAACACGTTTTCCTTCCTAACAAAAGCAAAATAGCTACTGCAGCTTTAAAGTGCTATACTATAGATTATGACCACCAATGTTTTAGTCTTTTATGTTTTCTTAACATGAATAACCTGAGTGGCCCTGCTGTAATAAAAGTGACATAAGTACTGAAAGTCATATGAACAAAGTATTATATAAGGGAGAAATAGACCACAGCCAGGAAAGTTATTTTGGAAAAGTCATATTAGAATTTAAGCTAGGTGTGTTGGCTAAAAATAATTGTATGAGTCTACCATATATTAGGTGAACTGTAAGAGGAATGATTCCAGCACTGAAAAATTGGAAAGAAAAGAAAAAATTACATATTTAAAATATTGGTGAGATTGGCTGACAAACTGTCCCTATAAGAAAGTAAAAATGAGAAAGGAATATAAACAGAGAGATTATGGGCTGCACTAAGGCAATTGAATTTTATGGTGTAGGAAAAAGGATAATCCTTGGACCAAAATGGAACCAACAAAATCTTGGGAGTGTATTAAGGGTCACAGAAAACCTTGTAGGGATTACAGAGAGTAAATGAACAAGGAGTCGGAATTGAAAGGTGAGACGTGCTTCAGTGGGGAGATACTTGAACTTCCTGAGGAAGAGAATTTGAGTATAAGTGATAAAAGGAAGGGGCATGAGAAAAAAAAAATTGGAAGACATTCCAGAAGTGGGATTAACAGTACCAGTTATAAGGAAAGATTCAATAGGAAGAAAATTTTTCAGGGATTACTAGCTTTCGCTGTTGTGACATATTATTTATAGGAAACGATTGAATTTGGAGAAGTAATATAATTTTAGGAATGATGATTATTGTTATTTTTAAGTACTGATTTTTGTAGATATAGGTGAGCATTTCTTTAATTTTTGGGTCAGTAAAATATACTCTATATTTATTAGCGTTTAAATCTAAAAATATTTTATACATATCTGTCCAACACCAATTAGTGCTTTTCCCCTCTTTGTGTTTTTTTTTCATCCTTTTTCCCTTGGATCTGAAGTGTTTGGGCAACATCTGTTTTAACCTGTAATTAGTTTGGTGCCATTAAGAAAGATAGAGAGACCTTTTTATATCATCAGGTATGTTACCTGTTATAGGGATATATTAATAGTAGAACTTACTACAAAGAGACAATTCAAGATTTTCATTAGTTAATACATAAGAAGTGCTTAATTAACTTATATTTTGGGAAAACAAAGTTAAACTTTGTTACTTGAGAGGTCCTTTGGAACAAACGTAAAGAAAATTCACTGGATCATAGTTATCATCATCCAAGAGCCTAAGAGATTGACTAAGATTTATCCCAAATATATTTGTCTGTAGGATCTGCATTCCCACTGTGGAGCATTAAGAAATGCCTAAAGTGTAATCCTTACCAATTGTATGATTGTCAATAGTTTTTGCCACTCTGAAAAGTACTATTTATGGTGTATTAAAAAAATTAACGATTTGCCACTCTATCTATGAGAGATTATAGGATATAAACTAGAGGTATAAGACCCTATCTTTATTTCTTCTCCATGAAAAAATATTTACTTTCTCTTTTAAATGCACATGAAATTATTGTTTTCCCTTAGGTTATTGTAAAATGCTTCACAGGGCATACTTTGTTAAATATAAGATGCAGTCTGTCCTAACAGTAAAATGGTCACATATTTTAAAATGTAATGTTACTGATGTTTACTAAATGTTATTTTATTTTTGCAAAACAATGTAACTTGAAGGATATCTTTTGTTTGCTTCAGCGGGATTAATGTTGTATTATTCACAAAAGATTTTTAAGTGTAAGTTTTTGTTTTGTTTTGTTTTTATCAGTACCAGGGATCCAACTCATAACCATGCGCTTGCAAGGCAGGCACTTATGCCACTGAGATAAATCCCCAGTTTTTGTTACTGCAGCTCAGGGTGGGGAGCTGAAACAAAAGGTTTATCTGGGGCTATAGATTCAGTTAATACTGGTGTCAGAACAACTCAACAATTGGGCTTTCAGGTCAATGTTGTTTGTTGTTGGTTGGTATCATTCTTCTAACTGATTTCTTTAAATTTCTTGTTTACATAGTAGACACAGCAGCAGCTATGTTTTCTGGATTTCTTTGAGGAAATGAGTAACCACACAATCCTGTAAATACAGTCATTTCTATAATGTTTCATGTTGTTGTGGGACAATATAAAATTTTGTATTTAATATTAAAGATAAACCAAAATTTTTTAAAAAAGGATAAAACTATAATTTGTTAATTGCTATTGATGACACTGAAAAATTGCAAACTATAAATCTTTGGAATGAAGCATTAAAAGTGATTTGATGACTGTGGGAAATACTAGATTTCTTTCAGAGCTTACCATACGAAAAATATTTACGTTCATCTGTTTTTAAATTTAAGTAAGTACTTTTGTTTTTGTCTATTTTAATTTGGTGTTCTGCCCAAGGTGCCATTTGGATCTGATCAAAATGCTTGGTTTTGATACACTCCTTTTTTTCTGGTCATTATTAATTGCTAGCAGCCTTTCCAAGCTACAAGGTATTCCTTTCATTTGACATATTTCACAGAACAGAAAATATATCAGACAAACCCACTTTAGTGTAAACCCCCACTGAGACCATCATGTCAGTCTCCATCATCTCTCAGTTGTTTAATGAAGCCATGGAAATTATCTTTATTTGAGCTCTGGACTGTCCTCATTACTTATTACCTACCTCATTAATGACTAATTAACTTATATTATTGAAAGAGTGAAGTAAACTATAATATTCTTGCTTTATTGAAATGAGAATCCATACTACTTTTTCAGATAGTGTATGTTAAAGAAAGGAGTATTTAGTAAAGCAATTCTTGAATTTGTTGAATATTAAACATAATCTTAATGCATCATGATAAATGTTTTCATCCTTATGTTGAGAGAAATGATCCTGGGAATTTTAAGAAGCATTTATCCATTGGAAATGAGGGAGGTAATTATTTGCTTTTTATTTTAAACCTTAGAATTATATACCAATCTTTAAAGTGATTGACTACACTATAATAGTAGGACATTTCTTGTTACCTTTGTGTCTGTTTAACTTTTGAATTTTATGAGCTAATGGTACTAAATTTTAATTGTGTTTACTTCCCCAATCATTCTGCAACCTTTAATTATCATACTAATTGATTAAATTTACCTTTAGAGTCCATGTTTTCAATTTTATTGAAGTAGTTTCTACTCTTATGATTGAGACGCAAAGATAATTTGCAAGAATTATCTTCATAATTCATAGATTTTGTAGTTAGTGTGGACCCTAGGGCAAAATTGGGAAAAAAACCAGTCTTTTCTTTAGTGTCTTTCTACTTTCTCTTTCTGGAGATTTTTGCTTATGTTTAGGAATTCTTTAACATTTATTAAATGGCAGATATTTTTGGAAGGTTACTTTAGCTCTCTGAGATTTGGATACCACATTGATAAAGTTTTTTTACTTTCTAAACTTGTTCAAAAAACTAAAACAATAAATTAAAAAATATAGGTTAGCATGATATTAACAAAAATTTTTATCCTACTAATGAAAGTTAGTTGTTCTATAGTGCTGGAACATGCTGAATAATAGTTCTGGGGTAAAGCTATTGAATGTAATTTATTAGAATTAGTTGTGATAATAAATTTAAGTCCATAGGTACTAATAATACAGAAAACTATTGTTAACTGTTACTGGTGAATGTGTGTGTTTTTGTGTGTGTGTTTGTGTGTGTGTGCATTTGAGAAAGAAGCTAATTATTAGCTTATACATATTTATAACCACTTGGTTATAAATACTTGGTTAAGAATTTCCATTTTTAACAAATAAAATAAGATAATATGTTTATATATATATAAACATATATATATTATATATATATATTATATATTATATATATATATATCAAGTAAAAGCCAGTAAATATTGTTTTACTTTTAAAATTGTGTGACTTTTCCAAATCATGTTTGAATAATCATATTTTAAGCCCCATTTCTGATACTTTGAAATGAAAGACAGTATTGGGTAGGTAATTTTTAAAAATATGTATAGTAAAGTTTCAAACTCCACACAATTTATTTGTGTTGGCCTAAAGGAGAAAATATACCAGAGGGAAATTCACGTAATACTCAATGTATTTTTAGATAAAAATAGATGTTTTGTTTCAAAAGATTACATATCTGGTATTAGAAATTATAAAATATGAAAAGTAGAATTGTCATGGTCCAGTTTTTGGATGTAACTAGTAACACATTAGTATGGTTCTTGTGAGAACTGTGCATGTGTGTTCCATTTACAACATATCCTATACTTGTCAAAGTTAAAAATAAACACAATTTTTTAGGATCCATCAACTTCATTCAGTCTCACTTGATCATCTTCTTGAACTTTCTATTGTAATTGTCTGTGACCTTATTATCTGGATGGTTTAGGAGAAGAAAACTTAAATTCTTATTTCCTAGTAGCCAGGCTTTGGTTCATGTTTCTCCAGTTTTCAGCATTAAATTCCTTGTAGGGAAATTGGTTATGATACTTACAGTTAACAAGGCTGTAATTTACTGTAGCATAATGATGGCTCTCTACTCAACCATTGGATCATCTTAGTACTCTCTGTGAAAACTCATATGTGTGTGTGTGTGTGTGTGTGTGTGTGTTTCCTGTCTCCATCTTTGAGCCAAAAAACATTTTCTCTTTTTTTTCTTAGCTTAAGAACTCATTTGTTTTTTAGTAACCTGGAAAGTTTTTTCTAATCTCTTCAGGTTTGTTGTTTGCCCTTTTTAGGTCAAGATTTTCTTCTCTTCTTCAACTACTTCTTGGCTCAAAGTACTTTACTATATAAGATATTTTGCTTTCTATTGCTTTCTGCTAAGAGCCCCATGTTGAGTTCTTCATTTCCTTTAACTTCTTATGTGTCATGTTGACTATTCTTGTGCTGAAGGGACTGTTCACAAAATGACCTTTTCCTCCTTTTCTCTCATCAGTGGGGCCATAGATTTTACTTTCTTGGTCTTTTTCAAGTTGCGTATAATTTAGATAAAGTAGATTTTCTTCACTTTCAGCAGGACCTACTCCAAGTTCTCCTTATCTATATAAGATTCCTGTCACCCTTGTGACACCATAAGATTTTCCCAGTAGACAGCATGATCCTGCCATTGTTTTTATCTCTTGGCCACAACATCATGACAAAGGCCAGGATCAACAACTTAAACAGTAGGAGGATAATGGTATGGCCATGAGTTTGAAGAGTGGACACATTATCTTCTTGGTGGATGTGATTGAAAACTTACTTGAGATCTTGCCTTTAATACCTTACCATTTGCTCACAACAAAGAAAAAGAAATGACTAAGGTTCCAAACATAAAACCAAGCATGACCTCATTAATTTTAGCCTTATAAATTAAAGTGATATAATCAAAGATAAGTATTTTCCAAAAAGAATGTTAATAAATTTCAAAGAAAAATCTCAAAGGCATGTATATTCCTGCTGAATTCCCTAAAATAAATGTTTCATGTTATCACTCTAAGCAACAAGATAAATTAACTTTCAGTATGAAACTTTTAGCTATGAGCTAAATAAATGCTAAATGTCATCAACTAGAATTCATTGCTTGGGTTTTAAATAAATTAATATAAAGTTCTTTTTTCTCACAATACTTGAGTGGATATATCGGTAGAATTTACATTATACTACGTATAGCAACTCAGATTATGGTAGCCAAAGATTGTATTTCTAAATATACTTTTCACAGATTAAAAAGAAGTCCCAAATATAGGCCACAAGAAACTGGCTTGGGGACAACATGATAGGAATGCAATGTTTTCCCTTTAGTTTTCTGTAGTTATTATTCTTATGTTTTAAGAAACCAAGCTATTATTTTCATTTTTTTCAAAAAGAAAGATGAATAACAGTGACAAAAGGATATGGCAATTTGAATCAGCCTCCTTAGACCTCAGCACTAATATTTGGATTTATATCACATGGAAATCACTTATAAGGGTGGCTTTATAATAAATTTATTTATCTGGGCAGTGTACTTAACCCAAAAATAATCATTGTTCTGCCTCTAAGCCATTGGTAATAAAGTCTGTTCCACAGAAGAACAGAAAACTTTTGAGTCTCTATGTTGAAAAACTCATTTTTTATACATAAATTTATGCATGTATATGCATAAGTGAATGTAGTGGGAATGGGACCAGGATCAGAAGAAAAGCTTGCAACCAGGTCTTCTAAAAACAGAATCAACAGCATGTAAGGTTAAAAGGATAGTCAGAAAATACTCACATTTTACTTTAGAAGAAATAATATTAATTAGAGGATATTCCTGTCCATTAGCTTCTTAATAACCATCCATATCCATGATTTTATCTTGAGACCATACAAGTCATGTTCATGGTTTCTTTTGTTCATGAAATCAAAAGCCTCAGAATATGTTTGTAAGGGCTCCAAGCAGCTTTATAAGGTTTTTCTACTGAGTTTTACATAAAATTCTCTTTAAAGACAGATAAATAAGAACTTTGTCTAAATTCTGTGAATTTATAAGCTTGAGTATTATTCTGACAAGTTTTATGGACTGACATTTGTTTTATGTTAGGCAACTAATAAGTTAGTGAATGTATAACATGGACACAATGTGGAAAATGTCATTTTAAAATATATAATATATTCTAAGATATCTAATATCAAATATCAAATGAATAAAATGAGAAAGAGCTTCAATAATCTTCAAGGCAATAAATATCACTCAGACACCTTATGAGCCTGAGTTTTTAATTAATTTAATTAATGAGTTTTGCAAAGACACTTTGGCAAGTGATCCTTGACAAAATTTAGAATTTATAAAAAAAAAAGGAAAATAATTTCCTATACAATTACAAAAAAACACGTCACAAACCAAATTACCAAATTCATTTGCCACTTTAGTGAGATGAGGTTCCAGTTATGAATGCTGTTCATGTTACTATTCCATCCCAAGAACTACCAAGAGAATTAAAGAAAAAAAGAAACTATAGAAAAAAATATCACTTTTCATTTTTTTGTTACAAAAATGAGTTTTATAATATAAGTGTTACATCCCACAAATCATTTTGGATATAGGTAGTGTACTGAATTTAATCCAAAATGGCCACAACATAGAAGCCAAGCCTTTGATCATTTGCATAGGCTTTGACGTTTTTAATCAGTTTGTTTCTTAAATTAATACTACATTGCAGTCTCTAGTCATTCTCTTCAGTTCCCAAATTTGACCATCATCCAATGAAACCAACTTTTCATATTAGTAAGGTTTCTAGTTTTGATATTATATCACAAATTCCAGATAGCAAAGGATGCTTGCAAACATTATCGTTTTCATTGAGTTTGTTTTGAAGCTTTTCAGTTTTATGGTTGTTCTTAGTCCACTTCCTTTATTTTTTCCTTCTTTTATTTTATCCCAGAAAATAACAGTAGACCATGATGATAAAAAAGAGGTAATGTAGACTATTTCAGGAAAATTTAGTGAGCTACTTTCTTTAATTTATAAAAAGTGAGAATTATGAGCATGGAGAATAGTCTGGATCAAAGACAAGTGGCAGAATGTGTGGTGTCCTATAATTTTCAAAAGTAGGACATAGTGGCCTTTATCTGGCCTTATTCTGTGGTCAGATATGGGGGGCAGAGAAAGACAAGATGACCTTTTAGACACAGTTCCAACTCAGAAAACTTTGCAGACCTTAAGAATTTGAAAAATTCTACTTGCATAAATCCACTAGGCTTTTTAAGGCTGAAATTAGATTTCACTGACTTCTATTGTCTTTGGTTTTCAGTGTTTTGGTGCATGACAAGTGGCCTGCCTGCACAAAATGTTTATGTTCATTCCTGATAATCTTCAGATTCTATATTACTGAAACATGCTTTTGATGATATATGTCATTTTTAAACCATTGACTAAATGTTGATAATGACAACTTTAATGTTGAATTATAATGTTTTATGTTATGTAATATTATAATACAAATGCTCATCTTTATGTTATTTTCAAGTTGTGACATAGCTGTTGAAGAATCACTGCATCATTTTTAGTAAAGATGAATTTTCAAACATGAATTAAATCCTTTGATCTGTCTTAAATTCCATGACTAAAGAACAATAAGAACCTTCATCTCTTACTCTTATACCTTGAAAATCTTATAAACCACAGGTTGCTTTCTTATGACATTAATATGTGTCTTAATTTTCAATGCACAGAATTCAGTGTTTCTCAGTAATACTCTTTTACTGTCCTCTCAAAAGGCATTTCTCTATGTTGCTGTCTGTTGTGAAGATATTTTCCATCACATTTTCAGTGAGACTTTGGCACCATTTCAAAATTTCAACAAGATGCATAGAAATGGAGTGTGCCTTCATTCTTTTCCCATCCTGTCCTAGTCCTTTTAGCTGCTGCTATGGCAACAGACTGGCAACAGTTGTGGAGGAGACCGAGCTCAGACTAAAGCCAGATGGAGAGAATCGGTGCCAGTGGCAGCATCACAAGGAAGCTGTGTGTAGCAGTGATGAATTGCAACTTGGCAAAGATCCTCTCCAATAGCTAGGCAAGATGGAACAGAAAGGAAAAGGGCAGAAACTATAGAACACCATATATGCTAAGCAATTGTTCACTTGAGTGTAGGTCATGTTAATTGGAAATCTAGATTCACTACTTTTTTTTTATAATGCCAAATATGCAAATATCAATTTTTTAAAATCTTATGACCTTTATAATTCACTGTCTATGAGATAGTCTCTCTAAAAATTAATTTTAAATTCTATCTTCCACTCTCACAACTAAAGATCCTCTGAATTTTTATTATTAAGGGTATATGTCTTTATTACTTTTGGTGACAAAGGAAGTGTAACCATCAGTTTAAAGTTTTGAAATTGTTAAATGCATAATGATTTGTTGCAAATATTTAAAGGTATTTCTTTAGAGTTAGTAAGAGTTTTCTATTATTGATGTTTTGTGATATAATAATTAAAATTAATATTAGATAAATGGAAAAGAAAAATTGAAACAGTCTTTGAAACAATAAAACAGAGATCTCTGTCAAAGAGTTGATCTTTATGCCAAATAATACTTCTTGAAAAAGAGACTGTAAAACCTTTCTAACTGGTGAATAAAGATGGAAATAGAACAACAGTATAAGACATTTTTAATCTTTATTTATTTATTTATTTATTTATTTATTTATTTATTTATTTTTCCTACTACCTGAATTGAACTCAGGACCTCACATTTGCCAGGCATACACTGTGCTTCTGAGCTATATCCTCAGATAAAACATTTTTTAAAAATAAATTTGAGTAACTAGTTTTTTGATTAAAAACTTGCATTTGTGTTTCATTTTTTTTTACTTTATTAAAAATGAAAATTAATTTAGAAATCAGAGGAATACAGAATAATGTATTTCATTTTTATTTTAAGTTGTAAACTGAAGATAAAATTTAAGATCAGTTTTATTTCCTAAATATGAATTGCCTCATAATAGATATCTCTGATTTATTCATATTGTTTTTAGATTCATAGAAGGAAAACATGTAAATTATCTTAAGAGCATGTGCATTTGAGTTGGGTACAATAGTTCACACCTGTAGCAATAGTTACTCAGGAAGCTAAGACAGGAATGTTGCAAGTTCACAAATTTGAGGCCAACCTGCAAGACTTAGCAAGACTATTTCACAATAAAAATCAAAAAGACTAGGGATGTTAGAGAATATCTGTGGGTTTGATTTCTAATCCAAGAAGGGGGAAAAAAAGAGACAGAAGGGTATACACTTGAAACATGACAATAGAATAAATGATACAATGTTTCTGAATATTAAGGAACATTTTAATCTCATCTAAATTGGAATTAGATGAGATTGGGAGATAAGTGTAATTTGTAGCTTAACCTTAAGATATCAGATGTAGTGAATAAACTGGATGAGGACACACTATAATTATTTCTTGTTTTGTTTTGTTTTGTTTTGAGACAGGGTCTTGCTATGTGGTTCAGATTGGCCTTGAACTCACTATGTAGCCTAGGCTGGTCTTGAACTCTCAGCAATACTCTTGCCTCGATCTCCTGAGTGCTGCGACTACAGGCACGTGTCACCATTCCCAGCTCATAATTTGTATTTGACAGAAATTGTCATAAATGATAACCTAAGGTGATCACCTTTAAAAATATATTACAGTAAGACATACATTACCATTAATTCTCCTCAAAATACTCCCCCTCACTCTGAATATATTTATAACTTCATTCTTGACAATGTGTTTTTTATATTAATTTTCTTGAGTTAAACATATTGCAAATATTTTAATCTCCCCTTATATGTATCCTTTTACTTGTTGATCAAATTAAACATAGATACAGCCTCAAAAATTTTTTATTTCTTTATTGTGAAAGCATTCAATATTCTTTCATCAAACTTTTGGGAATATACAGCATGATATATTACCTATATTTATCCTACTATGCAATAGTGTAAGAGGAATATCTTATCTAGTTATAACTTGGTCTTCTTTGATCATATGATAGGTCTATTTTTAATTATTTTGAGGAACCTCCATATTATTTTCTATAATTGCTAAACTAATTTACATTTACACTAACTGTATCCATGAATTTTTTTCTCCACATCTTTTGTAGTACTTTTTATCTTTTTCTTTTTTTATAGCCATTCTTACCAGAATAAGATCATATATCATTGGGATTTTGATTTGCATTGCTCTGATAATTACAAAACTGAGAATTTTCCATTTACTTTTTGGCCATTTGTATGCCTTCTTTTGAGATATATTAGTTTAGGTTAATTGCCTGTTTTTAAAATCTTGTATCTATTTGCATAAAAATCTAACAGTATAAGAAATTGCAATGGTAGTTATACCTCAGCAGTGGATTTGCACTTAGCTTTTAAAATTTATAAACTGTTGACCTATTTGCACTTTTAATCATTTTTGTCATCAAACATATTAGCTTTTTAGTCAACAAGAATTAAAAATATTTTAAATAGTTATTAACTGAAAATATGCTATAAGCATAAAAGTAAAACTTATACTTTGAGATAATTTATTTCAGATCTACAAGCAGTAATTACTATGGATATACTAATGGAAACACACATACAGTTCTTCTTAGTGAAAATATTATTTCAAGATTCCACACCATGTGTCTGTGTGATAAATTAAATTATCTGTGAGTTTTTGCAACTCTCACCTTATATTGATTCTGTAGTATTTCATTATGTAATATTCATGTAATTACTAAAATCATATACCAGTATATATAAAGCTTGCTTATTTGGTAGCACCCAATAAAATTAAAGCATAGTCAGTTGCCTTACAAAAATAACTGTGCAATAAGTTTTATAATGAGAATCACAGGTAATAACCTAAAGTATTTGACCAAACCTAACAATTTGAGTTACTGAAATTTTAAAGCATATTTTTAGATTGACTGTTAATAGCATAAATTTTAGAACTAAATTATTAAATGTTTAAGAACATCTCTAAATTATTTTATAAAATCAACATATAACATTCTTCCTATCTGAACTGTACTGAAAGTAGCTGATGTCATATAACTTCATCATTCAAGTATGTTTCAAGATATTTTTAATGTTATTCCATTGCTCTTATTTTTATCATAATTTGACATATTAAATGTAAAAGATTGAAATAATAAACTTTGCTTGAAAAGAAGGGTAAGAATGTAATAAATCTTCAATCTTTTGTGTTATGTTTACTTTTATCACACAATTCTATCCAATTTATTAGGGGCCACAAAATGAGGCCATTTTGAGTGAAGTTGTATTTCTGGTGCTATGCATATGAAATACAAAAAGAGGCAATTAGTATTTTTGAAAATGATAAAATTATATCATTTTTATCTAGTAAATGATGAAAAATGAATGAAGTGAGAGATTCATCTTGAACACAAAAGGAATAAAAGTTGTAGATAAACTTGGTCAGATACTTTAGTAATGATGGTTCTTTCAGCAGTGGAGAAAAAAAAAAACATTTGAAATTGTGGTATTTTTATTTATTTATGGAAGAAAAAAGTAAAGCCCTTTAATAAGAAAATTGAGAAAGAAGAAGTAAGAAGAGGGAAACAGACTGGAAGAAACTGCAACCATTTTACATAACAAATAACATAACAATATATAAAAATTACAATGCTTAAATTCCTTAGGCATTAAATGATCCAATCTATTCTAGAAAAGCATGGAATCACTGAGCATCTGTCAGACCACTAAGATCAATTCCATCATGATCTGACTCCTGAAAACCCCTTTGGATTTATCACTTTGTCATTACACTCTTGGAATTCTATGACCTGTTTATAGTGTTTTTCTTTGCAGTTTTCCAAATAAGCAGTTTTTCCTTCATGCTTCCATATGTGGCATCTGTGGCTCTACCTTTTTGAGATAGTCTTGTTACCATTTTTACCTGGTTAATTCTCTTACTTCAGGTTGCAGCTTCAGCAACATCCTGTCCAACAAGTGTTGTCGTTAGGGTTGCCAGATAAAAATACAGGATGCCTACTTATATTTGAGTATTTAAAGCATAGTCATGCAAGTTTTAATTAATCTGTATATGTATTTGCTAAAAGTTAAAACTCTAATTGTCAGTTGCAGAAAGAAGAGGGTAGTGTGTGTGTGTGTGTGTGTGTGTGTGTGTTAGCACCGGGTCATCAATCTATCAAATGGCTATGTTTCCCATTAGAATCTGCAACTTCTTGATACCAGGGGCCATGTCTGGTGTACTCCTCACCCAGACAGTGCTGCCTGGTAAGTTGACCCATTATAGGCTCATCATACCACATTGCTTGCTAAAGGCCCACATTTAAGAAATACATGCTATTTTGCCTAAGCATCTTGCTAAGATAAGCTAGGATTCTATCCAACTTAACTTTTAACCATTGATTGTGAAGAGACAGAATACCTTACTCTTTGTGCTTATATTTAAGTAAATGAAATTCATGGAATTTATGAAGAATCAACCAGTCTCATATACTTTTCTATTTATTATCAGAAAATGGAATTGGATCCTGGAATTGGTACAAGTGTGATTTTTTAAAAAAATTGTTAGATGCTTTCTAACAATCCCTTCAGGTTTTCCCTCTGTTGATTTCAAAACAAAATCTTAATGTTAGTGCATGAGTGTTAAGACTTTGTTTTCTAAACTATTTTCAGCCACAATGGTTTTATATTTTTTTACATGCCTTGTCTTTCTAGCACACAAAACTACTTCTTTCTCAAAATTCAAAGAAAGTTCACATTTCTGCAACTTTGTGCTATACCTTTACCTTCTTTTTGCCTTAGAAATCTAAGCTGTGACTCAAATCAAACAACTTACCTTCTCAGAAGCCTGTGCCCAGTAGTCCTCACTTATCTGAAACTGCTCTTTTTCATCAGGAATACTATAGGGTCTTATTTGTCTCAAAATCAACTCACTACACATCAAGTTTTCCAATATGCTATGTACTATTTGGGCACCAGTTACTAACAAACTACAATTTGTTAGTAACTGTTTTCTCTGTGAATTGGGTAACCAAAGTTTTAACCTGGGAACTACTCAAAACTTGAACCATGGTGCTCTCCAGGTGAGCTTTGAAGATGTGTTTCCTCAGTTTGACAAAATTGTGGTTATAGCACCATCAAATCATGCAGTAAATGAAAATACTGAAATGTTATGCTCAGGGATGGATTGAGAAACAGCAATAGCTGTAGTAGTATTTATCCTTTAGTACTGTATTTCTCTATTATTTCCCTAATATTCTGTGACTTAACACTTTCTGATCTTTTTCAATAGGGCTACAATCGTTGCAATTTCTAAATAGCTTCTATTTTTCCAGTATGAAGTTTAGTACATGTTCACAGATTGTATTTTATGAATACTAGTAATTACTGAGGGCATTTCAATATATTTTATTAAAATATGGAAATATCTTTTAAATCAACCTTACCTAGAGTTCAATACAAACACACCTGACATGTTGTTTTTGTATTACAGCAGAATATATGCAGTCCCTAATCTTTGATTGAAATAAATTACTTTAAAAGTAGATAGCATACTTTGTCCCTCAATGCCAGGGGTTTTTAACCTTTCAACATATATTTATAGAGCTATTTCTAAATGTGTACCAATGTTTGGTATTTATTAGTAAAATAAGTAGAAGAAAGTTCCACATATATATGCAGTTCATATTGTGCAGATGTACACAGGCAATAAATATAATAAAGAGTAAATTATATACTGTTATGAAATCTAGAGTTTTATTTAAAAACTCACACCAGTGTAAAATCATTTCCATGATTCAGGAATAGGTTGCTGGCGAATTTTTGGCAGGAAGCAGTTTGCTGCAAGAAACCTGGTGGTCAGGGGAGACCTCACTGAGGTGTAGAACTAAGCCACTTGAATAAAGAATAATGACACATATTGGCAGTAAGTTCCTTATACATTTATCCATATTTGATATTCCTAATTTAGTATATGTTGAGTATTTGCCAGTCAAGATTACTATAGTAATAGTATGGTACAACTTCTAATATATTTAAAAATGAACTGTATTATATTATTTAAAAATTAAAAACATCAAATTGATATTTTCAATCCAAGACCCAGTGCTTCTTTCCTATTACTTAGCAAAAGGGGTCTGGCTCTGAGTTTATGAAATCCATACTTCCAGGGCTAATTTACTACATGGTTCACATACAAATCTTGAATTTTCTAAGAAGTTGGTCATAGTATATTAGTTTTATTTTATTTCCCTTTCTAGATATACTCATCTCAGAAAGATAATTTAATGAAGTTGTACTGTATTTTTCTGCAAACCATGTTCTGTGTAACAAACTACTTCACATAATAATATTCTTGCCTTTTTTCTGAAAATATTTTAAAAAGTGAAGCCATAATAACTGAAAAAAGAACTCACATTATTTTGTCTAGTTTCTAAGAGAAAATAAAAAATAAAACCATCAGATAATGCACTCATATGTGTGCTTTGTAAAGTTGCTCATGGCTAGAAAAATTCATGTTTGTTAAAGTGCACACTAGAGTAAAGCTCTGATATAAGCTGCCATTAATTTTGAAGTGGCCTAGATATATCAAAAATAATGATTGGGGCACCATATATTGCTCTCACAAAAAAAGTATATAGAGCTGATTCTGCACAGTTCCATCCTGTTAGTGACCTTTTAAATCAACAGTGCTATTCTAGAAAATGCATTTGATATTAAACAAGAAGTATTTGTAAGAAAATTTGAGTCATCTTAGAAAAGTTTCATTCTTTCTATCTAAAATTATCAAACACAGTGTGACAAAAACATGTTTTCACCATTTAAAAATTCTTAACTATGTATTTGATGTTATATATGACACTTTTTCAGTTTTTTATGCATATCAATTAGAAACATTTTTAATAACCAAAAGTGTTTTGAATACATTATGAATAAGAACATAAAGCTGTAAATTTCTGTTTCAATTAGTCTTAGCATTAGGTAGAACAGTGTTCAAAATTTTAATATGCCTTTTATAACTATATAGCATAGCAAAGTAAAAAACTATTACACATAAAGAAAATTTTAAAATGCCTTATAAATTATGGACCATGTTAATGGAAACATACAAAAGATGTCCATGAAAATTAGGCAATAGTAAATAAATTTTGTGCAATTACAATAATTGTGACTTTACCAAATGGCATATATTATTTAGTTTTCTTGTTTACTATTATTAATTTCATATTTGAAGATTTCTGGGTTTTCCTAGTTCAAAAACCACATAAATATCCATCTGTATATATAAATGTAGATATAGATTTATATAATTCCTTTACAATATTGTTGGCATAATAATGTCTTTATAATTTTGCCAAACTTTTATACTTAATTTACATATTTAGCATTTAGATGAGAAATTAAAATAATTCTTCATCATTTGTTTGTTAGAGCTTTATTTTCAAATGGGTTTGTTATGCATTCTCTTGTTTGATTTAGAATGCCACCTTAATGTTTATCATTTATAGAGTACAGAGGATGAAGATAGAGCTGATACATCTAAAATTGATGGTGGATAATTGTAGATGTACCCCACACGAAGATGTTTTTCATTTAGTATCAAATATAGCATTATCATTTTTTTTTGCAGAATAACTCTTTATCCTTGATATATTTATTAAAACCAGATTCATGTCTGGTGTTAGGCCTTTTGAGAAGAATGGTTGAGATCTGAGTTCTGTAAATTCTTTTTCCTGACAGCAAGAAACATAGTACATACATACTTGTTGATTATGAGAGATGTTAGAGAGGTCTTAAGATTGGTGTTAATTTGTTCTCTATTCCTGTGATTCAATTGTGATTTCAATTGTCCTGTTGGTCAGCAGGACAGATTAACACCAGAACATTTTTGCTGCTCTGTACACATAATGTCTTTCTTTTGTCCTTTCCTTCTTTCTTTCTTGCTTCCTCCTTCTACCCTTCCTTTCATGAGTCCTTCATCCCTTCCAAACTTTCTGTTCTTTATCCATACCTCCCTCTCTTTCCATTTCTCCCTTTTTATTTCTTTCCTTTCCTCTTTGGCTCTTTAACTTGGGCTGTCTTGTAGCTCTCACTGAACTGTCAGGTGAGCTATCTCTTTTCTCCTTCATTAACTAATTGCATAAAATTTCAAATATTGTTTAAGTTGTTAAACTTCTTTTGAAAGCCAATATTTTAATTTTATTAGGTGTCTGACAAGTGGGTTTAATCCAGTGTTAGTATCGCAATGTCTCAATGGCCTTTCTTTCAAAATTTCTTATGGTCTGCTGACTAGCAACAAAAACAAAACAGAACAAAGCAAACAAACAAAAAATGAAGCACCAAAAACCAACAGAAAAGTACAGGCAAGCTTTCTGGAGCCTAAGTGAGGAAACATGTTAATTTGTTAATGGCACTGAACAGAATCACACCAAAGTTTCAAAATGCACTCTAGGGCTGGAGATTTAGCTCAGTGGCATAAGCGCCTGCCTTGCAAGCATGCAGTCGTGAGTTTGATCCCTGGCACTGATTTAAAAAAAAAAAAAAAAAACACTCTACTTTAGTTTTTTGGCTTTTATTCATGACTTCCTGAGTTTGAGGTCCACTGCAAGCATTTCCCAGGACTCAAGGCATGATTTCTGTCCTTTCTTCACATTTATGAGTCTCAGTTCTGGAACAAACCACCACTTCTGATGTGCCGGTTCTTTCTGTCTTGGAAGGCTAACACACTTTTGCGTAAATGTCTTCTTCAACTGGTTCTCATAAGTTCAAAACTGTAACACTTTTTTAGTGGAGACATGTCCCTGTGCATTTTTTAGTGATTTATTATTTAACAAACCAGTATTAAGAACTAAAGTTTTCCAAGAGTTTACAGTTTAGAGAAATTAAGGTGTTTATTTTAAAAATGAGAATATAAACCAACCTATGAGAATGATAAAATAAAGGGGTCAAGAAAGAAATTGTTGATGGAATTTTGTAACAGAATTTGCTTCATAGAATATGTTGATGGAACTAGAAGCAGGAGCAAGTTTTTAATAAGTGAGGCTTAGTGATGTGAGTTTTCCTAAGACCACATGTGGAAAGACAAATTTTGGGAGGATACAAACATTTGAAGGTATAAACATTTTTAGGAAAATAAAAACAACTTAATTCATCCTAAGCAAAAAACGTCTAAGAGCTTATTGTGGTACTTTAGAATTGGAGAGAAGAGCTCCTTAAGTGATATACTTGAATGCTTTACTTAAGGTAGGACACAGTGGTGTCAGTGGAAGTCTTTGTGCATGGCATCATTTGACTAGTGAGGTGTTTTAGCAGCTCATTTATCATGTATTTTGTTATTGATTTTCAGACTGTATTAGAACAAGTGATGACTTGTGAATGGACAAGATAAAAATATAACAAATGCAAAGGAGAATTTTAATTTTTATTTTATGTTTCTGTTTGATTTTTTTATGAATAAAATGTGTTTATATACTGTTTTTTTCAGTTCCAAGTTTAGCACAGACTATATATAAAACAACACAAACAAGAAAGGAATATTTACAATGTTTTCTAAATCAGAACAGGCTTACGAGGCACAAAGGATGAGGCTGTGAATTCTAAGGCATTTCTATAATTTTAATTTTGAAAATCATGAATGGAGACAAGAGAAAGGATGGCTGTAACACTGGCTTAGCAAATCATAAGCATCCATGAAAACTCCATTTATTATACAGTTTACTTTTAAAATTTATGTGTTATATTTTATACTGCCCATTATTTTCCTCAGGATTAGTGGCTAAAGTTGTTTTAATATATATGTGATTCATTTTTTAGTAAATCTACTCTCCTCATAGAACAAGATTTATTTTTACTGATCTGTGGTTTTATTTAATTTATTCTTACTTTTTAATTTTTAATCAGTACATATTTGGAGGAATGAGATATTGTTTTGTCCTCAATACTTATTTTTCCTATCCTTTGTTCTACCTCCATTAAGCTCTTAAATTAATTATTATATCTACTTTATTTTATAAACTACTTAAAAGTGTTTAGGATGACAGTAGTCATAAATTAATAAACATGCATACTTTTAAGCATTAATATCAATAGAAAAACTTACTAAAATTGAGCAAGATCTAGGTGGATTTTTTTTTAATCTTTTTGAGACAGAGTCTCACTATGCAGTTCAGGCTGGTCCTAAACTCACTTTACAGTCCCAACTGGTTTTGAATTCATAATGATCCCTCTGCCTCAGCCTCCTAAGTGCTGGGATTACAGGTGTTCACCACCACACCCAGCTCTTGATCTGGGTGGATTCTTAAAGTTTCCAGTACAGTTTTACAGTATGATCACACCAGTGTTTACTTTAGCAAGAACTCTGGTAAGTCTAATGTATGTGGTCAACTGACCACAACCTTTAAAAGTCGAGCTTAATTCTTCTTTCCTCCAACAAACATAAGAGGCACTTTACTGTACACAATAAGTTTGTACACAATGGTTTACATATCAGGAACACTTTCTTTTTTTTAAGAAAAATTTTCACAATTCAATTGTAAGCCAATTAGAGAATAACAATTTGGATTTTGTCTTTTAATTTATATTTTATCCATTCATAAAGTATCACTCTAGAGACAGATATATAGTGGATATTCATGGAATGAATAGCACAATAATAGTAGAACTTTCACAGGATGAGATCGTTGTTTTTATAATGTTTACAATAGATACTTTATTGCTTGAACGAGGAGCTTTGATATGTAGCATGTCCTAGTGATTTTGAAATCACAGGACATCATACTGAGTTATTCATGCATCACAATGAAGTGAAGTGTGTGAAGTAGGCACAGGCCAAATACCTAGTCATTTTTCCTACAAAACATTTTAGAATGGTTTGTAGTTTTACTGTCCAAAATGTATATAACAGTTCATCTACTGTTATAATTATATACTGTATTTTTGTTTTAGAATATAATCTAGTATTACCTAGATGGTCAAAATTGACATGTTTTATCTTCTCTGTCCTATAAGTAGATATAAATAAGCTAAAAGATAGTTCTTCTTTGCTGTCACAGCTTTTTATACTTTGTGTTCTGTTTCTAGTTCCAGTTCACTTTTGATAAGTTTTAAAATATTGTATAAAATATGTCATAATTTTAATGATCACAGGTATATAACTGTATTACCATATCAGAGGAGTAAAACATGTCTCTTTGGTTAAGGTTTCATTTGAATTATCTAACTTAAAATTCAACTTCTTGAGAAATATGCTAACCTGAACTCTAATAATTCATTGCTTATTTTATTCTGCTTCAATTCTAAATTTCTACCTAAATCCATAGAGATAGAAATTTATTTCTTTAAGAAACTGTATTGATTTTCTGATTACAAATGCAAAATAGTATAAAGTATTGGAAAACACATACAATTATTGTGATAGTGTTACAGTCAATCTTATTTGAGTATCTTACTGATTTTCTCAATTCTTTTCCAATAGATTTATTACTTATTTATAAACTACTGTTGTGCTCAGAGTTGTGTCTTAGGTAATCTTTTCTTATTCTACACACTCCTCCTGTGTAGAATGAAAGCTGGCTCATTCATTGTTGTGGTTGGGGTTGTGGATGAGAGGTTGGCACGGCTGGCTTTATATGAGTATCTTCAGCAGTACACAGAGCCCCATGCTTAGATGGCCCCTGGCTTGGTTTAAACTGTGTCACTGTCTTGCAATTTTTAATACTGTTTGACTATGGAGACTTGCATTTTTGTTTTTCACTAACCACACATAATGTGTTGCAGGTGTTGGGTTTGTAGAATGTAATAAGATCTAGCTTTTTTTCACATCCAAAGTCATGAACTTTGGATCAAGTTCTCTCAGTCAAAAGGAAGTATTACCATAGTTTTGCACAAAATTATCATTAGCTTTCATGACTCATGATTATGGTGCTGAAACCTCTTCAAATGAGACTTTGTCTAATCCATTTTCCCTAACGATGAAATGTAGATAGCCATTCACCAAAGCCAGTGTCCTCTAAATTCTTACCTCTTGCTAAATTCATATTGTAAATGTCATATCCACATATGCAAATGCCTAGTAATTATTTCCAATAGAGTGAGATATAAGCAATTTATTCTTATAATGTCCAAAACTTAGACACAAGTTTTTTTTCTGAATAGAGGTCTGCATTTTCTATATTAAATGTTTAATACTTTTACCACTTAAATACAACTAGAAACTCAGAGCCATCGTTTGTCCGTTTTCCTTGTTTTTTTTGCACTCAATTTATCATTGTGTAATATCAGATTTACTTTTTAAATTGTATTTCATTCTTTCTGTAGAAGGTTCAAATTACCATCAACAGTTTAACAAACAAATTACCAAACAACAGTTTTTCTTGGATTTTTCCTGTTGTTTCTCTAAGTACATTGTACAAAGGTATTTTCATTTGTCATATTTCTTCTAAAATACAAATTTTGAGCAACATTCTGAAAGTTATGTTGTTGTTCTCAATCTTCATTCACTTAACAAAGTTCTTATTCCAATTACCTTGTGAAATACTGGTAAGATTGATAATCTACTTTCTGAATCTTTTTTTTTTTTTGGTTGAATCTTAGATTTTCAATGCAATGATAAAATGTAGAGGTTTTCTTTATTTCTTATTTTTGAGAAATCATAGTATAATACAAAGGATTGTTATTAACACACTAATGATTTGTCATAAGTGGTATAGTTTTGAAATTATGTTGGATGTCATGTTCTGATTATTTATAATGACTCATTTGCATATACCTCAGGGTGCTGTGTGTCTTGAGAATAGTATTGAGCTAAATTAGCACAATATATGATCTTAAAAATTTATTTACATTATCATTTTTTTCAACAGGTATTTAACCTCATGCAAAGTATAAGTAAAATGGCAGTAATATGATGGAAAAATATTTCATTGTATAAGGAACATATGGTCTAATGAAGAAGACAGATGAATAAACAACTAATTATGCCACATCAATAGATGACAAAATAAAGCATTAGGGAATTGTGAGAACATACAAGGAAGGATTTCCAGGACAATCCCAAAAGACACAGGAAAGGTTTACTACAGGAAGTAAAGGCTAAGTTTTTAAAGAAGCTTGGAGTAATTGGCTAGAAGGTAAAAACACAAGGTCAAGAAATCCAAAGATACCTATGGCCTCTTTAATTGATTTACTGCTTCTTTTTGATGAAGTTAGGAAATTTTTAAGCATACATTAAAAATAATTGTGCAAATATTACTAATGAACAATGTTTTTATTTTTGAGCTTGTTTTAGATACATAGATGTATTACTGGAAAATTATACTTTTTTTTGAATATTACAGCTCAGCCCTATTTTTCATGTCATTAATAAAGAAACTTATAAGGCAGAATAAAACTGTTTTCTTATAAAGGATAAAAAAGCCACTTGTTCATATTCCATCTTACATTTCTTTCATAAATGTTAAATACTTTCTGTTCAATAAATAATGTTTCATTGAGAAAAGATGATTAAGATTTTTCTATTTTTAAAATTGTATCAGTTAGCCTTTGTTATCAATGAATGAATAGTACACAATGGAATACAAGTGGTTCTTCAGAATATATTTCTATTACTTTGTCCTAGTTTTAGTTGAGAGAAAAAGTACAGGTTTACATAGTAAATTTTAATTGCTATAAATTAAGATAAACTATTTATAAAGGGAGAAATTATCTTTATATGCAAAATTACAATGTATTTATCTAAAGGAATGTTGATCTCAGAATTAAGTTAAATTATGCTGTAAGTAGCTTCCAGTGTATATATTGTGCAGTATCATTATAAATATATCATTGATAGAATAATTTTTTCCTTAATTTTTCATGATGACAAGTACATTTGTTCCTATTGAAATAAATTACCTGTTTGAATTGCAAAGTAGGTAAGTCTTTTCATATTAATTCTAATAAATCAATTTTTTAAAATATTTCTATAAAGTTCCATATGTAATTTGATGGTCACTAGGATTTGTAAATCTTAATCTAGTTATGTCAAATACATTATTTTAAAAATTAAATGTCAATTTTTAAAATATATGCAAGCTAAAATATATTAATGTACTCTTTTCTCTTTATATTTTATTGTCTTGACTTCTGGGTAAAATGTGCAAATATTTGTAAAGAAATTGTGAGATATTAAACTGGTTGATTCTGGATTAATGTAAATTTGCTTCAACAAAATACATATATTAATCAGAACTTTTTCGTGTTATTCAATTTGATCAGAGATTTCAAAGTCAAGTGATTTGTTACAAATGTGGGAAAAGAGGAGGGAGGAGAAGAAAGAAAGAGAGAGAGATTATTTTATGAAAAGGGCAGTTTAAGAGTCAGAAAAATTCAGCATAGTGGATAGGAAAATGTCTCAAGAAAGTTAAGAATGCGACTTCTTGATTCTTAGAGTTATCGCGATCAAGGCAATTATTATCCCTTCCATTCTTTCTGTTTGTCAAAAGAAGAACTTGGATGGCTGTTTCAGTGAAGAAATTAATTGTATAGATGCTTACTCATTCAGCACTCTGCCTACGACTGTAGTGATGGTGCATTAAGTGAGTGATCTTTCAGTGAACACTTAGCACTGTGCTAAGTGCATATCATCTGACTCAAGCCTCACAATCCTATTAAACAGGAATAGGTGGCCAGACCCCACGCTTGTTTATGATCCGAGTGATGTCCCAGGTCAAGGTTTTCTCAATGAGCACAGACAGCAGACAGTTTTTGCTGCAACTGGACCATGGCTTTCCCTCCAGGGCAGTGAGTTCTGCAGAGCACCATGGGTAGCCTGAGGGCTAGCTCCTACAGCACAGCCATGCAGCTCCCTGCTAGTTTGTAAGTTGCAGCAAACTTTCAAACTGTTCCAGTCTTTGATAAATTTCTGTTCAAGTTTTGTGAAAAGTGTGAAAGATTTTGAGAGATATTTTATTTATACTTAGGGGAAAGCTTTAATGGTGTACTACAAATAAATAAGAAATGATCTCATGAAAAATTAAGTGAAAAGTCTGTAATCTCCATTTAAATATCAAATTTAACTATTGATATAAATAAACATTGCAATACCTTATTCATACATTAAAACTATAGACTTGAGATACATAAGTTGGACCCCTTGGCCAAATTTTGTTATTTCCTGTGGTGGGTTAACTAATGGTCGATTAATTCATAACACCCAGCTGAACTGAATCAGCATGGTGATGGGTGTAGAAGGCTTACTGAAGATTGTCACCAACAGCATAAAAAGAGAATTGGAGCGGGGAAGATGGTATGTTGTTAATCTTCTTGGAGAAGCTTGTTGCACTGATTTTCCTGATATGATCTCAGCTGTCCCCATCACCAGAGGAGCTCGGGACTTCTACATCACTGAGGATGAATGAGGTTCTTTTTAGGGGAGCTCTGGTCCTTACTTTGAATGTGGCTTTCTAGTTCCAGTGCAGATTCCACAGCCTGCTGGCAAAGATCCTTTATCCTGCTGGTACACTCTTTCTAGCTTCCACCACTCACATTTGAGGCCTCTCGGTGCAGATCCTTGATACAGATTTGCATGAGACATTGTCCTAGACTTAGGGCCTTCTGTTGGACTCATGGAGGACATTGCTGTGGGATTCAGGCCCTCAGCTGGAATTTGTTGGTTCTCTAGCGAATGGACAGATCTCTTGCACTCTTCTGCAAGAGATATGTTATATTATAAAATAAATATAAATTATAAAATAATCCTGTAAATTATTATGTGTCCTGTATTAAATTTATTCCCTTTTAAACCCTGAGTATGACATATTTTAACACACCAAGGGACTAGAATAAACAGTCTCATGTTCCTTATGAATTAATCCCATCATGAAGATTGTACCCTAATAACCTACTTGCTTCCTAAAGTACTCACCTCCCAGTACCATTGCATTAGGTCTTGGACTGTCAGCATAAGAATTTAGAAGAGACTGTGTTGTCCTTCCAAAGCTTCATGAACTTTTAGATGCGCCTTTTTGGGAGGTAGCTAAATTTAGAGTTTATGATTGATTGATGGTTCAGTGCTAGGATTAAGGGTGCTGGGATTAAAGGTGGGTGGTTGCTGGGTCAGTCCACTGGTTAGATTGGCACCAATTTAATTACAGAAGTCCAGATAAAATAAGAGATGCCGATAGAGGCTTGTCTCCCTCTCTCCTTTCCCCACTCCCCATCCTCTCTCTTTGCTTTTTCCTTCCATTGTTCTTTTTTCTGTCTTGCACCTCCACAAACTGTTACTTCTCTGCCACATGTGTGCCTCCCTACTTTGGAGCCAGCCAATTATAAACTGAAACCTCTACAAACTGTGAGCTAAATAAATCTTTCCTCTTTTAACTTTGGATTTCTGCTATTTTGTTGCAGTAATGACACAAGTAACTAAGACAGGTTTGGTGTGGTGGCACATGTCTATAATCCCACCACAGGGGAGGCTGAGTCAAGAGAATTGTACTATAAATCCAAGGCCAGTCAGAACTACACAGAGACCATGTTAAAAAAAAAAAAAGAACTTATAAGGGGGAGAAAACCATTTAGTTTATCACATTCACTTTTTAAAGGATGACTAGTCTGACCATGGAGGGACTCAGTGTGCAGCACAGAAAGGCAGTCTGCTCTCCCTCCCAGTAGGGACCCCTGGCCTGAGCTGGGAGGAGAACCAGCAGCCACAGAACTCCAACCATGGGGAGACTCAAGGCACAGCACACAAAGGCAGTTTGCCCACCCTCCCAGAACATACAACAATGACCATAAAAGTTTTTGTTAACTCAATATATATAATTAATATTTAGTAGTTTAAATAAACTCAAGTTTATTTTATATACTCATTGTTAAAGCCCATATTACATTATTATAAAGAATATAGGCAGAGATTTTAATCAGTTTCTCTGATAACTGACAGGAAAATAAACACCTCAATAAAATCTTCCAGCATTTAAAAGCATTCAGTTAATTTTTAAGTAATACTTTGATTACAACCTCTCTATGCATTTTTTACAAAGAACAAAATAGAATGAATTTTAACAAAGTATGTTTCATTCATTTGTTTCTTCATTTCATTCAACATTTTTCTTCTAAATAATGATCAAAGACTGAGAGTGAATGATCAAAGACTAAGAGAGTAAGAGATGGTCATTTTCATCAAATAGTTTATATTTTTATGGAAATAGTAGTTATGTAACCCAGACTAAAAAGAATAGCAAATCATATTTTTAAAAATTATGTAATAGAAGAAAATGAATATGTAGGTTAAAAGAAAAGGAGACAGATAAAAATTGATAGGTAAACAGAGCTAGGAATTTGGATTTTATTTTAAATTTAAAGGAGTACTGTTGTAGATTTTTAACCAGAATGGTGACATCCACATATCTGTATTTTAGAAAGAAAGCTCTGCAAGAATGGAGGACACCAAATCAGATAAATGAAATAATTTAGGAGGTTTATAAATAACTGAGCCATCAGATGATAATTGCCTTAAGTAAGGAATTTGCAATTCAAGAACTTGTGGATGGAAAAGTTAGTTTCCTATGGAAGATGAAGGCACTAAATTTAACATTACTCTCAAGAGAGACTACTTGGAAGATCAGTGTATATTATTCTATATAAAGAATGCAGTAGAGCTGTGGAATGTGAGAGCCATTAATATAGCTGTGGACATCTTCAGGTTGACTTGATTATGGATTTAAAAATTAGGAGAGTTATCTTTGGTAGAGATCAACTCTAAGGAGTCATTTCACTATAGGTCATAGTTGAAGTTATGGATGTGGAAGTACAATATTTAGAATAAAATTTGAATCCTTTCAAATAGAGAAAGAGGAGAAAAAGCTCAAGTATCCTGAATATGAATTACTTAAGTCATGGGAGTAAACAGAAGCAAGAAAGAAATTTACATTTTAGAAACAGAGAAAGCAGTGCCACGAAGGAAAAATTTATGAAGTGGTAAATGTGTAAAGAGATCAAAAATATGGCTTTAAAAGTGACCATTGGTTTTAGCAATAGAGATGTGGGCAAATTTTACTGTAGAGTTCCACATGGTAGAACAGATAGGAGACACTAGGCTGCAAGATGCTTAAAAGATGAATGCAGGGAAAAAATAGAGTGTGTGAAAATAATATTTTAGTGTATTTCAGAAGTAGTCATAAGTATGGTAGATAGAGAGAAATTTATATCCAGTTTATGTTTTTAATACAGTAAGTCCTGACTTACGAACAGAGTTGTGAACTTTCAGCTAGGAACTAACCTCTCATTAGAAACATTCCTAAAAGCAAATAAATCTTGAAAGTAGGTCACATGTCTAACTTACCATTTTAAGGTAACTGTAAAAGTAAAAATAGTTTATTTACAGAATTTTGTATGTGTTACTGGCTTTTATTTTTATGCCTTACATTGTATATTTGTGTGAAAATGTGTAACACTAACTTTGTTGGGTTGAAGAACAAAGTTGAGTTCCTAACATTCTCCTAGAACTTGCTTGATAGATTTACTATGTAGGAGAGATTAAAAGTGCTCGAATACTGGTAAAGAAAAATGTACAGAAAGCAGTGCAAGGAAGAAGAGGGCAGTTAATTAGTGAAGTATGGCAAAATAGAAAAAATAAAGGCTAAAAAATAGGAAATGTCAGAAAGAAAAAGAAACACCATACTTCTGTGTAAAAAGAAAAAATTAATATAAATATGCTTAGGCAATATTTTCTCAGTAAAATTAGGAGTTGTGATCTTAATTAAGGTGAATAGGCTTGGTAGGATAGAGTTGGAGACCTGAGAATGTTTTGATTAGTTACTTTGAGAACCTCAATATGTACTGAATAGGAATATGCCAATTTCAGTAAAATGTCAAATGTTAAAAACAGTTGATATTAAAACCAGTTTAACAGTTGTCAGTTCTCTCTAAAAATATGTGGAAGCTCAGGTATAGAATTGAAGTTTGGGGAGGGAGTCATCTTGGAGCAGGGTATTACCAAGACAATATAGTTGCAGAGAAGAGAACTTACAGTTTCAATGAGAGTGGTTAAAGTAAAAGATGTGTGTGTGTGTGTGTGTGTGTGTGTGTGTGTGTATGCATGTGTGTTAGACTGAATAAGAAAACCACTGAAGCTGAGCAGAGAAAAAGAGTGGAATGAAGCAGAACTTTTTAAAATTTAGGTATCTCAAACAATGAATTCAAAACCAGCTCAGTGAAAGTGAAACAATGGATAGTAAAAGCTGAACACACAAAAAATGATATCATAAAGAAATACATTTTGGTGATTAATGGCTTCAATAAGGACAAGCCACAGTGATGACAGTGTCTCTGTGATTTTTTATACAGTAATGAAAATTACAACAAAGAATAAATTATATAATGTAATTAGTGTTTATGAACGAAATTTGAATATAATCATAATTTGTTAAAGATGCGTGATAAGAATTCATTTTAAATTAGAAATCTCTTTCTGTTACCATAAAGCCTGCCTGCATGCCTCCTTGCCTCCCTGCCTCCCTGTCTGTCTGCCTGCCTCCTTCCCTCTGGCCCTCCCTTCCTTATTCTGTCTTGTCTTGTCTTTTTTGTCCTTTTCGTCACTTCTGTTCAGTGTATAAATGTGTTAGGTGCATGTTTTGTGAACTGTTGACCAACAGGATTCATCATCTAGTGAAAGTATACACACATAAACAAAATTATAGCAATGTGTTAAACAGCATTTAAAGTAATAGACAAGGCTTTATGGGAAGATGTACTTAACTCTCCTAGAGAGGCCAAAGAAGTTATTCTCAAGGAGTGACATTTTAATCATATTTTTAAGTATGATTATGAAGTCATCAGATGGAATAGAGTCAGATATAAGTCACTATACCAGGAGAGAAGAGTATGTAAACAAATAGAGGCCCTGATCAATTAGGGCATTATGATTACACTGGTTTTCTTTTTAGCATGGAATTATATATATATATATATATATATATATATATATATATATATATATGGTTAAGATGACCATAAAATGGTGATAGATAGGGCTAATTTCTCAGAATGCTAGGCCAAGGACTTTGGACATTGTGACATAAGAAGAGAACAATCATATCCATGAAGCTGATACAAAAGATTTACAAAAGAAGTGGGAGCTAGTATATATAATAAAATCTTTGAGGCATTTGGAAGTGGAGATAAATGATGTAATGTAGAACAAAACTGAACAGTAGTCCTGGACAAAGGAAGGGCACATAGTCATTACCCAGAATGTGTCTCTCATCCTCTGCTTACACACAAAACTTGGGCAGCTTTTATTTATCCTCATGAAAAACTCATCTATTCACTGAATAAATTAAAAATATATTTGGAGAAAGATATAATTTCACTATATACTAAAAGGAAAGAAGTAGACTATTACAGTATCTCTGTGAAAATTATTTTTAATATAGAATTTTATACAAGGCACAGTATCATTAAAAGAGAAAACAGAAGGATATTCTCAAACATGTACTTCCTTTCCTAATCCTCCCCAACCACATAACCTGCTGACAATTGTGTTGCTACAAGATGCATTATGATACATGTCTAGTGGGTCTAGAAAAAAAAAGAGTATTGATTAAAGATGAGATGCCCCTGAAAAAGAGTTTGTATTATTTAGGAAGGGGAAATAGGAGTCATGCCATGAGTAGGGGTGAACACACTGCCTAAGATTGTGTGTAGCACAAGGCAAATATTTAATAGATGGGTTTTGTGATAAGAAAAATTAAACTTTTACAACTGTGGCTTATTTTTAAGGAATCTGCCATATATACTATTAATTTAGGTAGTACACTTATAGCAACTGTTACTGGTAAGTATTTTTAATGCTGCAGGTTCTCTGGAGGATATCTAAATCATTATTGTCTGGACTAATAAAGCAATTTAATTCACGCTTACTTCTGGAAAGTGACCAACTAGTGTATCTAACATTATGCCATTTTTCAGTAGATCAGTTCTACTCAAATTTTTCTTAGATTGCTACCAATTTAGCCAGCACTTGTTTACTTTTTAAATATTCATTCTTTTGGGGGGAATTTTGCTAGTATGTTTTTCTTCTTCATTAATTTTCATCAATTGGCAGAATATATGGTTCCCTCACTAAGATTTGTGCTTCTGTCTTACTGGCTTCATACCAAAATTATGTACTTAGTTATTTCTTTTGTAAGGCATATACCAAGATAGTGAGCCAGGAAGACTTTTTCTCTCAGAGTATCTCTGACACAAAACCACTTAAATTAATGAATTTTCTGAACATAGCTGGCTTAGCAGGCCAGAACGATAAGATGGTGTGCCAAAACATGATGTAACTTTGATAGCTAATACATAAGAAATTTTAAAGAAGCATTGTTTTCATCTTAACAGGTTCTTTTTTTCCAAAAGCCAGTTTTTTTAGTCTTTTCTCTTCTACTGGCTTCACCTGCCAAATGGTGCAATAAGCTGATTTGCACACACTCTTTCAATACTGAAAATTATAGGCTGTACAGTGTACTTATAAAGGACATTTTATAGTTTATCTCAATGTAGTAGCCCTCACTGTGTTTTGTTCTATTAAACTATTATTTTATTATTATATTTCATAACAAAAATTTATTGTACTAAGATTTAAGGGAAATTGTGTATTTTGGGAGTTTTAAGATCTGATTTATCTCAAATAATCTTTATTTTGTGTTTCTGGGTGTCTTTGCTTTTTAAAAAATTACACATTTTTATTTGAAAAAACAAAGGCTATTATAGACTTTTATTCATTGAATATGCTTGCCATCATCTGTTTTCTGTATAGCAGAATTCTGGAGTGTGTGTAATTTATAAACCAAGAATGTGAAGAGTGTGTCCTGGTGTTGGCTAAGTTTCTAGTAAGGGTCTCATACTGCATGGCACCATGGCGTAGAAGTGGAAATAGGAAGGGACGTATGTGAAAAGAGCTTGTGAGACAGAGAGATTGCTGACCTGCTTTATAAAAACCCACTACTGAAGTGACTAACACAGCCTCATTCCTTTTTATTACTCTTCCATAGCACATAGTAAGCTTAAATGAGGCATGATAAAAAGTATGGTGAATGTTTAACTTTTTAAAAAAGGTAAGCCACAAAGAGCAAAAGGAAATATAGTACAAGACACATGGGCATTAATTTCTCTCATAATGCTTCTCATTTTAAGCACACTCATTCTACCATTCTTGTGACTTTCTAAAGCTATTCTGTAAGTTCTGTAAGTCCTCTTTTAGATCTTTGGTTGCTAAATCTGGGGTGCTTCCATGTCCTTAATCAATTCAAAACATTATCCTTTCATGGTCCCTTTGATGTACAGGAAGAGCCAGAAGTCACACGTTGCCAAATTTGGTGAATAAGATGGATGAGGGTACACTGTAATGTTTCCACAAATTGGTCTTTAGATTAGATAACACTCAGCAGAGGTATCCACTATATTTTTTTTATCACATCTCCTAAGGATGCAAAAGACACTTATTCATGTATGCTTCAAAATTAGTACTGTATACTATGTTATTGTGTTAGTTATGTAAAGTCAGAAATATATGATTTGACTAGCTGAAATTACCCAGTGTCAAAATAGCTAACTTCCTTATACAACCTCCAAAGCTAGATTTTGGGATATCTCCAAAAGTGAAATCACTTTTGAACACAGTAATGTTAAAGACATTTTCATTGCGTATGTAATTATTTATGGGAGTATTGTTTATGAAATTATGTGAAATATCACTAAGTATTTTATGTACAGTAGTTAGTATAATAATAGAACACTAGTGCTATAAGCCAAAATTGTAATGGTAGGAATAAAAATGGGGTAGAAGATAGCCTCAAACTAGGATTATTCTATTCAATAACACATAAAATTACGTGGAAGAAAAAAAGCTGTTTCCAGTATATTAGGAAAAGCCTTATTTCCTCATTAGCTTCTTCTATGAAAATGTTCTCTGTAGGATTGTGTTTCTCCCAAGAATATTTTAGTAGTAATAGGCTTTCTTAAAGGAATTTTTAATAGCCATTAGCATATGTTATTTAGTAAAGAATGCTAAAAAATTTTCACAAAAAAGAGTCTAATTTCTTAAAAGAAAGTGGAAAGTGAAAAAAAAAAAAAAAAGAGTCAGCATGACTAAGAATAGAGCCCCACAGACTCCATGCTGGAGCTTGACAATTGAGTGATGGCTCCTTTCTTTCTGCCTGCTTGCAGACTTTGTTGACTTTGGCAGAAGTTGTAATAGCTATTGTTTACTTCAAGTAATTGGAGTTGCTGAAAAATTGTAAGTTTCTATATAGAACCTGAAGTTTATATCTTGGGATTTTATCCTATTTACCTGGAATCTGATAATTTCAAGATATCCTAAGCCACTGCCCTAGAGAATATGAATATATTGAAATATGAATATATAATTCTGTAACTAAACAAAAATGTCACATCCATAATGATTTTTGTTTCCTAATTTGTTAGCAGAAAGTTCTTTGTTTTATTGTATTGCTTTTTAATGGGAAAATATTGATGATATGTTGATATAGGTTCTATTTGCAAAATCAGTGAACAGAAATTATTAAGGGAATACTATGAGAAAGATTTTCCTGTGGGTTTTCCAAAACAGAAGTTAGCTGAGAGGAAAATTTTAAAAAAATTATTTTTTGCTATTTTGAGGCAGGGTCTCACTAGGTTCAGGTTGGGCCTTAAACTCATTATATAGTCCAGAGTAGCCTCAAACTCTTGGTAATCCTCCTGCTTCAGCCTCCTGAATACTAGGATTACATGTGCATGCACAATGTATAGTTTAAAACAGTAAAATTCTTAATTCTGTATAATACCTTGTTCAGTGTGTAGCTATCTGAATATCAAACTACATGATTTATTTACCTTTAAAGTCCAGGACCTCTCATCTTACTTTTAAAGGAACTCAGAATTTAGTATATAACTCTCCTTCAGAGCTAAAAAATTTTTTGCTCACTACAATCATTAGGTCAGAAGTAAGATTGTTAAAGAAAGAATTAATGCTGCATATGTGTCTTAGTTACATTTTACTTGTGGGTGAGACAAAATACCTGATGCCCAAAGTTGGGAAAGGAAAATAGTTTTTGGAAGTTTCAGTCCATACTCAGTTGGCTCCAAGGCATGGTGGCATGGTAGGGCCACAGTTCATGGTGGCTGCAAACAGCATGGTGGAAACCAGCAAGAGAGAGAAATGCCTTCTTCCAGCCATTACGCTGTATGCTGCTCCACCTAGGTGGGTGTAGCATTGACACCATCAATCCAAGTGCTAGACAATGAACCAATCACAAATGCACAATGCAAATACATGAGGCCTGGGGGCCACCGACATAAACCATGACATTCCACCCCTGGCCCCCAAAGACTCATGCACATCCTTTATACAAAAGACATTTATTTAGTCCATCTCCAAGAGTTGCCAAAGTTCTAACATTTTCAGCATTGCTGAGAAGTCCAAGTCTCAAGTCTCCTCCGATATCTATGGCAAACTCTTAACTGTAAACCCCCTGTACAAATGAAACAAGGTTAAACATTTCTGAAATGCAAAGGCACAAGATAAACATTACCATTCCAAAAGTTACAAATGGGAATATAAACCATTGAAAACAAAGCAAGTCCAACATCCAGCAGGGCGAACATTAAGTCCTAGAGTTCCATGCTCAGCATTTGAAGCAATCTGCTTGCAAACTCCAAAAGGCTTGGGTGATTCCACCCCCTTATCAATTCCAGGGATTTCAGCTCCCACACCTTCTCTCTTAAACACACTCTGCTCGCTTTTTTCAGCTTTCCGTGGATGACCCACATTCCTGGCTTTTCAAAGCTTCTGGGGTCTCCACTGCACCTTTGGCTTCACTGTTACATCTTTACAAATTGCCCTCTCAGGGGCACACTGGTTGGCCTCCCAGGCCCTTTGTAATCAAGATGGAAGTTTCCTTACCCTCAGAATTTGTGCATTTTCCTTGCATCTAAAATCAGCGCCATGTGGATGCCGCCAAGGTTTGCTGCCAGCTGGAGCTGTAACTAGGCTTTTGTCTCTTTTGGCTGTAGGAGTCCAGTGCCTGGATCACTGGGCTCTGTTTACCTGATTGTGATGAAAAGCTTCTCTGTGTTGCCACCATTCTGGAACCTCATGTGGCCTCTGTCACCATTTTGGAGCATGGTGCTCAGAAGCTTTCTCCTCTGAGCAAATTCTTTCACTTCTGCAGTTTTAAGGCTGCAAAGGATGGAGACCCACTGATTCCTGGGATGCCCTCTAGCCATCTTTCTTATTTTTCTATTCCTTCTCAGCAATTGAAGTCTCAGCTCTGTCTTTATGGTCCAAGCTTTACTGGAGTTTTCCTTCTGACCAAACTCATAGCATCTTAAATTATCCTGCTGGGCTCTTTGCTCTTGATTTGCTACATCTAGCTAAAAGGCCCCAACAATAGCCATGCCACAGCCTCAACATTCAACTGCCTTGAAATTTCCTTTGCCAGATTAATCAGTCCACTGCCCTTAATCTCAGGCTCAGGCAAAGTCTCTGGGCTTGAGCAAAATGCAGACAAACTTTCTGCTAAGCCATAACACACATCGTGGGGAGTACAACAACCAATGAAGTCCTTCCCAGTAGAAACCTCCCAAACCTGGTCTTTACCATCAGGCTCTCTATCAGCTTTCTGGTCTCCTGAGCTCTGACTAGAGTCTCCTCTACAGAACAGCCTAGGCTGCTCCAGCTCTATGCATCCAGGCAACATGTCAGAAGCTTTCCAAACTCTGCCCACAAGCCATTTCCAAACCTGTTGAAAAACATGGTCAGGTATAGTCATAGCAACTACCCTACTCCTCAGTAACAAATTCTGTCTTAGTTACTTTTTACTCATTGTTGAGACAAAATACCTGACAGCCAAAATTAGGGAAGGAAAGGTTTATTTTTCTTACAGTTCTTGGAGGTTTCAGTCCATACTCAGTTGGCTCCAAGACAGGGTGGCATGGCAGGGCCACAGTACATGGGGGCTGCAAACAGCAGGGTGGAAATCGGCAAGAGAGAGAAACGCCTTCTTCCAGCCATTACATTGTATGCTGGCTCTAACTCTAGGCGGGTGTAGCACTGACACCATCAATCCAAGTGCTAGACAATGAACCAATCACAAATGCACAGTGCAAATGCATGAGGCCTGGGGGCCACTGACATAAACCATGACAATATGTTTCAAATTGAAAAGCATTTAATTAAAGGCAGACTGGGTGATTTTACAAAAAAAAAAAAAAAACCCACAGATATCCTATCATTTTTACCTTTATATACTTCAGTATAAATATTATATTTAAATTATATTTTCTTCTAAATATATGGGTTCTAAGCCAAAATGTGTTTTATAGCTTTTTCATTTCCTAGATATTTTTCATGAATATTGATCTTTAATTAAAGGTGTCCCATTCCTGTAATAAGTTATAAAGTGTTTTAAATATCTCAAGATGTATATGTGAATGTAATCACTTTTATTAAAATATGAATGTTTTAATGATTTGGTCAAAATTTTAAACAAAAATTTGGTTAAAAAAATTTTTAAAAAACTTTATTGTAGAATGTAGGTCTTCTCCAAGTGGATTTTGTTATTGTGGCCTAGGTGAAATATTAACAGTAGGATAAATCTATAAATTGCTAAAAAGAAAAAGTGTGTTCTGATTCTATTTCTTGTAAGTAAAATAATGAGTAGCTATATATGTAAAGTTGGATGTATATTTTTGCTTTTAAAATTTTGATGAATTTTTTCATCATTTCTGTACTTTCTCAAATTATTTCAGCTACTATGTCAGTTTTTATGAAAATATAAATAAGAAAGTAAAACAGGAAATAGAAGCCTATATTGTAAAAATACAAGCATTTGATGTAGGTAATTCTAACTTTAAAAGTGTCACAATTATTTCATTAGAAACTCTACAAAATTTTCATTTTAAAGGTCACTGCATATGTTCAGTATACATAATTAAAGAGGTACATCCATTCATGTAGCTATATTGTTTAACGCAGTTTATTTTTAATCTTACTTACATTTTGCAATTAAAGTCATTTTGCTTATAATTTTCAGGTACCCTTAGAGTTTCAGATATTTTCTTTGTCTTTGGAAATATCTATTAACAAGGAATAAGAGGCAAAAAACAGATCATGTCTCATTTATTAACTTTGCTACCTGTTTTAAAAATCATGTTTGGTAAAATGTCTGCAAATATGGTAAATAAAAACTACTTGTCAAATTAATGTTTTTTAAAGCTACATTTTGTGTTACCTGTTTCTTATGAAAAAGTCATATTTGGTTGTAAAATATATAAAGCAGAATCCAACTTTATTGGAAAAGTTAAAGAGACATACTGTTTCTGTATCTGAAAGTTCATTTTTCTTAAAATTACCATATCACTTAAATTTTGCAGCACCAGTCTTATTAATAGTATGCTTTTTGTTTGCTAAATTAGCATTTTATACAGTTGATTTTTGTGCTTTGGTTAACAGATATTCCACATGACTTATGATCTCGCCAGTGCAGTCGTGAGAATTTTTAATCTCATCGGCATGATGCTGCTTCTGTGCCACTGGGATGGTTGTCTTCAGTTCTTGGTGCCACTTCTGCAGGATTTCCCACCAGATTGCTGGGTTTCTCTAAACAAGATGGTTGTAAGTAGTTTGTATTATTTTACACTCTATCTTTTCAATATTTTTTAAAATACTTTTAAGTATTTGTACTAGAATGATCTGATTTCTCCTCTATATTTAGTTTTAAAAACTTGTTTTTGTTTTATGTATATCAGATCATACACCTTTCTCTACAACTAAATTTCATTTTCATGTTCATGAATATATATTTTCTATCCAATAGATTTGTATGTTTGACATGTGTTTTATGTCAATAGTATAAACACATAGACAGAATTATGATACAATGTTCTTTCAAAAGTGCCTGCAATTTAGAATAATTTCCTTTTTATTCCAACTTTCTGTTTTTAGCATTTATTTAAAAACCAGTCATAGGGATTGTGAAACATATGAAAACATTTACATGTTATGGCTGTAAATGAGATATGTAAGAAGTTCGATGATATTTTGCCAAACATTTTGCTGTGAAAAACTTTATGAGAAATGAAAGCTGTAATCATAAAAAACCTTTAAATGTAATTTAATTTCCATAGCTAAATATATCCATAATTCCATAGCTAAATATGTTTAAGAATCACTACTTCAAATTAAGATTTGACATTCACTTGGATCTTTCATTTCATTTATGTTTGCTTAAATATCAATTCTTTACAGAAATCTATTACCTTATCTAGTAATATATCAGTCAACTGGTTGACATTTTAATCATGAAAACATGTAGCGGCATACATGCAAAATATACATACTTTATTACTTATATTTTTCTGTTTTCATCCTCCTCCCCACCAGCATGTAAATTCAGAAAATTTCCCTGTTTTCTTTGGTTCTTTGTGTTTAGTGCTTTAAGAACAGAATATCATAGACTACGGTATTGACAGAAAACAGAAATTTATTTTTCACAGTTCTGAGGCCTGAGTCCAAGAGTGAGGCACTGTGAAATTTATTCTTTGGTTCCAAGATGCCACTTGGATTACATCCTCTGTAGACAAGGAATGCTCTTCCTCGAATTGCATAGGGGATGAGAATTCTTTCTTGCATGCCTTGTTAGAGAAAACTAATCCATCCATCAGAAGGCAGTCTTTATGACCTAAAGTTTCCATGGTCTCTTTTTCTCACCTTTTTGCACTGGAGATTTAAGTTTTCAGAGCATGAGTAGAAGGCCTGTTCAAACCATATCAATTAGCCAAGGAAGACCCCACTACATTAATTTGTTTTAACTTAGTTATTCATCATCGAAACTTTATTCATGAAGTATTCTTTGTCAGAACTGTACAGAAAAAAAAAAGCAAACCAAAACCAAAAGAAGGAGTTTGTTTAGCTCAGCTCACTTTTGAAATCCATGTCTCTTTAATTATAGATCTGTCACTTTATTTTAGAAACAGCAAAATATGTAGTAAAGACAGTACTAAAAATATTTTGGGGAGAGAAGAAACCAACACTACTACCTGATTGAATAGTAACAGCTGAATTTCTGCTAAAAAGAAGTTTTACTACTGGCAACAGCCAATATTTAATTTGGCAAATGTTCATTAATTTATATTTTCTTTAGGTATCTTTCAGAAAAATAGTCACCATCAGCACTGAAAAAGAACTGTTTTTTAGTATCTACAAAGTGCATTTTATTGTGTAACTATAATGCAGAGAAATATATTACTTATCTAGTGATAAACTTATTTATTAAAAAAATTTAATACCATGGTCATTTTTCTTTATACACATCTGAATGTGTGTGTGATGTTTAATGTATCCAGTTCAACTTTTGTTAACTTCTGTTATTATAAGAGCATTTCTTGAAGTTGAAATTCACTGCTGTTTTTCTTTCTTTCTTTTTCTTGTCACACATTTATTTTTCAGATTAACTTTTTTTTCACAATTTTAAACATTTTGAAATTCTACTATGGAGAGCAGAAAACAGTTGTCTCATATTTAAAGAGTAGAACTCCTTTATATTGTGGCTATTAGTGACATGAAAGAAATGACAACCATAAGTAGGACAGCTTTTTGTATCAGATCATGATGTCATGATGTCATTAGAGCTTTAGAATAATATTCTAAAACTATAGAGTGCTAGAAAACCATCTATCATAACACCAGTAAAAAAACAGAAAGTGTATTTACACCCAAAAAGAGAAATGAGAATCAAAGATAAGGGAAGAAGTACCCTGCATTTTATTTACTATACAAAAATTACTACTGAGCTTTGTAATATGTTAACTTAGTCAATTTTATTACAGCAGAATGAAGTATGTATTGTTATCCCTGCTTTATAGTATAGGACACTGAAAGTTTTAGAAGTTGATTAGCTCAGTGACACACCAGTAGACTCATATAGCTATGAGAATGCATTTGTTTCTGACTCCATGATTTCAGGTCTGTACTGCAAGAGAATGTCTTATTCTGTATAAGTTATAAAGTAGAATTTTTAAAAAGTAGCAATAAAAGGGAAACCTTAGCAACCCTGCTTTAGTTGCAGCAGAATATCACTCTGACACCACCATTTGGGTCGTGGCAGTGAAAAGTAACAATACTGATGTTTATCTTGAGGCAGAAAAACAAAATCAAATTAGGAAAGCCAAAAAACTGAGAAGTGAGATTCATATGGATATTATTCTTAGGTATGAGTTTTGTTGTTTAGCTTTTGTACTAAATTACTTATGATAAAGATCAATGTTTTTAGCAAATTCCTTTTATTCTCCTTTGTATCTTCCTTTTTTTTTTTTTTTTGTACTAGGGATCGAACTCACAACCTTGCACTTGCCAGGCAGGTGCTTAAGCCACTGAGCTAAATCCCAGCCCCATATCTTCCATTTTTAAATGATTCATGTTCTTAAATATTATTAACAATTATATATTTTAAATCCTTCTGAATTATATACGTATTTTTGTCTTTAGCCTTATGTATAACTATCTCCACTAGCTATCTATATATAACCTATGAGAAATTCAAAGTCAATGCTATAGCTATATTTTATTTTTAACTGTGGTATTGATAATCTGTTTATATATTCATTCTTAAATTAACTTTTAAATATGTGCTTTATTTAATGAAAGTATGTTTAATCCCTCTCGGTTAATTTATTTGTCATGTTTATGTATTCCTCATTAAAATAGTTCTTTAACAATTCTTCTTAAGAGTCACTCAGTAACCACAGTGCACTACCTAATCAGACCAGTAAGGAAATATGGTCTTTTAAAGCATAATAAGAACAGGGATTAATGTTACTTGACATTTGTAGTATTTGCTTTTGTGTCATTCAAGTACTAAGTCTGAATTATTAAATTTTATCTGAATAAAAATCATAGTTTAGTGGGTAATTGATGTTCAGTAAAATTAATTTTATTCTCATAATATTTGTGACCATGTCTTTCTGTGTAAAACACTTAAAAATTAAAATGTATCAGTTCATAATAAGAGATCAAGAATAATGAGTTTAAATTACAAATGTGAAATAATCACTTTTAAATTATAACAAAATAAAAATGATGACACATTTTGATCTGCATAATAATTTGTCTGAGTGTAAAATAGGTAGCATAATGTGGGAAATGCAACTGTAGAATAGATAAAAGAAGAATTTGCTGCTAAACAGGAGGTTACTAGAGCAAGATTTTCCTGAGCTCCACGGGCTTCCTGAGAGTCATGTTTGATAGCAGTAACACTTAATTGCATGGTTATATATTGGTGACAATTTGAAAGCTTCAGTGCAAGCATATTTTACAAATCTGAAGTCATCTGAGTGCTTCACATACTGATCTGGATTTGCTTTTAGAGGTAGAGCATTTTGTGCTATAAGCTGTCACATGTATAATGCTGATTTTTAGGAAGCAGATGACCAACACATTTATACCAAATGAAGGATAAATAACATCTATTAAATAATGGACAAAAATTTCATCAAACTTAAGTGGAGAAAATGTTAAAAAATGGATTCAAGAATGTAGTACTTGGTTGTACTCGACAAAAACTAGTGGTGTAGTGATATTATATTTATATTGTATCTGATGGCTTGATTTCAACATAGCATTATCCCTCAAAAGAAATTTACATTAAGATATCTTTTTTGATTTACTTTATTATTATTTGATTTATAACATTATTTTATAACTATATAAGGACTATACAGATAAGAAATATTCATCTAGTATTACATTTATCTGAGTAACATTACATTCAATAATTTAAACCAGATTTGAAGTTTATCATTGAAATGTTTCATTTTTTGTTTGCTCCTACTTTGATTTGAAAGGGTCTATGTATTATTGGTAAGTGCTATCCTTGGGAGTAGGTAATTTACTTTACATACATATTCCACAGTTCCTAAACAAACCTTCCATACATTGCTAACTTAATAAGTAATTGATCATAACTGAAAGGGCAGTTATCAAGACTTTTGAAAAAACATGTATAACAGTGTTATTTTTTATGCATTGAAGTGTTCTTCCTTTGATAATGATCACTTTTATAATTTCTACATCAAATTATTTCTTCAAAGATAAGTAATCAATTCATCAATGTATGAGCTATAAATCCAACATACTCTAGATTTGTGAGCCCTGCATTAATGAGCATATAATGAGATATTTATAGTTTTCTTTCCAAAATAAGATGTATAAACCAAACTATCTTGAGATTGCTGAAGAAAAAAAGATATAAAAGTTCTATAAGAATGTAATTAGTGTAATCTTTGTGGATAGTATTAGGACTTTTCATTTGGAAAAACTAGGGTTATCACTTAATTTTCTTTTCACTTTAGACAATGTGGTAGTACCACTTTCTCAAAACCAAATGTTCACATACTTTCCAGCCCTCGTCTTATAGAAAGCAACCTGTAGAAGGGTGGTTCCTAGGCTCTGCTTGGCAGTATCAAATTCATTTGCAGATTTAAGCATTGAAAATCTGGTGGACTGCTCCTCATGTCTTTTTTTTCCCTCTTGTAGAGGCATATCTTAATTTGTAACCCAAAGCATAACAATGCCTAACCTGATTAATCTAGAAATAAATGGGAAAAATTAGTACAATTCAATGTAGAAATATGCACTCCAGAGTTGTCTGTATTCCTAAAAACTCTGTTTTTAGGCAGATAAATCAGATTTCCTACACTCAGGTTCTTTACTGAGGAACTGAGTGTAAACTATTGGTTCTTCCATTTATGTTATCTAGTGAATATGTCTCTGTGCCAAATATTGTACTAGGCACCATCATGCAATAGGACATGAGAAAAGGTCTTCTTTAGGCTCACATTATAGCAAGCTTTCATTCATTAACACTTCTTTCTGAGTGTGAAAAACTACAAAGAGCTTAATAAAAAGTAAACTTTCTTAATGAAAGGATTTATAATCCAGAGGAATAGAAAATTATGTTCAACAGCCAATAGTATGAATCTTAATTGAGCCCTCAGAAATGTATATACTATCTACAGAGTCCTGAGTATGTCCAAATGCTGATGAAATACTGCGCTTTTATGGAGTGCCAAGCTGTATGACACTGTACACAAGACATTTGTACAAGACTCCTTTCAACCCTAATTTATCTATCCAGAGAGTATTTTTTCTGACTCCTCTCATGGTGTGCTAATGTAGGCCCTGTGTGGATTGAAATAAAATCTCTGTGGAGTAAAAACTAAGTCTGAGAAAACACAAAATAGACATTTTTATTTTAGCTACTATCAACTGGCTCTGAGTCTGGAGCACTGAACCTTCTGGAGATCTAGGCACTTCAATCACTCCTATCTCCAAGTGTACAACTGTCACAATAAATGTGTTCTAGAAGAGAACAGAAGGTTAAGAGCTGTTTGAGCAAATCTCTTATTTCCAGTAAACAATTTGAGGGGAAAAGGTACCTAGTATTATTCATAGGTAAGTCCCAATGTACAAATAGAATACAGAAACCCCAAAGGTATGTTATTTATTGACATGTATAATGCCAAAATTAAAATAATTTCATTTTTTGTTCAAAAGCCCAGTAAACAACTTGATTGATTGAATAAAATAATGTAAAACTAAAGTAACATAACTAAGAAATGAAAAAAATAGGTTTCTTCTCTGAGGCCTGATAATCTATTTTCAGATTTGGAGATATACATATATATATACACATATACAAAATATGTGATTGTATTATTATGGTAGGATTGACTGTCTTCTAAATAGAATATAGTGTCATAACAGAATTTTTAAAAAGTCCTAACAAAAGGTTAGTAGTTTGCTGACAAATCATTGTAGCTTTACAGGAAAAAAAATGTATACTCATAGCTTCTATAAGTTTTAACAATAAAGTAGGTCAGTAGCCTGCTGAGTGTTGTGATTTCTCCTTTGCCATCCTGTTTCTTCCCATTAGGAAAGGCTGAAAACTGCTCTGTAATGGATCAAAACAACCCCTAACAAAAGGGAAACAGCTTTTATGCTGTGTTTTTCCTCCTTATTTCTTAGATATTTGGATTTCTGTATGGGAGCAAGCATATGAAAATAAATTCTAGTCAATTGTTTTGTTTTCAATAAAAGCTGCATTTCAAAAAACTTTTAACTTGAATTACAGTTCCCTAATAGAGAATAATAAAGAATATTGCTCAAATTATATATTGGTTATGTGTACATAGAGTTATTTTAGCAATACAAGACCATTTTTTTTCTCAAAGAGATAAATTATTAAATTTAAGTAGCAAATGGCTAGAAGAAACATCATTCATAAAATTACCTCTTCATAACAAGTGGTATTTTACTGAAACTGGAGAAAGAAAAAATACTTTACAGCCTAACCTTTCATCAAAAGATTAATTTCCTAGGCTTGGTCTTTTATTAGTTCTGATATAGACTTGATTCATAGTTTTGAAACTTTCTCAAAAATAGTATAATGCACATGTAACATTACTTCATCTCTTTTGGGTGAAGTTAGTAAAATACATCCACTTTGCCGAAGTCTGATGGAAGTGTTACTCCATTGCCACAAAGCAGTGGCAGCTAGTAGGAGAGCTAGATAGAAACTACCTTTCAGTTAATGCTGAACCCAGCACACTTTGCACCCTGAAGACCTTTACTGAGCTTGTGTCGTGATCAATTCATATTGATAGGAAGCATCTTTAAGTTTAATAGCTTGAAATATATATGTGAAAAATCTGTGAATAAAATCATTGTGTTTTGTAGATGTGCGTCGACTATAAGATTTTTTTCCTCTTGTAATTGCTGTAACTCCAAAGGAATCTGGTAGAATCATAACTTTACTCATGTTTGATTTTTTCATATATTTAGAAGAATATGAGGAATAAGTATTATTGTTTGAAATTCTTGTGGTTTTGAGATAGTAAAATTGTTATCAATTTTGAGATCAGTGGAATAGCAAATTAACAGCTTGTTACTGTACTAGTCCAGTAACATATATGGATTTTACACAATTCATGTAAGCTTCATGTATTTTCGAAGTCTAAGATTATTACTCTGTAATATAGAAGAGAGATTTATATAGACAATATTTATGGGCCAAGCTACCTATTTTCAAATTATCTTATGAAAAGTTATGTAATTATTTCTCATATGAAAGGCTCTCTGTAGTTTTTACTTTTTTAATTCCATGTCATCCTTTTTCCTCCTGCCACAACACTGATATAAATATATACTCTTGAAACAATGGCAGAATAAGAGGTTACTTGAAGAAGGTCATGTTATAAATGAGACATGTAAGAAAGAATAGTGAGAATGTCTTGAATTTTTAATAATAAAAGAACTGAGGAAATAGCACAATGCAAAGGTCGAGGTGAATTTTCAGAACCAATGGGAAAAAAGTATGAAAAAGAAATCCAAATGTATGTAGATTTGTATGCAACGAACCAGATAAATAAAATTATATGATAGATTTTGATATTTTATTTATGAATTTTTTTGAAATGTGTTCTATAATTGTCTAATGTTATTTATTATTTAAAAGACTAATGTTTGCAAATTTTCTTAGTGATTTAATGTTCTATAGAAATTAGAGGACCACAAAATTTTAAGAAAATACACAAAAAGAAACATAAAATGGTTTTACAGAAAAATTAAAAAGGTTAGTGAAAGATGTAAAACCAAATATCTAAAAGAATAAAGACATTTTCTCCTCCAGGCTGTTTCTGCCACTGAGGCAATTAACCTTTATCACCAGGTTTCTTTTGAAACTTGCTCTATTTTTGCTGAAGTAAATAAAACTTGCACCATTTATCTTAACAATCTGTTTCTTCTGCATAGCTCCATTCTTAAGGTCATCTGTTTATTTCTTATTGAAGAAGTAACTGGCATAAATTTGTATATATATTTCTACAAATTTTTAATAATAACCCATCACAATAATTCTTGTAATTTAGCAGGTATCTGGTATTTCAGATATGTCATCAGATGTTGTTATTATTTAGCGGTTTATTTCAGGCATTTTTAATTGTTATTGTTGTTGTTTGGTACTGGGGATCAAATTCACGACCTCGTGCTTGTGAGGAACCTCGAGCTTGTGAGGAACCTCCTGTTTGTGAAGCTACAGGCAGTTTTGTGACATCCACCCACAAATATGTGCAGCAAATTATATTAATAACTTCCTCATCACTGGGAGAAAATACTCAGCACACACAATTTAAAGAAGGAATATATTATTTTGTTTCACAGTTTCAGTCGCTGGTCAGCTGACTCCATGCCAGGAACAGAATGGTGCCTCAGTAGAGATAAACTTTTGATCCCTTGGAAGCCAGAAAGAAGAGAGGAGTGGAGCCACGGACAAGAGTATAAGCAGGTCTTGCAACCAGTGCTCCTCCTCCAAGCAGACTTTGCCTTCCAGCAGGCCATTCTGCTACTGAACTGGATGAATCCACTCAGGAGTATAGCTCTTACATGATCCAGGCACTTTCCACATATGAGCAGTTGGGGTAATATTTTTGATCTAAACCACAACATTCCACTCCTGTCCCACAAAAGATCATGTCTATCTTTTTATGCAAAATGCATTTATTACATCTGTAAGAATCACCAAGTTACTAATAGTTCCAGCATTGTTAAATTGTCTAAGTCCAAAGTCTCTGACACTCAAGGCAAACTCAATTGTGAGCACCTGTCAAAACAAAAAAGAAAGTTAAACATGGCATGGGCTAAACATTCCCATTCTAAAAGGAAGAAACAGAAGTGTAGAAAGGAACCTCACCAAAGTAAGATTGAAACACAACAGGACAAACATTAAATCATCTTGTCATTCCACACCCATCACCTAGGGCAAATTATTTGCCCCAACTTTGTGAGTGATTCTTTTGTGGTTAAATCAGGTATTTCAAATCACTGGGAACTACAATTTGCTCCTGATTCTCATTGTAGATCTGGATTAAGCCAGCTAACATTACTTATGCCGCAGCCTGAATGCTGGGCTGCTTTGAAATTTCTTCCACTAGTTTAATTAGCCCAATGACCTCAATCTCCATCTTTTACAAAGTCTCTAGTCATGGAAAAACAAAGACAAATTTTTTGCCAAGGTGTAGCACACATGGCCTGTAGTCCAACTGTTCATGGACTCTTTGATACCAACTGAAACTTACTGAGCTTGGTCTTTACTGTCTGCATTGCGCAAGCATTCTGACTTTCTGAGCTCCAATCAGTATTTCTCACTAAGCTCTGTTTACACCATTCTAAGGCTTCTCTAGCTAGTTTGAACAAACCTTTCTAAATTCTTCATACATGAGTTCCAAAGGCTTCAAATATGTAATCAGGCATAGAATGACAACACACTTCTGATTCCAAAATATATCTTACTTTCTTATCAACAGATAACAATACCCTACACCTATAATTTAAAGGAGAATTTCATTTTCCCTCATAGATTCAGTCCATAGTCACCTGACTACAAGAACAGAGAAGAGATAGTGACAAGAATACATCCCTTAGGGTCATGAACCTTCCAATCAGACCCCAACTCATAGCAGCAGATTCAGCTACTGAAGTTGGCAATGGATGAATCCACTATATCTGCTGTAGTAGTAATGCAGAGCTTATGAAAACTTTTCTTGAAGAAATAATTTGAAAGAAAATCACAATTGAAGACTATGTCTTTGGATTTATAAAATCTTAATTGGAAGACTGAATAGAATGATGCAAATTTTAAGCCCATTTATTTGGGCTAGAATTTATGACTAAAATATGTTTATATGAAATAAATATAATTAGAAGAGGCTTACATTTCAGGTGGCTTTATAAATGGAAACCTAACATTTTGAGAAAGATTAAAATAAAGAAACATTTAAAATATTTATAAAGAGGCATTATTAAGAATATACTACACTGTATCACACTGGTAAAATGGAAGATAGGCTGTGACCTACTACAGAACCAGGGAAGCTATTAGTGATGGAGGCCATACACTTACTTTCCATAAAGCATAATATTGATGAGTTCTTGCCTTTCATATTTCACAATAAAAAGTGTAGCAAAAATGATGAGAGTCTATTTTAATAAAAATGGAGGCATTTATTGCTTAGAATTAAGTGATCAAATTCTGAAAGGAAGGATGCCAGTAATCTTGAACTAAATTTGAGAAGTGATACTGTGAATGAGCATAATCATGCTCTAAAACTAGATAAGTTAGGTTCTTTTACACTTACTAACTGTATGACCTTGGACAAGTGAATTAATCTGTTTATACCTTGGTTTGTTTATTGTTGTGGCTTGTATCTAGATGTCCCTCCAAAGCCTCATGGGGGGCTTTTCAGAGTGGCTGGATGTAGAGTGTGTGCTGCTGGTATCACAGATATCATGCTGGAATTGATGCGTATTGTGATGCTAGAATTAAGGATGTTATTGCTATTCCTTAGGGAAGATAGCCTGGATAAAATAGAAGAGAAATAAAGCAGGCTGCTGTAGTCATTGCTTGTTGCTTGTCATTTGCTGCTTGCAGCCTTCTGCCTGCTATGAACTGTTTCTTCTCTGCAATGCTTCTTTGGCATGCTGTCCTGCCTTGGACCCAGCCAACTGTGGACTGAAATCTCTACAAACTGTGAACCAAATAAACCTTTAAACCTTTAACTGGGTACTGGGTATTTTGTCTCAGCAATAAGAAGAGTAGTTACAACATTGCATTTGTAATTATGTTTACCTCACAGAATTTTACGGTAAGAAAAGAAATTATAGATACCAAATAAATAGAACAGTTCTTACTACTGTTTCAGTACAGCTTGTATATAGAATTTATTATTTTGAATTATAGTTATATTTGTGATATAGTTGATTTCTCCAGTACATAAATTGGTACATCTCTTATTTAAAAAAATAATGACCTGAGGTACCTGTGCATAAAAGTAGATAAAACACATAACTAGAAGTAAAAGAATAAAGAGATAGAAAAAGAAAGTTTACAAAATATAAACCTGACTAAAGAAACCAATGAATTTGAATGTAAAACTTCTCTTTTATTTAGCTGCCACCTACAACATACTAAACAAAATGCCTGGACCTATAAGAGTAGCTTTATAGAACATTTGAAATGAGAGAAACATTAATGACATTTAAAAATAGTCAGAGGAAGGATCAGGAATTGCATAACACTCTACTTGGGATCCATAGCATAATATTAAATGACAAGTGTAAATGGAATATTTTTAGTCTTGTTTAATATTGTCTCCTTCAAGGTGAAATATGTTAAATGAATAGATGAGAATAAATTTTACAGAAGTTGACCTCTAAGTCAATATTTTTGTACTCCAAATGAGCTAAGTCCCCTGGCTCACTTGAATTGCACCTAATATGATAATATATTGGAAAGGAAATGGTAAATTAATTGCATAGAATGTTTCCTAAACCACAAATATGGAGAAGATTATTTTACCATATAATATGAAATAATATATAAATTTTCAGTAGAAAAGAAAGATAAATATTTCAAAATGTGATGTGGTATGTTTGCTCTTGATTCCAAGTAAGATTCTGTACTAATTCATAAACAATATTTGTTAACAATGAGAAAATGCAATGCTGTGTGCTCAAAGCAAGCACTGCTTTAATAAAAACAAGTCAGAATAGGCAAGACTTATTCTCTCATTTTTCCTTTTTTTATATAAAATAATATGAGGGGGAATCTGGGTGAAACATTGTTAAGTAAATATATCTGACAATATTCCCCTTCTTTGAATTTTTTTTTGACACAAGATCTTGCTATATAGTTTAGGCTGGCCTTAAACTCACTAGGCAACCCAGCCTGGCCTCTGTCTAACTCACAACAACCTTGTTGCCTCAACCTCTCAAGTACTTGGGTTACAGATGTGCTCTATTATGCCCAGATACTATCCCCTTTTTGAGATGAACTTTGCACTAGTATATGTACTTTTATAATGACTTCTACAAGGCATTTCATGGTATTTACTATGAAATATTTGGAGTAACATACAATAGAATTGAGTAGTTTAATAACTGTTTTCTGCCTCTACATTACAACACGCACATGGACAGATTGACATCAATATAGAAGACACAACGGAGTGGACTCATGTAGGATTCTATTTTCAGATCTGAGGGATTTTTTTTAGCATGTTAATAATACTTGGTTAAACTCTTATTAGTCAGCTTTCCTGACAGAGGGACACAATACCCAGCACCCACAATTTTAAGGAAGAGAAGTAAAATTGGCTCATGGTTTCAAGAAATTCAGTTTGTGGTTGGCTATCTTCAAAAGAGAAACATCATGGCAGAAGTGGACAGAAAACTCGAGGTGTTCAGTTCATGGCAACAGTGCCAGAAAGGATGGAATTCATGGATCACATGTAGTAACCAAAGTTAGTCTTCCATGATCTACACAGACACACCTAGAAGTTTACTGTACTAACTCCTGGGTGATCTGCAAGACAAACAAATTGACACAATGAAGCTTAACCACCACAAAGTCATCAAATATGTAGCTAACACAAAACAAAAATAAAACCACTAATATGATAATTAATACTTTAGTGTTAAAGAATAGCTTATTATAAGAAGAAAAACTAAGTCAAATAGAACGGATCGTTTATGGCAAACAGATTATATAACAAGACAAAGACTGAGTGTAAGAATTGGAAATGACTCAGCCAAAACATGAAGAATACTTGGGAGTTTGTAACTGTAGTCCCAACATATGTTAATAATTTAAAATTGCTTATGCTAACTAATTAAAAATTCTGAACATTTATATAAGAAAAAATATTTAATATTATTTTAAATATTAGGTACTCAATTTTTTTGATTCTCTTTTCTGATTCAGGAGATACCTAGTTATCTTTTGAAATATAAACACTCACTGGTTATTGATCTTTACTCTTGAGGTGATGCTTTGAAAACTAATTTATAAACTCCTTTGCATGTCAGATAAAGTAAGGATCTGTGAGACATCAATGATTAACTTTGTTTTTCAAGAACCACTTTTCTAAACATCTCACGTGATTATTTGATAAAGTGGTTATGTACTAAGAAAACACTAAAGCACTCCTGCACATTTCAACAAACTACTAGGAGAGTAAGAATTTGGAATTATTCCAAATTGAAAAAAATTTTTTCTTCTTCTTTTCTTTTCTCTTTCTTTTTGTTTTGCAATTAATCCTTTATCTTATGCAGACAGAAAATAGAGCCTCATTGATGTGCAGTATATTTCTGGTTTTGGAATATCTCTTACTGTGAAGCTGAATTTGCTCATAAATTTATATTACTCATTGTGACAGATTATGATGATAAACTTCTTGTTTAAAAAAATTTAGATATGTGGCACTCCTACAAATCACTGACATCTTGTACTATATATGTTCATTCTATTTCCTTTATTATTAGTAACAGGAAAAATATTTAAAATAAAATAATCTATCTGAGATCTAATTAATCATTTGTAAGTTTCCATTTGGACTCCACCAAAAGTAATGTCATTTCCTATATAGTTATGTTATACCTGCTTGTTTGCTCATTACTTTCATTAAAGTTGTGAATTGACACAGATTCCTAAAAATGTATGTCTTATTTAGAAATAAGAGATAATAGGTAAATTAACTCTTCCTCTAAGATTTTGTTTTTGTGAAATTACATTAATTTGCAAGATAGAGCAAACCTGGCTGCCAGGAAGTTAGAAGAAACTACATGAAATTAATAGCCAACCAACCAAACACCCATAACCTAATTTATTATAAAAATTATTACAAAATAAATAATGCCTTTATATAATTACTTTTAAAAACTTTCTTCCCTATTATTTGGTGCAAAAGCCATTAAATTGAAAGAGAAATGGGTAAAGTATCTGAGTGTTACTCTAAAAATATTTCTTGGTAATAGATTTAAAATTTAGTCTCATTTAGGGCTCTATATTATGCTTCTTGGTAGCATGCTACAGGTATTTGATATTAGGATGATCAAAAAAAATCCTAATTATCAAATGAAAATTCAATACAGCTTGTCACATTTAATTTAACATGATTGGAAAGAAAAAATATTTCATCAATTTTGAAACCAAAATTATGCTACAATAGGGTCAAGAGAAATAAAAAAAAACTTTATTCTGTAAAAATATATACATTTTATTTACCATAGAAATATTTTATAAGCACATGATAAACTAAGATCATCAAGTCAAATTATCTTGACAAATACATTTAATAAAGTTAGTGAATTTTTTCTCTGTTTGCTTGCTCTGAGGAAATTCAGCTGCCATGCATGCACTGCTCTTTGCAGGGAAGAATAATAGATATAATTAGAAAATCTGGATTCTAATTCAAGGATTCTCTTAGTATATTCTTTAATGTAGTGACTGGGACTTATTTTCTGTGGCCTCACTTTACTTATCTGTGAGCAATCTGTCAAGATTGCCTGAAATATGGAGTGACAACCCAATAGATTCAATGTTCTCTATATCTATTATAATAATATTCAAAATGTTAGTAGAAATGAGTTGATAATATGTATATACAAATTGCCCTAGTAAAATGAAAATTGAAGGAAGTGATTTTCCTTTGGGCTACTTCTTACTGGATAACCAGTTCTTTTTGTTAGTTTATAAACTGTCACTCTTTCATTACTATTATTTCATTACTACCAGTCTCTAGTCAGAGACCTACAAAAATTCAGTTGGTTTACACAGGGTCATTAAGAAACAAGTGAATATAGCCACACAGGTATGATACATGTAGAACTTCCTTTTTGCCTTCCGCAAGAGATGTTTAAACATTTTGAACACTTTTCATAGTCAGTTGAGTTTAAAGGTTCTTTATTGGTTGTATGTGTTGGGCTTTAGTTAGAGCTGATGGAATAATTGCAAAAATTTTGAGTTGTCTACTGCCAATATGAAATAAAAAATATGGAGCAGATCTGTTCCATGAGGAGTATTTCTCACTAACAGTCACAGAACCAAATATCAGATTGTACACAAGCACTAAATATCCTTATAGTCATGCATTTATGTGTGTGTACTAAATATTTTTAAACATAAAGATAGCTGAATTTTCAAGTATTTTTTGCACTATGCCTGAAACTATTCAAGATTTCCAAATGAAGTGCTAAAATGGTGATGTCTCCATTATGTTTAAATTTCTTTCTTTCCTTTTTTTTTTTGTACTGGGAATAGAACTCACAACTTCATACTTGCCAGGCAGGTGCTGTGCTGCTGAGCTATATCCCTGGCCCTGTATTTAAATTTCTTAGTTGACAGTATTTTCATTTTTTTATTGTTGTTATTTTTTAGAAAGATCTATGAAGAAGATTCTTTCCAGATATGTGTTTTAGAACACTGCTATTATAGTTAATAATTTTAAAATATTTGGGTGAATTTATTTTGATATCTTTTATCAATATTTGTGTGAATTAACTGTTCTTTAAAGAACGCAGAAATGTTGAGAATTTTGATTAGTATATTTCAGGTTATAAAAATCTCATGCAATACTAATTTCTTCTTGTATTATAAACTCTATCTAGAGAAATATTACGAGTAGCTTACTGTTACTCTAACAGATCTATGTAATTTGTTTCTATTTAATCATCATTAATAAAATCTAATTGAGCCTTGTCTAGAATATAAAATATAATATTATTTTACTGATAGATATTTCTTGCTTTCCTGGAACCTTTTTATCAGAAAGAAAAATTATCTCATTTTCATTTTACCCAAAATTCTATTATATCTTTGGTTCAACTTTTTTCAGAGGAAAGTAGAAAAATAATCAATTTTAAAAGATTTTTTAATGAAGTATACATTTCATATTCTGCAAGAGATGTATCTGATAATTGTACTTTGTATTATTTAAGTTTCAGTCATCCACTTCAGATCAATAAATTTGAGTACTGTTTGAATGTTCTGTACTGATAAATTTTCCTTTTTAATGTGTGCATCAATGATGTGATTGTATATTGTCTTACTTTTCTCATTGCTGACACAAATTGCATAACCCATAAAATTAACGATGGAATAGTTTATTTTCACTCAGAGTTTGTAGAGATTTCAGTCCTTAATCAGCTGGCTCTAATGCAGGCAGAGGAGTATCACAGAGGAGAAATAGTTCATGGCATCAAAGATAGAAGGCAGGAGAGAGAAAAAGCATCAACCAGCATACTGCAACTGATGAAGCAGCTCTGTCTCTTTCTGTCTTTTGCTCTATCTAGGCTAGCTGCCCATAGGGTGGTACCTCTCACATCCGTTGTGCGAAAGCTTTAATCGTAGCATTGCACCATTAATCCCAGCATCACATTCTTAATATCATTGTCACACACCCTGGATCCAGCATCCTCTGAAAAACTATACCTATGACTATATTAGACTTTGGGGGGTCAACTAGACACAAGCCATAACATACATTTTATAAAATTACAGAGCAAGTTATATATATATATATATATATATATATATATATATATATATATATATATTTATTTACTTTTCTTGAAAAATATAATTGATTATGCTTTCATATTTTGATACTGATATAGTAATTTATAATTAACATTGACTTTGGGCCCACTTACACTTAGTCTTAACATTAAGACAGTCTTACAATGCTATTTGAAAAGAAATAAGTGTGATCTATTATTACAAAAATTTTTAGTGATCTGTTGACTTTATTTGGTATGGACTAAGTATTTTTAGAAAACAGACATGATATAATATGAAAATAGAAATTAATTTTTTTATCTTGTATTTTTAAAGTTTCAAAATACTCAATGATACTACCTTGATCCTTTTGGTAAGATTTATAAATATTGTCTGTTTAATGCGTATTAAGTCTGGTATAGAGTCAGCACTAATATAGCTATTAGCAATATAAACTTTCACATGCCAAAATCTGACAAAATGGGCAATTTTTAAATCATCCATTCTCTTCATTGTTTGGACTTCTGCCAAATATCTTCTTAGTCTTTAACATTATATATTGATCATATTAGCTCTCATTTAATTTACTTTGAAGAAAAATAGGAAATCTTTTCCCATTCTTGCATTTAATTTCTTGTTTTTATGTTTTTGAATTCTTTAGCATATAGAATTCTGTGACTGAAGTTATTCAAATGGCAAATATTTGTTGTCATTGCTTAGCTTCAAAATGTGGTCTGGCAATCTTCACTCATATACTGTGTTAACCTTTTGAGGTAAATCACAGGCATCTCTCCAGAGGTATTATGAATAGTTCCGAGTTCATAATTGTGCACAATGATAGAAACAAAAAAATTCTAAGAGTTTCTCTGTAAATCACTACTTTGTATCACAATGTTCAATTAGTAAATTTATAAACCCTTCATAAGCAATCTAAAATTTTTTTGTATTTTCTTCCAAATCAAAATGAAAAACACTCCCTAAGCTATTTCTTGATGTCTGCTATTAAATCACCACTGCTGAGTACACCCAGTCTAACATTGGGACATGACCATATACTAATCTAAAGTACCATTAGAATGAATTAACCTGTCATTTAGATCACATTGGTTAGGTTTGAGAGTAAACCAGTAGCTTTGTAATCCTTAAATCATGTGAGATTTGCAAATTCTAATTTAGCTGTGCAACAAACATTCACTGAGCTCTTATTAAATTAAATACCAAATTTAGGTCTTGCAAACACATTGAAGAAAGTTAGAGCCCATTTTCTGATTTAGCTTCTGTTCAGGAAAAACACTGTGCACTTTAAAAAAGGTGTTTCCTAGGCATTTTAGCAAAATGCAAAAAACTCTACATTCTGCCAGGAGAGCCAAAGATGTGGAGAAAGATAAAAAGAGGGGAAAAAAAGTGAACATTATATGGTGCTGTGTGGAAGCAATATGTTGCCGCAAACCAAAACTTACTTTTTGAGAGCAATTAGAAAATTGTTACGGCTAACTCATGTCTTTGAGTGATGTTGTTGTTATCTATACTTTTTATAATTGCCTAAATATAAAGTAAATAGTTTCATTAATGTGGAAGCTTATCATTTCATTGCTTAGGAACTTGCAAAAAATAAAATATATGTGGAGATTTTTGTTTTGTGTAGATTTTTGTTTATGCCTATACTGTTTGACTTTATAATAGCTCAATTTTTATTTAAAGTGCTGTTTACGCCATTCTCCTGCCCTTCTCGTCCAAACATCCAGTTTGAATGTGAATATCAAGACATTAAATGACACTTGTTCCTGTGGTTTATCCTACCTAGTCCTTGGCCAACTCCCATGAAAATTATTTTCCTGAATTTCCTGCAGGTGTCAGCTTCTGGCTCACTATCAAGAAAACTATAGCTAATACTGTTGATTTTCTTATGCATTTTCTTATGCACTTAAATATCCAAAAGAAGATTGTTTCAGCACCTAGAATCTATCTGCTCCAATGATCTGCCATTTACTTTGTCAAACCCACTCCTGAAGTCTTTACCCAGATATTTTGGTTATTAATTTTAGGTCCCCTGAACTATTTCCTCTATAAACATTCTCCTCTGGCAATCCATACCTTTCTAGTTGATCCACTTTATTGCTTCATTTTCAATGTCTGTACCCACTTAGAAATTCAATTAATTGATTGTATCTCTTTTTACTTCTGATGCAACTCATGCCCTCACAGTGCCCCTGTAAAATGAGACAAGCTTTCCCTCCTTAGCCATCAGACCCATAAACTTGCCAATTATTTGAATTAAATATCTTGTAATTAAATATCTAGTTCAGTAGTTAGTCCTATAGGAAGCCACACAGACAAGAAATGAACCAATTTTATAGACCCCTGCCAAATTTAAGACTCTTGAAAAAAATAATTGTTATTTTAAACCCAGTTTTGGACTTGCATGTTATGCAGTATAAAACTAAAATAGGTGGCTATAGGGACAAAATCCAGACATTGTAATTGACTTCTTATTGATTCTATGATCTTTGACATGCTGCATAACTTACTTGAGCATTAAATCCATCATCTGTACAATAGACATAATTATAACTCTTATCTTTAATGGTTATTTTGATGGCTAAATGAGAATACACTTAAATAATTTCTTGATAGTGTCTGGCTACTATTGGTTTGCTTATCTATTTGTTTCTTTGTTTGTTTTTGGTACCAGGGATCAAACTCATGACCTCACACTTACCAGGCAAGTGCTTGAGCTGCTGAGCTAAATCCCTACCCCTACTCATGTTTTTTTTTTTTTATTGAGTATTTTTCACCAAAGACAAAATTATTCTATGTTTTTTAAATTCTTTATTCCTTTCATCACTCTCTTTTAGAATATGTATGAAATATTATATCACATTATATTTAATATGTATCTATGTGACATTAATGTTATTATTTAAATGTTACTGTTCCACAAAAACTCACGTAGTGAGGGCTTCATTTTTAATGAAGCAGTATTTAGAGCTAGGACAGAGAGGTCGTGAGGACACTAACATCATTAATCGCTTAGAGTATTAATGAGTTCATACTGACTGGGTTTTTCAGAGCTGGGACTCAGTTGCTGGAAGCAGGTCAGTAGGAGCATGCCTTTGAAGGGCACATCCTGTCCTCAGCTCCATGTCTCTAGCTCTCGCTCTGACTCGCCCTGAACATTCTGCTTCCTGGCTTCCACAAAGTAGGCAGTTTTCCTCTTCCATATCATTACTTGAGGATGTTTTTGCGTTGGAGTTAGCTGACCATGGAATAAAGCCCCTAAAATCATTAGCCAAATTCTATCCTTTTTCATTCACATGGCTTTTCTCAGGTATTTGTTAACAGTGACAAAAGCTGACCAACATAGTAAATTCACAAAGTTGTGTTGTTGTTGTAACTATAATTCCTGATCATATAGTTCTGAAGTTTTTGGAAATGGTTTACAGGAAGAATTTGTAAAACTTTGGAGCATAAGGCTCACAAAGCCTAAAAAGCTATGAGAAGATCCTTGTGGGAAATTCTGCTACGAGTTCAGAAAACTAGAATGCTTATAAGGGTGTGAATGCTAAAAACTCTACTTGTGAAATTTCAGGTGAGAGTGAAGGCTATTGGAAATTTGACAGGAAGTCATTCATGTTATATTCTAGCAAAAACTTTTGAGTATATTACGTTAATGTTCTAAAACTTTGCAGGAGGTTGAGTTTAAAGGTATCAGACTAATTGATTTGACAGAAGAAATAGGCAGCACAAATTTTTGACTGTGTCATTGGTATTACTTACTTCTTTTAGCCAGATTTAGAGCCAGAATCAACAGCAAAAATTGAGTGGAAAGATTTGAAAGTTATTCAGTTTGTCCAGAAATGAGGTATATATAAAGTTGTTGCAGAGGTAGATGTGAATAAAGAGATAAATATATTAAAAAGAAGCTGAATATTTTGCACTGGGACAGGAAAGAGGTCTTGAGAACATCTCATGAATTAGCCAGACTTTACCTCTCATACCTCTCAGACTCACAGATATAGATATGTAAACTCCTTTGAAAGACTTTGCTTTCAGAAGTAGAAACAGAGCATCCTGCTTACTCAAGGAAGCCTAGGAAGTTTCCCCTGAGATTGGCCATCCAAGCCTTCAGGCTGCTGCAGTCATGGTTCAAGGGTTCCTAGTTACTGGGCAAGTCAGCAACTGACTGGAGAGTTACTTGATGTGATGCTGATTTTGAAGGTATGCAATATGCAACAGTCGTGGGTCATGAAAGCTTCTGTCAAGGGTTCAAGGGAAGATCTGGGAGTCCAGGCAATGTATGATAGAGTCAAAATTACTAAAGTCATCACTGAGAACAACGCAGGAAGCCCTGAGATGAAGCAGAAGCTACAATAGAGATTCCAAGAATGTGAAACTGCCATTGAATGTTTCAGCCAACAAATAAGTCAGGTTAAGATAAGAGACCATGTTGATTGTGCTTGGCGATGACACTGGGGTGGGTTGCTCAAACCCTTTGGAATTCACATCACAATATCACATGCCTTGGATGGCAAAATGGAACTACAGGATTTGTTTATCCTACTGAGTTTCAGTCTTGTTGTGGTCTGATTTCTTTCTATTTCCTTCTTTTTGTATTTTAGAATGGAATCGTTAACCATATGCTAGTCTAGCTTGGTAGGATATAACTTTTTTTAAAAAAAAATTTTATAATGGTTCATGTCTAAGTGTTTACCTCAAGTCTTGCGAGAGACTTTGGACCTTGATTTTTGAACAGTGTTGGAACTTTTGAGAACTTGTAGACTCAGAGATAGAATACAATCATATTGCATTCCAAGATGGACAAGGAATTTTGGGAGCCAGGGAAAAGTATGTTTTAAATATGAAGTACCAGCCAAGTACTTGTATATTGAGGGATTAATTTCCAGTGCACTAGTATTCATAGATAAGACCTTGAGAGGTAGTTACATCATGATGATACTAACATTTTCAATGGATTAATCTACTGCTGAGTTCCCAGTTGAATGAGCCAGTAGGAGGTGGGGCTTAGTTTGAATAAGTACATCTCTGGGCATATTCCTAGCCCCTTCCTCTTTTACTTTCCATTTCATCTCTGCTTCCTGGGTGTCATGAAATGAGCAGTTTTGCTCTATAACACCCTTCTGCTATGTTATTTCTGCTTGAAGTCAGGTGTTAATGGTCTGAAACATCTGAAACTGTGAGCCAAAAGACATTTTCTTTAAGTTACATAAGTAAGGTGTATTATCCAAGCAACCAAAAATTGACTAACAAAATTAGGATGTTTCCTTGTTTGTATCGCTATCATTTTATTTCTAATTTAGCTTTTTCTATCTCATTTTCTGCACTATTACTCATTATAATTTTTTCATTGTTCTCCTTTTCACCCTCAGTCCAAATTTGATTTTCAAAATCCTTCAGAGTGGCAATAATGCACTCATCTAATAATACATAAAATATATTAAGTCATTGAAAATCAAAATAAATATATAATAAAAAGTGTGGTTGTCTTTATTGCCAGTAAATCAATTAAGACTTAAGACTTAAATATGTATATAAGTCAACTATTAAACACTGAACTACAATTTTCATTAATAAAAAATTGACTTCTGCAAATTCATGTTACTGTACAAATTAGAATGCCTTGAATACTTAAAATATATGATTCAGCATTGCTTTAGTTTATCATCATTACAAAGAAGAAGGAAAAATAAGTTTCTACATGACTCTGATATAAACAAAAATTTAAGGAAACTTTAACTCATTAGCACTAATTTCATAGCATAAAATTCAAAATTGAATTCATCTCTAAAACTTAATTAGAACAGTGTTATTTAATTTTTATATAGCAAGAATACACAGAACAGGATTTTGGATTATTTATGAACAATGTGTTAGAGAGTTTGCATTCATTATGTCATTTAACACTTTTAATATTTCTCTAAGTTTTGTACAAAGACAAAATGGAGCATTCAGTAAAACTGAAAACCCTACTTATTGTGTTACAACCAGTAAGAAGACAACCAAGATTTTACTTAAAACTCATAATACTCCAGTGTGTTCCCTCTTTCCACCATATTACAGATTTTATTGGACAAAGACATAATGTTCTATTTCAGATATTGCCCTGAAATTTTGAAAATGAAGAGTTATCAAAGAATTAATTCTATGTAATCATATCAAAGTAGAATCTGTTCCCAGAGCCAGTGTGTACAATGCTCTCTTGTGCTTTATCTCATATAGAAATAATTAGATATTATATCATAATTTGTCAGGTAGTGTTATCAATGTCTACTATTTAAAATTTCTATGGACTCTTAACTTTATAGGATTGTTTTTCTTAGCTTTAAAGTTTTTATGAGCTCTTAATCTTAAAGGAGTGTTTTTCTTTATTTTAAATGATTAGAACTGACCAGTGTCAGCATACTGTGTAGGAGTCAACTCAGAAAATGCTTGTATGTGAAAGGACATTAACTCTTATCTCCTTGGATGCACTTCAAGAGTATTTGAATATGCCTTTCATCTGTTACCTATCATACTATAATTATATAATTATTGTAATAATTATAACTGCAGAACATGAAGTACAAAAAAACTACTATGTCTTTTATATAATGGATTTTTGTTGTATTTTGAGTCCAGATTATGCTTTAATTTTATCTGCACTTTTAACTTTTTTCCTTTAGGCAATTAGAGAAGAAATACAAAGGTCTTTTATATGTTTTTTTATTATACTAAAATAAATAATGACATGAACAGTCTGATTTCTTATGGTGGTAAATGTGAATGTGGCTCCTAAAAAGAGAAAGGGGAGATTTCTGTGACTGATCATACACATTAGTTGCATAATGCATTCTTTATAGTGTTCCCAATAAATTATCCTTTAAAAAAATTCAGGATACATAGAATTGCAATACAAGAATCACATCCCTTGGATGTGGCACACTTTATTTAAATAAATTTTGTAAATATATTAATTTATTTAAATTAATTTTGTACATTCATAAATTAATTGGAGGGAAATGTGAAGCCCTTCCTTAGATGAGGAAAAGTCATAGAAGAATCTCATTCATTCATCCTCAAAAGTGAAAATATATCGTATCTATTTCATTTCCACAGAATTATAGCCATACTTCTCATTAATTTTTCTTTCCATGTCAAGTTCTAGTTGGGAATAGCATTTTCCTTTTGCTATTCCCAAACATCTATTTGTTTCAAATCACTATTTCACAATTAAATTACAGATAAGATCTCTGAGTTAATCTTCCAGACTTCCTTTTTTCACGATTTGATTCCATATCATACTGTTCTGTAAGTGAAATCTCTTAATTAGCACAAATCAATCATGATATATTTTTAGTTCAGAACCCCAATGATATCTTTCTATTCTTTAGTTCATTTAAAACTCAGACATTAAATTTATTCAGAGTTCATTCTCAAATATGTCATTTCTCACTGATCCATTGCTTAGTTCTTAATGTGGTGGATATTTCTTTGATTTCATGTACTGGAAGTCAGAATATTTTTTTCTCTAAATACTATTTTCCTCTGATTGTTTATCACTATTTCCTCATATTTTCTCATCCTTTGCCATCCTAAAAACTAAAATTGTTATGTCACTTTGAAGTATTTGAATGCATTATTTGATGCCTTGGTGTTATTATTAGTATGTTGTTAAGAATTCTGCTAAAATTATTTCATATGTTTATGTCATTTATATCCAAGAATTTTAGTGAATAAATTTTTAGTTTATTAAATGATCCAGTAAATTAAATAAAATGCCATGCAGATGGAGTTAATTAGCATTAGGCACATATAAATTGTGTAAGAACATTATTGTGTGATACATAATGTTATAAGGCATAAGCTATTAACTGGAGGCATATTCCACTGAAATTTTTTATAGAGATGATCTCAGTCTATCTAAAAGTTTAGCAAGAAAACCACAGAACACCATTTATCTTTTGCTTTTGTTACTCTGTGTGAAGCATTATATGCTAAGTAACTGTAATAAAGCATCATTGCCATTTTCCATTATCTCATTATGTTCACATACTAAATACCTAAACTATGAATCATTAGTGAGACTTATAACAATTACCATTTAAATGAGAGTATCTTTCATCACTAGTGTTAATACTGGTAATTCCTATTCTCTTTCCGTATATGTATGTATATATTTTTGAGATAATATTATCAAGGTAATACATATTGAGAAAAATGAGTAGGAGTTGCAAAACAGTAACAATAGACTTTATTTTTTATGTAAGTTATCTAAAAAATATATTTTTAAATTTTTTTATTTTTAAGTGAATAAAACCAAACAAAATAAAACAGAGTAAAGTAAATCAAAGCAAAACAGTGAAAGCAATACAGAACTTTAAAACAAGATAATAGGAAATCAACAATGGTTGCCATAATGCCTCTTCTTATCTTCAAAATAGCTGTCTATACCATCAGACATATTAAAATCAAACAAAAAACCAGAATAAAACCAATCAAGACAAAACAATGAAAATGATAAGGACTTTAAAACAAAATAATAGAGAATTAACAATGGCTACTACCTTCTCTTTTTAGACATTTCCGCCTCTTTTACCTTCACAATATCTATTGTACATTTTGGATCTCACAAATTCCTTCAGGTTTTTATACCAGTATGACAACATGATGTTCATCTATGTGAGTCTGAACCATTTCACCCAAGAGCATGATCACAAGTTGCACCCATTTACCTAAAAAAGCCTCATGATTATCCTTCTTTATAGTTGAGTAGCTTTCTGTTGTACAAAAATGTTGTATCTTTCTTATCCATTCTGTGATTTATGGCATTCTGTGATTTATGGCAAGCTACTCCTGCTTTTTTTCCCTTTCACATGGAGCATTGTTTTCTCTCTTTCAATTTTCAATCTGTGAATTTCCTTTTGAGTTAACTGTTTCTTGTATACTACATGTTGACAGATCTTGTTTCTTGGTCCGCTCTGCCTGTGTTTCTTTTTATTGGTGAATTGAGGCCATCTATATTAATGGTTATGGCTAACATACACTGTTCATCCCTGCCTTGCTTTTTTCCTGCCTTTGGCTCCTTACTTTTCCCCTCCATTCTATTGTCTGCCCTGCTAAGTCATCCCACTCTGCTACTGTTCCTGGGGCTGTGGTCATTTTTATCTCTCTCCAGAATATTGTTCAGTAATGTTCATAAGGTTGGTTTGGTGGTCATGAATTCCTCCAGTTGTGCTTTGTCATAGAAAAATCTTATTTTTCCATTAATTTTGATAGATAGTTTTGTAGGTTACAGCATCTTGGTCAGAAGATTTCTTTCAGGACTTGAAATACTTCATTCCAAGCTCTTCTTGACTTGATAGATTGTGTTGAGAAGTCTGTCATGATTCTGATGGACTTTACTTTATAGATAATCTTTTTCTTTTCCCTAACAGCATTTAATGTTCTATTCTTGTGCTGAATTTCTGGGATCTTGATTATTATATGTCTGAGTATAGCTTTATTTTGGTTATGGCTAGTTGGAATTCTGTATGCCACACTTATCTGAATGTCATGTCCTTTTTCCATGTTTGAGGAATTCTCTGGTCTTGCTTCTTTTATTTTTAAATTTTTAATTTGAAGGTAGTAAAATACAACAAAACAGACAGCACAAAGCCAATTGAGACAATGCAGTGAAGTTGGTACAGAACTTCAGAACAGGATACTGAGATAACAGTAATAGCATAGTATATTTTATCTTCACAATAGTTGTCAATTCAGTAAGGTGTAACAAAATCACACCAAAAACAGAACATTATAAAACCTATCAAAACAATCAGAACAAAGCAAAACAGTGAAAAAATTTTTGCCTTCAAAGAGAAGATAGAAGGAAACCTCCCATATTTGCTATATTGCATAAGGTCATCCACCCAAGAGATGCTCAGAACTCTGGCCCCAGTTCAGCATAATCAACCCAGCAATAAAAGCATTTAGTTGCTTTATGTGCCTTAGTTGCTATCAACTCCAGCTGTCCTCTACAACATTCAGGTGCTGACCCGGGGTAGGGGGATGGGGAATGGCAGGTGGGGGGTGGGGGGCGGCTGGGGATAGGTTGTTTGAGTCTCAGCCTGTGTGCTGGTAGGCTCACAAGAGACACTGATTGTTCTCTCCTTGGCACGCCTGCTGCTTACTCACATTGCCACTGCTTACCAGGAAGGAGGGCTTGTTGCTTTCTTGCTCAGGCCCCCAAGTTCCAACATGACTGGATCTCGGGAGATGCTAACTTGTTCTCTCCCTGGCACACTCCTGCTCTTCTTTTAATAGTCTCTTTATGTCATTTGTGTTGACTCCTGCTTTTTCACTTACACATCAATCTTAAATTTTTCTTTGCATTGTCCTGCAGCTATTGAGTTGTTATTTACTGATTCCTTGTTATTTTTAAGAGATCTTTCCTTTGGTGATCACTTGTTGCCATCCTGTTTTCAAAGCCTATCTACAGTTTCTTTTTCTATCTACAGTGGTTTTGCCAGTTTTCAATGGAGTTTTTAATTTCCCAAATATCTCTTTGATTCTGTTTCATGCATTTCAGTTCTTCTCTGTGTTGTTCATTTAGCATTTCCCTCATTCTCGTATGCTCTTCTCTTTTTTTAATCTCTTTTTTAGATACACTCAACAACTCTTTTATTATGTTTGTCATTTCTTCTTTTATCTGAGGTATTATTTCTAATCGGATTTCTGTTACAGCCTCAGTAAGTAGTTTCTTTACTTCAATTGCTATTATCACAGAGATTTCAGGTTTATGGTTTCTACTTCTTCTATTCTAAGTCTCCTGGACTTGTTCTGTTTGTGCTGGAGGGTAGAGATTGCCTTTTATTCCATCATCTTGACATTTTCCTGGGTTCTTCTGGTCAAGTGGGTTGTGGGGTCCCAGGTGCTTCCCATGTTGGCCTCAGTGTAGGGGGATGGGTCAGGCACCTGAGTTTCTCCTACCCCAGGTTCCTCAGGAGGCAGTGAAGTGCAAGGCAAGCTTCTCCAGACACTCTGGGCTTCTCCAAGGCATAACTGATTAGTTCTCCTGGCCCAAGCTGGCTACCCACAGGAGAGTCACAGTGGTGGCCTGCGTGCATTTGGGGGCTGGGCTGGCTGTTTCCCCTTTCCCATGCTGGTTACCTGCAAGAGTGTCCTGATGGTGGTTCATAAGTGTATAGTAAAGTAGAACTAACATGTTGGAACCACACCTTGATATTCTCAATCAGTTTTTGACACCGTCAGTAATACAGTGAAAATACATATACTAGCAATAGGTTTAAGAAAAGCAAGGATATTTCCAAATATTATGTGAAAAATAGCTTAGTAATAGTTGTAATTTTATGCTGCATACTATGCCATTTTATTAGTGAGAGTATTAGCTTCCTGAATTTTTAAAGTATGTTACTTAGCATTCTTTCTGTCCAATTTTTGATTCTAAAACTTATATAACCTCATTCAAAAGATAAGTATTAGTTCTCTAATTTGAACTGAGATGATATGCACTTGATTTCTTGGTATATTTTAAAAAATCAGACAAATAGAATATTGACAGAATTATTTTTCACAACTTTATTTTTTTAAATATATCAATTTTATGGTATAGTTTTATTAAACAAAGATGAACTTGACATAAACACTGAAGCATCTTAAACTGCATGATACAATAGTAAGTGTCTACTCTACTCTGAGAGTAAACTTTCTTCTCATTAATATTTCAGTGATTCAAAAGAGGCCCAATTCATAGCAACAGCTTCAAGAATAGCAGAAATATAAATGGAATGGGGTAGTTGACTGACACATAATTGTACAAACTGATGTCTGATGTCAAATTAAACAAAAGATTTTCTGAATTTGGAAGGTTTTCTGGAAAGATATGATACATTTAGAAAGATGATTCTACCAAATATTTGTGGAAAAGTACTAAATTTTAATATATTTAGTATGCTAGATACTTACATATTTCAAGGAGAGAATTCAGGATATAAATCTGTATATATATGTATATATATATATATATATATATACATACATACATACATATATATATATATATATACAGGGCTAGATTTTTGAATGATTATAATCAGAAAATTGACATTTATCATGATTAAGTGTTCTCACCAAAATTCATCCCATATGCAATGTGATGTTATTTGGAATTTTGGCCTATAGGAGATAATTGGATTTAGATTATTGATAAATGTAGACCCCCCCACGATAAAATATGAAGAAAAATAATATATTTTCTTCACATTATGGTTTATGGCTGATATTCACATAAAATGAAAAGAAATCATAGCAAATGTATTTAACCAAATTATTAAAGGTCATATTAGCCTGAGAAAAATGAAGACGCCTTCCCCCAAAATACCCAGACACTCCTATTTGTTTTTATGCTTAGTTTTGATGAATTGAGAATCATGTAACAGTATGATTATACAAAAAGATCTATGATCTATTTCTATATATTTGTATTCTTTGTCTTTGGGTATAAAACAGGATACCTGTCATGGGAGTGTCTTATGACCTATTTCCATGAGAGATAACAAATTCTTCTATGGATAGCTCTCAAAAAGAAAGAAATGTGACAGATTATCAGCATCCTCTTCCTGCTTCTGCTGTTTTCTCAGTGACCTGCTGTATGTCTGTGGATTACATATCCTTATAAAAGGATGATTAGAAGGCTGCTGAGAATGTACCTCAGGAATAGAGCATTTGTCTGGCATGCAAAAGGCCTGTATTTTATTCCCGAGAGGGAGGGTGGAACAGGGAGAGAAGAATTCTCTCTGTCTCTCTCTGCATGCCAACATTGCAGAAAAACCATTTTAGGATCTAACTGGTAAGGTACATCACCAGTAACTGAACTGTGATGGCATCCTGATCTCAGACTTCCTGCTTTGCAGAACTGAGAGAAATTATGTTCATTATTTAAGCCATCTAGTTTGTTGTACTTTGCTGTAGTAGCCCAAACCAATCAAGGCATATTTCAGTGTTGAATTCTAGTTTTCAGAAGCTTGACTTAAGAAAAAAAGTTTGAAAACTTGTATGTATATCTAAAAATTTTGCTTTTCAGTATATACTACCTTATCTTACTTTGCTTTGCTTTTCTAAACCTTATTGAAATGTTAATAAGCTACACCTTTATCTTAGGGTATTTGCTTCCTTTTCTTGTTATTTTGGTGGCATAGTTATTTATGTTGCTGCCTGCTGTTGTCATTCACTGATTTTCAATGCAGTAAAAAAAACCCAACTTTAGTCTGCGTATGTACATTCTAGACGTTTTGCTATTAAAAAGTTTTACTGTGAATATTCTTCTCACTTGCAATGGTATAGGACTTTCTCTTGTATAAAAACCACAAGTGAAATAACCAGCTTTAGGATAAATGAATAACATGGGTTAAAGTGAGCTGCAGTTTTGGAATTGGAGCATTATACAGTTTGATCATAATCCTGGTAAGTTTTGGAGACGAGGTTGAATGTATAGTAGGAAAATGACGTAAGCCTTACTAAGATATTTGAGCAAAAGACCTGACCTTAGTGTTTCAAGGAGTACTCATGTGTGTTTGTGTAACTGAGAGGTTATATTCTGCTATGATTTAGAGAAGAACAAATGCCTTTATGTCCAAGAAACATAAAGACTCCCTTAAACGAGCTCTCTCTGATAACAAGTTAAAGATAGGCCAACTACAACTAGTGTGTCGTCTCACCATGCCATCAGCAGCCAGCCTCTGTCTCTCACAGGGTGACACTACCATTGCCACTCAGAAGAAAATGTCTTCAGCACTGCATCACATTCCTGCCTCGGGAAAGAAGAGGAATGGCAACAGAAGGGCATACTCCACCAAGACAGTCTCTTTTATTTCCAGAAACCATGTCAGCAATTTTGGCTTTCATCTGTTTCACCAATACTAGCTGCCCTATTCTTTGATCAATTATAAATAATATATTTTTATAAATGCCCATATTGTAATACCAAATCTTTTGAATTTCTGTAGGAGAAAGGAGATGGATATTGATAAAACAGTCAGCAGAGTGCCACAGGATGGAAGGAAGATATTAAAAGAAGACATTAGCTCTATAATCAATTAGTTTCTATTTTTAAAACAAGAAGTATAACATTGTAGAGGCAAAACTAAACTTTAGAGTCTGTAGTTAGTATTTGGTTTTTAAAATGATAATGCAGCAATAGAAAGTGAATAACTTTCTTAAATTTGTAGAATTAGTTGTAATCTACCACTTGAGTTAAAATTTCAAGCCGCTCAGGTAAGTCATTTGTGTTTCCCCTTTGAACCCAAAGAACACAGACAGTGATGCAGCATAGTGCAGATGGCACTCTGAAGTCACAGAGTTGAAGATGACACATGAAGGAAATTATTTACCCAGTTGTAATAGTTTAAGGCCTACAGGGTCCTCATGGATAATAACAATAGAACTATTACTAATACTAAAACTCAGAAAGGGAACCATATAGGTAGGGCTGTCTAGAAGGACAAGGACCTTAAAAACTCAGCCAGATTACTCTTTTCAGGGTGGGAGTCCTGTGGACTACATTCTCCTTTGTTTCTGTGAGCCTCTGTCATGGTCCCCATTGACTAAATGCAACTGGAATTTAGAGAGCAAACAACTAATTTCTTGGATCAAGAGCAGATGAAGTCTAGATATTGTTAAAAGTCAATGCTACAACGAATCTTGATTCCAGATCTCAATTGGCTTAATTCATAATTTTAGGATTAGGTACCAATCCAGACCAAAAATGGAATGAGCCAACACATCAGTAGGTCATATGTCAGGTTATGTTTATAGCCAGTAAAAAGCAAATGACAAAAGAAAAGAGAGTGAAGTAAAGACAACCCAGTTGGTTACTGCTAAATTCTGTCTTATTTGAATATGGTTTATACAGTTGACTATTTGTTATTGACCGAGGCTCAGGTACTTGTTATAAGAATAGGTTATAGTCTGTTTATACATCAAGTTAGTTTTCAGCTTACTATATATGAAGAAGTGTTTAGGTTAAACTTGGAATATACAGAAGAAACTTTAGGCCAAAAAATTCAATTTAGCTATAAATTTCCAAGCACAATGCCTCATTCTAACCTTCTCTCATAAAAACACACTCACAGACTTACTCAAATACTTGAGGAGGTTTCTGACTCAGTATTGCTGTAGCATACTAAATAAGCATTCCTAGGGATTTCTGGGTAGCATGTTATTTATTTCTTCTTTTCCCATCCTATATGCTTTGAGATTATGACCCTCTTCTAAAATACTGGTTTCTTGCATCTAAAGAACCTCCCATTAGCTACTTCAGATACTTCATAAGCTTATGTGTCATGCTGTCAGTGGTTCCACGAGACTGTCATCCTAAAAGTTATGTCATAGGTCTTTCATGGTATGAAACCATAGCTCACAATAATTTAGGTTTGTTTAACAAAATATGCTAATGTGGTTTCATAGTGTGCCACACTTTAACTTTCTCCAATTTCATTTCAAGTTCCTTACAGTGTCCAGGAAAAACCACTAGGTTTTCATTTCTTGGTGTTTTTCAAGGTAACGGGACATAGATGCAAAAGCAATTTGAGGACACCACTATAAATCTCTTGATATTCCATGAAAATGTTACTCCAATGGAACTTTAAATCTTATGCTCTGGTAATACTTCCAGGTTGAGTTATTTTAGTGTCATATAAAACTACATATGAATCTTCAAATTTATTTTAAATGAGATGTTTTTACAGAAAAGCATTACAACTTTCCACAAACTGGCTTGCAGATTTACAGCTTCTGCTCAGTGAAGAAATTCCCAGCTGGCTAACATCCTGCAGCTTCCACTTCCACAGTTATGTTTGCTTTCTTTTCTCACATCTGTGTTAATCTTAGGACCCAGCTTGTTGACAGTTGTATTGATTTATCAACATTAGATTCTAATGGAAAAATGTACTGTTATGTTCCTCATGCATTTGCCAGCCTAGTCATGTGGCCTTTTTCCTACCAAAATGGTATTTAGAAAAGATCAGATTACTTGATCTTAAAAGTTGCATATAAAATAATGGTAAATATATTAGTAGTCCATTAATGCTATCAGCATTTTTTTAGTTAGATGATTTCGATAAGTGATTGGTTAACCTCAAGAGAGGGTAGTATTGAGGAATAGATGGAAGTTAAGTAATCGGAGGCAAACATGTTAAATGTTTATAAATGCAATTTAATGAATATATGTTCTTATCTCTGCATTTCAGAAGAGTAGGTTGTATCATTTTTCTTGCATTTTAATATGGCAAGATGAGGTTAAAAAGTATGGAAATGTATTTGTGGCTGTCCTTAATATCCACTTATAATCCTGTGTTGGTTTTCTTGTGACATGCAGTTCGTATAAAACTACCATTTTAATATTTTGAAGGGCTCACTTTTCCAGGTGCAAAGTTGTACTGTGATAATTCTGAATGTAAGAGCTATTCCATGACTACATACCACCTTGTCAGTCTTACTTTGTAAAAATATGTATTTCAGTACATTAAGAATTTCTACTTATTTCTATCTTATTACTTGTCCAGTAGTCTAAATGTGATTTTGAAATCTGCCTGATAGTTGTTCCTTTTAGCTTTTGGTTTCTTTCCTGAGAAGTGTTTAAAGGTTTGAAATTTTCCACCATAAAGTCATACACCTTGTGCACGACCTTAATTTTTTTCCCCTCTATACTAATGAGACCCTGGATAGCTCTTATTTAGGAAGCTGCTTTTGTTTACTTGGCCAAATTGAACTGATGATAGTGACTATGGATAACCTATTGTTTTAGTCATTTTTGTTTGTATTTTCAAAAGGACTGCAAAAATCATAGCTTTATTTTTTATGTCAAAATTAAAAATATTACACTGCATTCTTCACATTACCTGCTAGAGGCAATGACCTTGTGTTTATTAGAAATGAAACTGGATATAACTTCATCATTTTCTCTATAATGGCTATGGCATGACAAATAGCACTTTAAAGATCAAATAGTTCATGACTCTAAATAAAAACTGCAGATTTCATCCCTACTTCTGACCTCGACCTACTTAATATTAAATACTGATTTAAAAAACCTCAGAAAATTACTGTTCTTATACTTTTAGATTTAAAGCATTAGAGAAACATTGCATTAACATAGCAGACAGAAAGGAAAATTATTAGTGACAAATTGTTTAATGAGTTACATGCTTAGAGATAATTGTACAAGTAAAATGTACATCCATCAAGGATAATTAATTTACTAATATTTAATACCTGCACACTATATATCTGACTCTGCAATAAGATAAAAAAAATCTGAACATTTCTGTTACTGCTGAATTTTGAGCCTTACACAGTTTCAAAATATAAGTTCAGGTTTTTTCAAAGTTTGTTTGTGTGTTTGTTTCTTGGTTCTTTGCTGTGCTGGGAATCAAACCCAGGAATTCCTGAATAGCAGCCAAGCACTCTACCACACAGTTATGTCTCCAGCCCACATTTAAACTTTAGTGTATTTGAATATATTCTATTAATTTGCCCATAAATGGGAAATTGTTCTGAGAAGCCCAGGAAACTCTGAAATTCGCCAGTGAGATAGTCTAAGATACAAAAATGTTTTGAAATACTTGCACTGCCTTTGTCCTTTTTAATTTGTTATGGTTAATGAGGAATAGTACAGAAAAGATTTATAGTATTTTTTTTATGTGGGAAAACATCTTCTTTCATTATTCTTGATCCTAAAAAGAAAAGTGAAGTGCAATGAAAATAATCTTAACTGATTTTTTTTGAAAAGTAAAAGATGCTCTGTCTTGGTTTTTGCTTATAATTTATGTAAAATAATTTGAAACTAAAAATCACTTTAATATAAGTAAAACATATATATATATATATATATATATATATATATATATATTCCATTCTTTATTCCTAGATTTATAAGCACTGTTTTCACTAGGCTAGTTATATTTTTACATTTGAATAATTGGCTATACTTTTACTTCCAGTATGAATAAATGCTGGGTGTCTTAACCTCATCTAAAAGAATTAAAAAAAAAAACAAGTTCTGTTAAGTAACTTGTCAATTTATATATATTGGAATACATCCAATCTGTGTTGCCTAAATAAAATATGTAAAGGATAATATATACATTATTACAATGATATTTCCAAATTTAAATCTTTGCACTTCAAGGTCAAAAAAGAGTTAATATATCACTGTAAAAGGACATTTGCCTTTTTACTGGAATCTAATTAAATAGAGAAATACCTGAACATATGTCTGCAAAAAGCCAGTGATGCAAACTTTCTGGTAAAACATTCATGAAAAAAAGTGTTCCTAATACATATGAAATCTTTCATATTAGTTCAGTTTTAATCAGTATTTAAATATATGCTGAGTGGTTTATGACATCTGCTATATAGATATCAGTTGGGAGAATGGTTGATAAGACTGCTTAAGGACATCTGTTTAATTTCATTCAACTTAAAGTTCATGTTACAGTCAGAGTGGAAATACCTATTAATGAGAGTTTGATTTCACTTGTGGTTCAGGAAAATGTGTTTGACTTTGCAACTTCTAACATAATTCAAAGTAGCTTATGGTAACTTTATAGAAGAGAATAATACTTCTATAGTGTCATTACGAGAGTTAAATGGTTTTCCTAGATTACACAAATATCAATTGCTTTGCTGAGTGTTTGTGATTAGGATATGATCTCTCTTCTTAGTTTTAGTTATGTTGGTAAAAGCAAACAGACATTATAATGGAAGTACAGGTGCCAGGGGTATGTAGATAAGTTGGAGCACATTGGGAGGACTGAAGTAGAATATATGATAGTAGATTTTTGAGAAATTTACAAATAAGCTGCCTTTTGAAAGCTTATTTGATTAAAGATTGGTGCAATACCTATGTGAAAAGGAAGGAGACCAGAAAGTATACTGAGTCAGAAAAACTACCTCTAAAAGAATAGAAAGTAGCAAATTGGCTTGTTTGTGGAATTGTAGGTGGTTCAGAGGGGCAAGAGAATAGTCTTGGATTTTTATCTTAGATTTTAAAGTTAAGAAAGTTAAGAAGTATTTCAGAAGACAGAGGTGGGGGTATGCCATAGCCAGTTTATTGTGAAAGGAAGACAAGCTGGTACTAACTGACTTTTGAGGTGATGAACGTTGAGCATAGGATTGACATGTTTTGACCTGCTCATTGCTCTAGAAGGGCAATGGAATTTAATTGAAGGTTGTAAATTATGGTAACTTGAGACAAATTTTATAAAAATCTCAATAAAATAAGAATAATTGAAGATAATTGAAGTAATTCTCTTTGAGATGAAGATGACTTTGATTTTTCTAGCAAAGAGCAAGGTAAAAAAAATAATAAAGAAATCTTATACAACTATAGAAATAAAAAGCAGAATCAAAGTCCAGAGATGGTGAAAAAAACATACAGGTCATTGTAATGTCAACCACTGCTTATAAGATTAGGCAGGATAATAATAGCTACGTGGCATAGTGTTATTCTCAGAATTGTAATCTGGTTTTAATAAGAGCATGGAAGGAAAACAACTGGGCTCAGTTATTAGAGTTCACATTCAAGGAAGAAGTGAATAGGAGACAATTATGGCTATTGGGAATGTCAAGTCATTTTCCAAACTATAAAAACACATTAATAAAAGTGACTAAAGACAGCATCTAACATGTCCTCAGGTGTTACTATCAAACTTCTTGAAGCCACAGACTGGGCAGGAACTGGAACTTGTGAATGATAAAAATGGGAAAAGAAAGATTCTTTTTAGTGGTTGTTTATGTGTATGCCCTTAGTTGCTCTGAGGTAAACATGCATTTTCAAACCTGTTAGCTTGGGGACTTCTATGTTGGGGCAGTAAAATAAAAGAATATGTTGTTGAGTTGTCCTTCTGTGTTTGAATCCACCCAGTGGGAATGAAGGAAAAACAACAGAGAGTCAATCAAGTGACACTAAATATTTAATTTAGGGAAAAAAGATAGGTTCAATCTGGATGCATTCAGTTTGCAAAGTGAGACGTCTGCTGAAAGCCTAGTAAATCTATAAAACATCTAGATGATGTTTTAGAAGTCATCTGTCTTATTTTATTTAAGCCTACTCAACTCTGTCTATCTAAGGAATTGAGAATAAACCAGATTTGTTTGCTTGTTTTCTGGCAAAGAAAAGCAATAAAACACTCTGGTGGTAGCCTGCGCATGGCGCTGGTTCCCCCATAACCTATTTTCATGGAGATTTTTTATGAAGAATTAATTCAAATAGTAGATTACTATTTTTCAAAATACCTTGGTTTGTTAGATCAGTTTTCTTTTTAGGACTATCTCTGAAATAAAATTTTTGCTTTATGGAAAATGTTATCAAGGTCAGTACTTTAACTGCATTTTCCTGAAATTTATTATTGCTATGCTATCATACCACTTTAAATACTAAACAATCTCTCTCATTCTATCTCTGCAAGTTATTTACAGAAAAACTTATTGACAGCTCATTCCTCTGCTAGGCTAGATTAGAATAAACTTACGTATATACTCATGCCCAAACACACACAAATGATATTACTAATCTGTCAGTAGTAGCTAAAGAAATGTGAGGTTAGAAAACTATTGAATCATTGGACCAAATAGAACTAGTTTGGGAAAAACAGGCATGAGTCACAGAAATGATGCACAGGAGAAATCATTAAGTTTTGAATGTTTACTTCTTTTCCTGAACAGTCCCAGCTGACAAAAAAAATGCATGCTGTTAATTATTAAGCTATTCAGTAGCTATGCCATTGAGCCGTAATGCTGTTTCTTTTTACATGTGAGGAAATTAATGCAAGACTCATTTATGATCTGCCTGGATGTATTCCTAAGGTTAAGTCTGCCAATTGAGTAAAAATAACTTGGCCTTCTGCCTGATTAAGCTATAAACCTGTATTGTATAGAAATTGCACTCAATAGTGTGCTTCTTCTAAGAAAATGATCAGAATGTGGCAAATGTTAGTATTAGGTAATATTAGAAATAAAAACAAATGAAAGTTCTATAGAAAGATTTAAGGGTACTCTGTTTCTGGGTTTGGTTATCTTTTCCATTTTTAGTTTGTTCCTGAAACCAGTAACTCATAAATGGGTTATAATATTAGTTGTGCTGCATCTGTCTTTATATTTTTAAGCATCAGAAATTTAGTGAACATTTTTTTACAAAAAGAAAATATCTTTGGTTTTCCGTGTCATAAGAAAATAGCTAGAATGTCCTCATTAACATGGTTTCAAATGAAAGTTCAATAGGAACCTGCTTCACATTATTTTCATTGGTTAGTAATTCCATGGTAGGATATGTAAAATGTGTCCATTTATTTTTGTTCTGATTTTAAAAAATTGAAAAGAGCTCATCAGAAATAGGAATTATGCATGAATCACCATCTTTCTATACTTGTAAGCTGCTAGAATCAAAATCCAGAAGTTAAAAAAAAAAAGGCAGGAAATCAAACAGATTTTGTTTCAAATAATCTTTTTTCTGTGCTTGTTGGCTACAAATTTCCAAATCAGTCTCCATATGAATTCAGGGATATGGAGTGAGAGATCATCTGAGCTTTAAAGAGAAATTTTTTCTCGCTCTCCTTGTTCATCTCCCTTTCTCCTTCCCCCTCCCCTTCCCTCTGCCTCCTCCTGCCTTTCTCTCTCTCCTCCTCTGCTATACTTTGCTTTCCTTTTCTTTCTCCCCCTTGCTTTCTCATAATATTTGCATACACCTACACACACTCAAATGAAGACTCGATTTTTCAGAGACAACTGAAATTGTAATGATTGGACTATTCTAAATATTAGGAAAAGGATGTTTGCCTTGATTCTGTTGATCTAAGTAGTTTTGTTTTGCCTCTTTTATTACTACTTGGTATTTGAATTTTCTGTGAAACTGAACATAAGCTCAAGGAATCTATACTCTGTAAGATTTACATTTCTTTAAGGCTTATGAGGATTTAGAAGTCAAAACAGATTATTTTTGCAGAGGGGTAACTCTGATATAAAAGCCTTACTTACTTGTCACAGGACAAGGACCTTAAATTGAGAGTTAGACTGCTAAAAATAATCATAAGTACTCAATACTTTCTTGCTTTTTACTCAGCCTTACACACAGAGGATGTTTTAATGTTATTTTGTTAGATTGTATAAGCAGTACACCATGTTTTAACACTACTTATAATTGAGTGATTCGTTTGTTTGCATGAAATCCAAGTCATGCCTTTAGAATTAAGTGATATACATTGTTGCTGATTTACATAATTATTATTTAACTGAGAAAAATAAAACTGACTTTAAAAGGTAGTATTCTGCCATAAGAAAATGATTTTAATTGATCATTTTTAAATTGTGGTAAAAATAAATTTAACATAGGGTAATGGTTTTCTATATAAATGTATAGCTATCAACCTTATGAGTGTTTGTGCCAGAAATTGATTACTCTGGCATTTGAGAGCCAAAGAGATCACAGTGGGTAATTTGGCTAATTTAGATTTAACCAGACCATGCTTGCTTTTTTTTCCTTATATATCTATATCATATTGTGTGACAGCAGGGTACAATACAAAATTAATTAAGGTGAAACTTAAAATGCAGTGCATTTGCAACCAGCAGGCCAGAGATCCAGTGGAAAGATATTACTACTCATTATGAGGTCCTAGGCAAGCTAATAAAAGTGAATTTTATTGTCACTGTTAAACTGAAAATGATAAAAATGATAGAGGTATTACAAGATAATTGTGATAATCATATCTATTAAGATTATTTTAAGGGAGATATATATCTATATATGTCTATTGTTCTTGATGGAGTATATTATTTATTTGCAAGCACATATGTGCTTTATTGTTTTTCCATATGTAGAAAAACAAAATAAGACCTTGTGGAAAGTAAGTTAATATTTCCTGTGAATTAAAAGTATTCTGTTCCATACATGTACAAGAAAATGAAGTAAGGTAGTCTTGATATATTTATGGATGTAAGACTTTTTTGCTTTATTGTTTATACATTTAGAATCATCTTATAATCATGGAAATTCTGGAATTTGGTTTAATCAAAAAGGAGATTACTTTTTTCACATCACTTATAATTCCAAATTTCTACAAATCTATGGATAAGTCATTCTAACATAGAAAATGTCTATAGGCTAATGTTTTATTTTGTTTCACTGCCTGGTAGGGAGAGCTCTAGCACAGTAGAAAATCCAAGTAAAAATAAAAGAAAAAAATTTGTAATATCAAAATTATATCAATATTTCAACTATTAAGGGCAAATTCTATCACTACTGAACTGGAATTTCAAAATGTGTAACAGAGGAGTGCATCCCATTTTGATAAAGGAAAGATCTTTCTATATCAATATAGAAATAAATAACTGAATAATTTATAGCTTCTTATTAGTATACAAATTTATTTTCCTGAAGACTTAATTTTTTTTCTGTATTTTGTTTATGGCAGTATGGAAAAAGAAGAAGTCAAATTACATTATTTTCAAGCAATTCTTTATACAGAAGATCCACAATATTCCATGAAAAGGCTCTTAGAATAACCAGCCAAATTCAACAGTGCAGCAGGTTACATAATCAATACACAAAAATCAATATCATTTTTGTACATCAATGATGAACTCTTCCAAAAAGAAATTAAGAAACCAATAACATTTATAGTAGTACTAATAAAACTTAGGAATTAATCTAATCAAGAGAGTAAAAGTTGTAGTCAGGGGTTGTGAGGAGAAAAATTAGGATCAGGACACAGAATTTATAATATTATTTTATGATGGTCACCCAGAGTTAAACAGAAAGTGCAGGAAATCTGTCCATAACGCTAAAGACTCATAATATTCAGCCAAGGGCCTGGGTCCCACAGCAATGTCCTACATGAGGCCAGATGAAAACCTAGAGCCCATGACAATGCCTCCCATGAGTCCAACTGGAGGTCTAGAGCCCACAAGAAGGACTCATTCCAGTCTGTTTTGTGGATCTGTGCTGGGAAGGCCCAAAGGTCAGCGGTGGAAGCTAGAAAGTCTATACCAGCAGGGTTAAGGTAGGTTGCGGGTGTGGGTAGGTTGAGGGTTCTACACTGGAGCCAAGAAGTCACACTCATAATAAAAACCCAGGCTTCCCTACAAAGTACCACAGCCATCGTCAGTGACACAGAGGTCCCAAGCTTCTCTTGACCATAAGAACAGTTGAGTACATGCCAGACCACAGCCATTCTCACCAACAAGGTCCCAAGCTCCTCTGATGGCAATGGCCAAACTCACACTGGGGAAGCTAGTTATGATGAGCTCCTCTGGGAGAACCAATGGTTCAGAACAGCAACAGTTAGGGAAACCCACAATGCCTCACTTTTCTTCTCTAAGTCTCTATGCTGGCAACTTTCCTCAGGTGGTCCATCTGTGCTCAGCACCATGCTGAGTTAATTCAGCTGGTGTTAAGTTGACCACCAGTTTTTAATCCATAACAGACCTCTACAGCAAGAACTACAATACTGTACTCTGAAAAAGGATAGTAAAGAGGACATAGGTAAATGGAATATACCTAGGTATACATAGATAATAGGTAAATAGGTAAATGGAAAGGATATCTCCTTTTCCTGGGGAGACAAGACCAATATTGTCAAAATAGCCATACTTCCAAAAGTTATATTTGGATTTAATGTAGTCTTAGTATAAATATCAATAGCATTCCTCATAGAATTAGAGAAAACAGTTCTGAAATTTGTATGGAACTAGAAGAGATGCAGATTAATAAAAGCAGTCCTAAGCAACAGGAGTAAGCATGAGACATTATAAACCTGGATTTTGAGTTATACTAGAAAGCTATAGTGATAAACACAACAAGGTATTGGCAAAAATACATCGTGTAGATCAATAGAATGAAAGAGAGGAGAGAATGCAGAAATAATTGCAAGTACATTCAGCTACTGATCTTTGACAAAAGCGCCAAAAACATATGCTAAAGGAGAGATTAGCTCTTCGGCAAATGGTGCTGGGAAGACTAGTTAAATATGTGTGAAAGTTGGATCTAGGCCCATATCTCTTAGTAAAATAAAATAAAATAAATCAAAGATCTAAATATTAAAACTATTTAATCTTGTGGAAGATAAAATAGGTAAAGCTCTTGAAAAAAAGTAGGCAAGGACGCACTCAAAAAATTGACAGCTGAAATGAAGAGACACTTCTCAGAAGAACTACAAATGGCCAGTAACTACATGAAAAATGTCCAACATTTATGGCCATTAGAGAAATATAAATTAAAACAACACTGAGGTTCAGTTTAACTCCTGAAAGAATGTCTGTCAACAACAAATCAAATAATAACAAATGCTGGTGAAGCAGCAGAAAATAAGATGGGAATGTAAAGTAGTACAATCACTATAGAAAGAAATGAAAGAAGTCTCAAAAGCTAAAAATAGAAACTCCATTGGACCCATCTACCCTTTCTAGGTATCTTCCTCAAATCATTAAAGACATCATTTTACAATGATATATGCATATCATGTTTGTAGAACACAACTCATAATAGCTTAATCTTAGAAATAGCCTATATAATTATCAATAGATAAATGGATAAAGAAAATGTAGTATGTTTGCACAATAGAATATTACACTGTCATAAGAAAGATAAACTTGAATCATTTGTAGGAAGTTGATGCACCTTGAATCCATTATGTTAAGTGAAATAAATCAGACACACAAGCTTAAATATTGCATTTTTTCTTATATGACAAAGTCTAAATAAATTAAAGAGCAAATTATAAAATGTGTAATTGGAAATAGGAAGATAGGTCTTTTGGAAAAGGTGAAGAAGGGTAACAAGGGATGGAAGAAAAGGGGAGCGGAAGAGGATATGTGGGAAGAGAAAGATATGTGATGTATGTAAACCATCTCTCCATGATGTATGTAATCATTGTGTACTGCAGACACGTACTAATAAAAATAAAATGAATTCTGTAACAGTCCATTCTATATTTTCTATAATAAATAAAAATACCTTGTTATATCACATACAAGTTAATAGCCAATTATTAAGTATGTTTCTTATCAACAAAGAAATTTATTTTCTCAATGGTTTAAATTTTTTCTCTATTTCAGTTATGATTTTCTCTATTTTATAGTTACCATTCTCTATTTTGTTTTAGTTCTCTATTTCAGTTTAGTTTCTGAATATTATATTTAATACAATTTTTCATGACTCAAATATTTGTTAACTGATTAGAAGTGTTCCTAGTAACAGAAAGCACATACTTGTTCAACTGAAACACACACATGCATGTAAACACATAATTAATAAATTAAGCCTTTCATTTTCAAAACTTTTAAGCAGAAAAGAAAAAATTAATTATTTATTAGCATTTTCATTTACAGCCTTTGCATTTTTCAATATTTTATATTATCTCTCATTTAATCTTCTAAATTCTTTCCACATTGCACCATTTATTATACAAATTAACTTACATGGAAATTATTTAGGAAGAAAATCTAATGAGTTATGTCCTAGGAGAAGTGCTTGTATTAGCACAAATTCATGTTTAATAAGTTTTATGATCTAACAATTGACAATAAATTAATTGACAATAAATAATAATTAACAAAAGGACTATAAATATGCTGAAATGACATTCTTAGCTTCTCTTCATTTATGTAACAAGCAACTGCTTGTTTATTAATGTAAGAAATTTAAGCTACAAAAAGTCAGTTTTTTACTCACTGATTTTTAGTTTTAGTAGCTATTAACATGATGAACATAGTCAAATCTCATATGAACAGAGTTAAACAATTTGAGAATGGTTTCAAAAGAGATTAGTAATTTGAGGAACATCAGAATATAGCTACTTGGCTAGAACTCATAAATTAATTTAAATGTACACATTAAATAATAGCAGTTAGGAACTGTGACTATTTCTTCAGCTGTTGAGTTAGAGTGCACAGCATCATGTAATGCTCCAGGCGGAACCTGTCTCCTTGTGCCAGCTGCACCTTCTGTACTCTAGAGGATACAGTCTCAGCAAGGATCTCCTTCCAGAGGAATATCATCATTATAGAACAGGTTAGACTTCGCCATCCTGTTTATGGGAAAGGTAGAGAAAAGGGTTTTTGCCACTAGAAAAATATAAAAATGAAGTAAGATTGTATGATCAACTTATTTGACATCCAACTCACCAGAATTTTTTCTGAGAATTTCCTCTAATCAAAATGTTAGATGATTTTCTTCTAAATTTCCTTAAAGTATGGTAAAAGTTCCCATTTTCAGCTTTAGATAAAACATAAATTACAAAACTTTCTGTGATAGAGTTATATTCTTAAAACATTGAAAGCCCTGTATTTATAATTATCATGAATTTATTTATATAAATGGTTATGAAATAAATGACTATAATGTTTGGAATAGTGCTTATATTATTGTCCAAACAAACCTATGATTGAATTATGACTTGGCACTTATAAGTGTGTGACCTTGAGCAAGTTCATTACTCTAATAACAAAAATCAGGTTAGGTATTGAGACTACTATGAAAAGCACTGAATAATCTGTTAACAATTTATAAGATCTAAATGCTTAGTGTATTCTTATTTCTTCCATTGAACTTTTTATGTATGCATACACATATACTTACATATAAAGTATATCTACTAATATTTATATATAATCATATGCAAAGTAAATTTGTTTATGCAAAGAGCTACCCCATGAAAAAATTTGGATTTGCTTGAAAAGTTAAGTAATTGAAAAATTACACTTAAAATATTTAATGTCTGATTTAGAGATTATTTTGTAAATAATACAAAATAGTATAAAATATTTAGTTAATGGAAAAACAATATAGATATCATAATCTATTTGTTTAATTTTTATTATAAAATAATACACAATAATAATAAATTCTGAGAAAATTCTATGATTGTATACATCAATAAATTTTAGCTTTTATAGAAAATTTTGTATTTTATCATCATTATTGATACAAGAAAAAGTACACTTTGGTCTCAAGACTTTAATTGATAATGAAACAAATAAAGGAGTAACTCTTAAAATGACCAGATGTCACTCCTCATAGAAACAATAATTTAGTTGTGCAAAACTTTATAACTTTATATTTTATTGTTAAAAGGTATTTTATCCATCCTACAGATATTGCAGAAGTGCAAATATTTATAGATCATAGTACTGAATATAAAAAAACTAAATATTTTTGTGTGAAAAAAGTAATCATATAACTGATTTTTAACATATTATTTATTGGTAAAGATCATAATATTTAAACCATATTAAGACATTGCTATCAGGAATACACTTCTAAATTAAGAATCTAAGAAATTTCTATCATGAATTTAAGATAAGTCATTACTTCCTATTACATTAACAATATATTACTAATGTTAGGCATCAAGTTCAACAGTTCATGAAATCAACGAGTTTAGCAGGCCTTTTTCCTACCTACTTCCTCTGAAGTCTGTGCATGTTTTGGCGTGACCATATACCATTTATAAAATGTTACGTCATGTATGATTACATGTTCTTTTTTTTTAAACAGAAATATTCTTTACCTTAGATATCTCCATTTTAACTTTATACTCATGGTGGTTGTCTTTTTACACAAGTTGTTTTCTACTGAAGAATACTTCAGTTTAATTTGGCCACATTGGGTTGATTTCCATTTATCTTACTGATGATAAGCCATTAATAAAAACTCATAAATGATGTTTTCGTTCAGCTAATGCAGAGACATCCTTTGGTTTTTCTTATGTTTCTGTTTGTAGTAAATATATAAATCCAGTGACTGTAGGGTTTATACTTTAAAAAAATATTAAATTAATATTTAAAGACAGCAATAATGTTAATTTAAATATTAAATTAATATTTAAAGACAGTTTATACTTTAAAAATATTAAATTAATATTTAAAGACAGTGATTATGACTAATAAGTATAAACTAGTTTTTCTTAAGTCTATTCATGGTTATCATATTTCAGCACAGTAAAATTGATAGAGGCCTAAACATTTACTGCCATGTTTCTGTCCCCTTACCTGCAGAAAGTAAAATTATGGCATTTTCAAATAAACACAAACTCTTAGAAACTGGCAACCTAACTATGCTACATTTCTTGTGACTTTAGGCACACTATATTGTTATATGCCTTGTTTTAAGAACTTATTAAATTAGTGTTTTAAATAGATGGCATTTCTGTAATTGAGAAAATAATATATTTTTAATGATTGCAGATGTCATTGGGGCACACTGATTAAAATTCTGCAGTATAGATCTTCAGAGTACATTCTGTGTTTAATAGTTCCGCCACTTGATAATCCTCTTGTTTCTTCAGTATTCTAACAATTGATGTATGCATTTCTGAGTTAAATATTTCAGATTTAATTACATGACATATTCTTCCTCATACTTGCTCACACATTATAAACAAGAATTAATTCACATATTTAAGAGGGGAAAATTTTTCATCCTAAGTAAATTAAATTTTAGTTCATGAGAAAGCTGATGTTCTGAAGAGGCTTTGCTCTTATGGCAGGCCAAAAAGTAAGTGACTTACCTTAAATTTGATTATCTTATGCAAGGAGAACTAGAACACTATCGAATAAACATATCGTTTTTTCCCTGAAAATTGCCACTCATGCTGCTATAACAATATAGATTCGATTTCAAAACAAATGGCTGGAAATCATTTTATGCTAAACCTAGAGAAAACTCAAAATATATTATTCCTGTATGAAAATTCTTAGGTGGCACTGACAAATTTATTTATATATGTTCTTAATTTGTTTCAATACATTTTCTTAAAAAATTATTTCAATGATGCCTCTGTGAAATTGTTAAATAAGTAAATACATTAAACAATAAAAAATGAATATATTAGGAACAGTGTATTAAAAATTGTTTTGAAAATGAAAATAAGATAAAAACTTGTAAAAATCAGAATTCAGAGGTAACTTACTTTTAAAAAATTGAATTATATTAAAATTTAGAATGCTTGTATGATTAAAACACTTTAGGAATATAATCTACAATTTATATTATAGTATTATTAATATATAACAATAATTTTTAGAATTTGAAAAAAGAATAATGACAAAATAAAGGAATAAGAATTATGACTAGAAATGCCTATTGATTTTTATTTGACCTGATCAATTACTCTTTCATTCTTAACATTCTGTGCAATTCTCATGAACTTATAAATGTTATATTTATAATGACAAGAACAGTGTAAGGTAATAGGTATAGTGTGATTTCTATAACCAGACAACATAGACTCAAAAACATTGACTCTTCCACTTACCAAATACTCTCAGTGTTTTTTTTGAACATTATATTGGCACATTTTATATATACATAGTGATAAAAACCATAATAGGGAATATTTACCTGTACATAATATACCTTTTCTTCCTTTTTTTCCAGTATGCTCCCATTCCTTCTACCTCTCTTGCCCTCTCTATGTACAAAAGCTTTATTTCCACTTATTCTTTTTATTCTCTTTTTTTTCTTGTACCTTCCTTACCCCACTCTTTGTTTGCCTTCCCATCTGAACATTTTTTCTCATTAACCAATATCTATTATATATATTTTAGTCGTTATTTACACTTTTATTTTCTCACACCAGAGAAACAATGGGGTATTTATATATGTGTGTCTGAATCATTTCACTTAAGAGTATGGTATCAAGGTATATCCATTTAGCTAGAAATGTCACAAGCTAAACTTTCTTTACACCTGAGTAGTACCCCACTGTATAAAAAAACATTGGTTGATGGGCATTTGGGCTACTTCCATAATTTAACTATTACAAACTGTGCCACTATAAACATGGGTATGTATATGTCAGTTTGGTATGATGCTTTTAATTCTTGCAGGAAGATACCATGAATGGAAGAACTGGGTCAAAGAGAAACTCTAGTTTTAGTTTTTTGGAGGATTCTCCACACTGATTTCCACAGTGATTGCACCAGTCTGCACTTGAAACAGTGGAGGTTTCTTTTCTTCCCACAATCCTGCCAGCACTTGTTACTGGTTGATTTTTTTATGATAGCCATTCTTTCTGGAATGAAATGGAATCTCAGCATTGTTTTAATTTGCGTCTCTTGAATGACCAGTGATGTTGAGCTTTTTTCATGTATTCATTTACTGTTTCTACTTCTTCATCTGAGAAGTGTCTATTTATTTCAGATGCCCATTTTTGTATTGGATCTTTAAATTTGGGCAATATGATCTCTTTGTATATTCTACACATTAGTGGGATAGCTGGAAAAATTTTTGCTGAGGGTAGTCTCCACTTTTTTGGTGGTTTCTTTTGGCGTGCAAACTTTTCAAACAGAAAGTGCAGGAGTGTACCACTCACAACCATCTGGATACACATCTCAGCTGTGCGGGATGTTCTCCAAAACAAATTCTCTGTAAAGATTGTATTTTTTAGAAAATAATGCTATTTCACTTTGTGATTCTTTTAATGAAGCAGTTATTACAAAAGAAAGAAAGAAAGTATATGCATTAAATTTTTCTTGTATTTGAAGAACAATAGAATTCATAATCAGGCATTTTCAGTATAAACAGATCATGAAACTAGTGATGTCTTGCATAATCTCTACAAGTTATGGAAAATGTCAGAGAAAACATTAATATATCATTCACAGTAAGAATTAAATTGAATATAGAAGCTGTGTAAATGCTCATTGTTGGGACAAAATTATTCTGTATCTCAACTGTGGTAGCTAATACATGAACCCATTACTGTAATAAAACTGCATAGAACTCACATAAAGAAACAAATGAGTGCACTGAAATAGGTGAAATATGAATGAGATGAGTATATTTTCTCTTTTTCAGCTTTCTGATTTGACTCATTTGAGGAAACAGTGAGGAGTGCATGGAATCACTAGCATTGAGTACAATAACTACAAAAGTTTAATGATATCATTAAAATCAAGTGCAAACATTTATGAATCTGATTTCTATTAAAATAAATCTTAATGGAGAAATTATTCCCATGAAACTCATCAGCTCTAGATGTACTAAAATATATATTTGAAAGTAATTTATCAGAAATTGATCCCAATGTTGTCATAGCCTATAAATTACTGTTAATATGACCAGTAACAGTTGTAACAACAGAAAGAGCTGTCTCAAAATTTAAAAATACCAAAAATTACTTGTGATCTAATGTTATCTCAAAGCACCCGATGTCCCTATCAATTATATCATTGAAAATAAAATTATTAATTATATAAATTTGAATGACCTAAGAAATGAATTTGCAAAAAAACCCAGAAATATGTGAACATCAATTAAGATTTCACATCAATAAGATATTATTTATTGTATAATATATAGTTCTGACACCAAAGTGTTACATTTTTATAATTTGTAAGTTTTGTTGTTACTCAGCTAGCAGGAATCTACAGGTTGCTTTCACAAACTGCAGGATAGTTACATAATCATACCATATTTTGAGGCTGCTTAACTATATACACTTCTTTCCCATCACCCTAGTTTTGTTCTTACCTTACATAATTCTGAAACTCTTCTCGGTGCTCTAAAAACAGGGTTAATGTGCTAGTCTTGCTACTTCTTCCTAGTGTGGCCACAATGAATAAATAAAAGTCTTTATTTCTCATCACCAGACATGTCTCATATTGGACCCTCAAGGTTATGGGTTGCAGAGCCTGGTCATTTGATTTCCAGCATTAATAATGTCAAACCTCTGGCTTAGTACTCTGGAAACAATCTTCTATTGATATTACCTTATTTTTATAAGTAATAAAAATTTTAAAGAAAAAATTTTATGTTTTATTATATTTAATAGCATTTCTTCATGGGTTTTGAATCAACAGACCTACCTTGTTTTTTAATACTTTCCCTCATAAATTACACAAGTCCTAGCCTGTGGAATATGATCTAAATTAATTTTAAAATTATTTATAATTTATCAAAATGAAAATAAAGTATATTTAATTTATTTTAGTAGCATTGAATTGGAGCAAAATTTTGAAATGCCGTATGAAACTGCAACAACTAATCTCAGAAATCAGCTTTCTTTTTTCAAGAATGTTTGCCAAGATATTCTTTTGCCTTTTTCATTGTACTTTATGGTTTTATAAAAATTCAACAAGATTCACCCATCTTTAACTGTAATATTTGGTTTCCAACATATATTGCCCTGACGCAGACAGAGTTTTAAGGCAATCTTTTCATTTATCAGAACTGTATTTCAAAATATGTTTTTTTGGCTTTCATCACAAAAGAAAAAAAAGGATAAAGGATGCCGCACATCTATCACTTTTAAACTCTGCAAAATATAGTTTTGATTTAAAAAATTCTATACCTAGTTCCATATACTTCATACCAACCAGTTGTATTTCTCAACTTGAAACTAGAGAATGGTCAGATTTTCCTGAAACATTAAAATGATTAAAAGAAGCCAATCAACATTATTCTTGGCATTGTTATGTGATACACCATTGTCCACAAAAGAATTCTGGACATTAAGCAAACTTAATATTGACAGGGATGCACATATTAACAGTACATTATTTCTTCTTTGTTATGCTAAGCAAGATTTTAAAAATTCCAGTCATTCAATTAGCAATCATTAAAAAGTACATTTGTAAACAATCTACTGTAAGGATTTCCCTCTGTAAATATTATTTTATATATAGTGCTTCTGTGTATAGATTATGCTCTGTTTTCATAATATCCTAATGTCTTGATCTGTTTTTTCTATCATGTTCCAGAATGTTTCTTGGGGACAACAGTATTCATATGCACTCTTCAAAGCAATGAGTCACATGCTGTGCATTGGGTATGGAGCCCAAGCCCCAGTCAGCATGTCTGACCTCTGGATTACCATGCTGAGCATGATCGTCGGTGCCACCTGCTATGCCATGTTTGTCGGCCATGCCACTGCTTTAATCCAGTCATTGGATTCGTCCAGGAGGCAATATCAAGAAAAGGTATTTTATTTCTCTTGTCTTCAACCAGTCAGTAAATTGAATTTATTGCCTTCAATCTATCTTCCTATATGAAAATATAATGATTTGAAATATGACTGAAAAGTTCATGTGTAAATGATCCACTGTAAGGATTTCCCTCTGTATCATCATGGTTCATGTTCTATCATCCTCTAACCTGTGTATGTGTATGTATTTATATTGTAAACTCTTTCCTATTATTTTCTAGAAAAATGTTGAATGAGTAAATGGAGGCAGACAGCCATTGCATTTGCCCCTCTATGCCTCTTTACTGGTTGTGATCATAAGTTGTGATACAATCATACACCTAGCTGAACATATGTTGCCTTTATAGCTAGATAAACCACCACACCCTCCAGTCTTAAAAATGTGTATTAACAGGTCTGGTGTGCATTCTTATGCAAAATGTATTAACATGACTGATGCTCTAAACTTTTCTCAAAAAGAAGTAAAAAGCAAGTTTGTTCAATGATTTATTCATTGCATTTTTTAAAATATACTTTATTTCTTTGGCTGGAGCTAATCTGGATACTGCTTATATTCCTGAACAAATATCAGTTAATTTCTAAAAAGTAAGAGTTTTTCTACCTGAGGAGAGAATGTTTAATAATGGGAACTGTTGTTCATGAAGCACAGGTAGTATGCACTTTGACAGAGTATTTCTGAAAGTATCAATTAATATGGGTCTAGATACCTCTGGTAAGTGATAACAACTTATACTCAATTATTTTTGAAAGAATTGAACATCATTTCAAGTTGTTGCTTTATGTACAGTACTGTAATCATGCAATAGGAGAAAGGGAGTCTAGTACCTTGAAAGTAATTACACACAACCTACTATTACAATAAGCAATGCTGTGTTTTTTTATTGAAGTAATGAAAAGGTCTACCACCAAAATTGCTTTGAGATTGGTTTTTAAAATAAAGTCTCCAATTAAACTGTAAAGAACAAAAAGCATAACAAGGGTGAAGAGATTTTATACAAAGGTGTTTGACTGAAAATTTGGGCTAATTTTATGGGGATTTAAGATGACAGTATGATACAGTATATCTGAAGTTTCTCTTACATTGTTGCTTCTCCCCTTTCAGTTGCACTAAATAAAATACCCCTTTCCTATCAATTTTATCTGGCTCATTACTACATATTTTCTTAAAAACAAATAAATCTTCTATTTCCAGGATTGCATTTAATAGCATTGTGCTGCACAGTAAATAAGTTCACCTTACTTTATCTTTTTGGTTTGCCATATAAACCAGGTTTAACAGTGAAAAATAATTTATTTAACTATGCATTCATGGACATTTATATATAAAGATATTATGATAACTGCTATAATTTAAGTCATCCAGTTCTTGATCTTATAATTGCTTGATAAAGAACAAGGATTTTGGCGTAACCCTTTTAATTTTTTGATATTCACAGCAATTTAATAAGAAACAGTTTTTTTAAAAAATATATATATATACACATATATACATCACTCCACAAACTTGATTCTTTACATGGTTCTGGTCACAAATCTAGTTGGACAAGAGTCAAATCAAATAGATTCAATGTTGACCTTATGGAAAAATTTGATTCAGTTCACATCCAGTTTTGGTTATGACCAGAACTATGCAGAGAATTTAGTTCATGAGCTAGGACCATTAGATATAGATATAGATATAGATATAGATATAGATATAGATATAGATATAGATATAGATATAGACATAGATAGATATAGATGTAAACAATATCTATCAATACATTTAGTTCCAGACTACTGACATTGTTTCTGAAATAAGGTAATATATTAATTTTTAACACATTCAAGACTGTTAATTATTTTTCAAAATTTTACCCTTATGAATATTTGTCTAATTTTCAAACTTTTTATGGGGAATGAACCTTTTACATTGAACTACATTCCCAGTTCCTTCCTTTTATTTCTTATTTTTAAGACAATTTCTTGCTAAATTACTAAATTTCCTGGGTTGGCCTAAAGTTTCAATCCTTCTGTCTTAGCCTCTCAGAGCACAGAGACTACAAGCATGTAGCATCAAGCATGTGTTCAATCAATTGTATCAGATAGTTCTGAATAACATATGATTGATTTGAAGCTTCTTTTGTGATTTGACCATTTTGATTTTTTCCCTAAGTTAACATTAGTTTTATTTAGGTAAAATTCTTATAATATAAAATTTGCCATTGTTTTAAAGAGAACAGTTTGGTAACATTTAATTCATCTACAATGTTGCATAATCAGTGCCTCTATCTACTTTCAAGATATGTTTATTACCCCAAGAGAAATCTATTAAACAGTTACTTCCAGTTCTCTCTTCCTTTAACCTCAGAGTACCCATTAGTTAGCTTTATGTCCTTGATTTTCTTACTTATGAATGTTTCTTAAAACTAGAATCATATGATGTATGACCTTGTATATGTTTTTAAGGTTTACCCCAGTGGATTGTGTGTCAGTGTTTCATTCCTATCTATTACAGGTCAATATTCCATTGTATAGCAGTAATACCTTCTGTTTATTCACTTACCAGTGGATGAAAATTGGAATATTTCTAACTTTGAGCACTGTAAATAATACTATTACAGATTTTTGTGTACAATTATTGGTTTGAGGACCTATTTTCTTTTGGAATATACCTATGAGTAGAGTTTCTGTGTCATACAGTACTTATATATTTGACTTTTATGAGGAAATACTTAATTATCCTGATTAATATTTGTTTTAGGTAAGTTGTAATTATATGTCAAAATAACCTTTAATCTGAATATTTGTAAAATGTCCATCACCTAGGAATAATATATTTTATGTAAAAGAAGTAAACTGCAACAAATAGCTTTTGTAATTGTCACTTGGCATGTGCACTAGTATTCAACCTACTTAATTTTGCTCTAGAATTTATTTCTAAAGCTAATTATTTACTGCTATCACTCATCATATTTGACTTAAATGAACTGCCACACAAATTTGGGTCCCCTAAGCTATCCCGCACAGTGGTTTTTTTTAATTAATTAATTAATACTTTACAGTCATTTAGTTATTACTGCCTAGGAAATAACTGTCCAGCCTGGATCTTCCCATGTTAAGCAACTCTATTGTCCCAGGCAGTGGCATAAGACTCTGATTATGAGATCTTTAACTGAATGTTATACCAGTGTTAATAATCTGACCAGGATAGACAGTTGTGTCATTATCACTTTCAGGTATTGTCATTATTATTACCATGTATCTTGACGCAAAGTATGTGGTGATCTTTATTATGTTTCATTACAGATCAAACTTTGATTTTAATCATAATTTATGCTACTGATTTCATGGGTTTTCATGTTTTGCCTTCTGTTACTCTTCAGGGAAATACATTTCCTTGTTTACTCAGTCAGAGAGACTTTATGTTATGGGAGGACTTTTATTTCAATGTGCCTTCTTTGATCCTGTTTGACATTACCAGAATTTGCATGGTTTCTACAGGTTGTTATTGAAGAAGTTCAACTTCTGATATAATAAAAAAGTATTATAATTTTATTTCCAGTTATATTTTTAATTTGACCAAATGAGATTCAACTTTTCTGGGCGAGATAAATAAATAAATTTCCTATCCTTACATATAGAATTTTGGGGCTACAAACCAGGAGTGACAAAGGAAGCATGGTCCATGGGCACTTTTCTCTAATTTGTCATATGCCTACTAAGGACTATTATTCTTTTATTGCTATTAGAGAGAAAGAAAGGGAAAAAAAGCAATCTTAATGTATGTGGTAGTTGTGCTAAACTACTATAGCTAGGTAGGTCCATAGATGATGAAAGCAGATACTCTTCTTATGAGATCCTTTGTCTTTCTATGGTGAAGTCTTTTGAATTTCTTGCCTATACCTAGATAAGACACTTAAAATTTTCACAGTCTATCTCTAGCCTCTGTCTGCTGAAAGTTCATTGCTTTTTGGTAGGTCCTAAGAGGCAATGCTGGTCTTTCTGTATAGATTAGATCTTGTCCATGGAGAAACACAAATGCATCCTTCTCTTTGACAGTATCTCATATCCTCCGCCTCTGAGGGGCCTCTGTTTAGCCTTCCTGGCAACCATCAGACCTCAGTCCTCAGATTTCTTACATTTTCAGATGTAATTCAGATCCCAGAATTACTGACTGCGTGTATATATATATATTGCTGAAATACCGGTAACATTTTAGAAACTAAACTAGTATGGTTTTCTTCTGGAATTCTGAAGATGATTCTAGAAGTAAAAGTATATAATCAAAGTCCTTCTTATAAGCCTTGAAGCAATTTATTAGTTGATGGGTTGGTCAAGATTATGTCTGCTTCCAAACATGATGGAACTTTTTATTTTTGAAAGATACAGAATTTGTTGCTGCTGTCATTAATTCCAAATATTAAATTTGATAATGGGTTCAATGACTGGGTTAATGACTAAGCCAAGAGTAATAATTTGTCTATGGACACTTACAAGGAGTAGTTTTATTTAAACAGAAACAGTCATATCCTATTTTACAGCTGTACTATATATCAAGAAATTAATTAGCTGAGTTGCTAAATTGGTTTACTGGTTTTTGTAGGATGTGGCAGTATTTGTCTTCCAAAGACCAGAGGGCTTTTAAGTTTCAATCATGAGCTTAGAAAATTATATCAAACCAATGCTTTAATTGAAAATAGTTTGATGTCCTAATTTTCATTGTGAAGGAGAAGAAATACCTCTAAAATTCATGTGTGTTTGATGAGATCATTTCTCTTGATTTATTTCACAATTTGTAAATACTTTGTTCCTCTCTTGATAAATAAGAATATCAAAAACATCTCATATGTTTCCTTAATTAGTCACAGAATTTTCTGTGCAATTATACCATATACTTTGTGTGCCTAGGATGGAATTTAAGGTGCTCTGGTATGTTATGTTGGTAATATTGGCAAATATTCTATAGTTTTATAGGTCCTAGGACCAGAAATCTTTCTGAAATTCCTCTATGGTAAAGTTCCAGTATGATAAACTTGGGTGAGGCTTATGTAGTCACTTGAACTGCTACAAATCAGACTTCTAACAGAACAATGACATTTTACATTTTCATTTGGGAAAATTATTTTAGTTTAAGTGTAGTTAAAAATATTTGATTAAAGAAAGGATTTTTACCTAATGAAAATCACTTATACCACTGATTTTCAACTTCTGTATTTTGATATATCCTGTCAGCCAGTAATAGTTTAAATTCTTTCTTTCCTTCCCTTATTCCTTTCATTTCTTTCTCTTATCTAATTGCTCTGGGTAATGCTTCTAGAATTATATTAAATAGTAGTGGTGATAGTGGATATCCTTGTCTTGTTTCTGATTTTAGAGTGGAAGTTTTCAATTTTTGATCATTTAGTATGATGTTAGCTGTTGGTTTATCATAGATGGTTTTTATCAGATTGATGTAAAGACGATGTACTCCAATTTTCTGTAGGTTTTTTTTTTAATCATAAGAGTGTTAGACTTTGTCAAATGCTTTTTCTGCCTCTATGGAAATGATCTTGTGATCTTTGTCTTTGGATCTGTTAATATGGTGTATCACAATTATCGATTTTCATACACTGAACCATGCCTGCATACCTGAGATGAATCCTGCTTGGTTATGGTATATAAACTTCTTAGTCATTTGTTGCATTCTGTTTGCCAGTATCTTGTTGAGGATTTTTGAGTCTATGTTCATTAGAAAGATTAGCCTGTAGCTTTCATTTTTGGTTGGCTTCTTTCTGGTTTAGGAATCAGGGTAATACTTGCTTCCAGGAATGATTTTGGAAGTAGTTTCCCTTTTAATTTTCTTAAAGAGTTTCAGCATTAGTGGCATTAGTTCCTCTCTAAATTTCTTGAAGAATTCAACAGTGAATCTGTCAGGACCTGCACTTTTCTTTGCTGTTAAGTTTTTAATTGCATTTTCAATTTCATTGGCTTCTTGATTTGGTTTTGGCAACTTAATTTTATCTAGGAATCTGTCCATTTCTCCTATATTTTCGAGTAAATATTTTTTAAATAGTTTTTGATGAGCTTGTGGATTTCTGTAGGATTCATTATAATTTTCCCCTTTAATTCCTAAGAGCTTGAAATAGTGTTTTTTCTTCCCTCTTTTTGATGAGGTTGACTAATGGTTTATGAATTTTATTTATTCTTTCTAAGAACTAACTTTTCAATTTATTGATTCTTTATATTGTTTTCTTAGGGTCAATTGCATTAATTTCTGCAATTATCTTTATAATTTCCTCCCTTGCACATGCTTTGAGTTGGATTTATTGTTTTTTTCCTACAAATTTGGGGTTCAAAATTAAGTTGTTGTTTGAGATCATTCTGTTTTCTTGATGTGAGAGTTCATCACTATACATTCCCCTTGTAAGACTGCTTTCATTGCATCCATAAGTTCTGGAGTGTTATGTTGGTGCTATCACTGAATTATAGATACCATTTAATTTTGTCTTTAATTTCCATTGTTTGTTCAGAAGGATGTCATTTAATTTCCATGTATTTAGGTAGTTCTTGTGGTTTCTTTTGCTGTTGATTTCTAGATTTATTGTGCTATGACATATAGTATGCACAAGATAATTTCAGTTCCTCTAAATTTACTTAAGCTTGTTTTATGGACTATTATGTGGTCTGTTTTGAAGAATGTCCCATGTGCAGCTGAGCAAGATGCATATTCTGATGTTTTGTTCACAGGCTTCCTTTAATTCTGATATTTCTTGGTTGATTTTTTTTTGTACAGTTGACCCATCTATTTGTGGAGTCTTAAGGTCCCCCATTACAATTGTGTTAGTATTTATTTGTTTTTCATGTCCATAAGTATTTGTTTTATGTAGTTGGGTGCATATATACTTATGATTATTATATTATCTCTTATATAATATATTATATTATTATATTATCTATCATATGATTGTTATATCTTCTCTTTATAAAGTTTATAAATATCTTTATAAACTTTGTCTCTTTTGATAAATTTTGGCTTAAATTGATATTGTATGCAAATAGAATACCTACCCCTGCTTTTTTCTGGATTCCTATGGCATGAAGTAGTGTTTTCCATCTTTTGACTTTTAGTCTATAAATTTCTTTTTGGGTTAAATGTATTTCCTGAATGCAGAATATTGTTATATCTTGATTCTTGATCCATTCTGCCAGTACGTTTCTTTTGATTGGTGAATTGAAACAATTTACATTGATGGTTCTACTTGATATGTATTGACTTATCTTTTTTATGTCATTTTCCTTTTATTGGTTCCCTGTCTTTCTACTCTGTTTAACTGTTAGCCCTGCCTCGTGACTTTTTCCTTTTGTTGTTCTTGTGGTTGTGGTCTTCATTTTCTCTTTCTAATATATCTGTCAGAGCATTCTGAAAAGCTGGCTTGGTGGTCATAAATTTCTTCAGTTGTTTGTCATGGAAATATCTTATTTCTCCATTGAGTTTGAAGGATAGTTTTCAGGGTACCTCAATCTGGGTTGAAGATTGTTTTCTTTTAGCCTTGAAATACTTTACTCCAAGCTTTCCTTGATTTGTGGGTTTGTGTTGAGAAGTCTGCTGTGATTCTAGTGGACTTTCCTTTATAGCTGATTTATTTTTTTTCTCTAGCTGCTTTTAACATTCTGTTCTTGTGCTGAATTTCTGGAATTTTGATTATTATATGCCGTGGAGTAGATTTATTTTGGTCATAGGTATTTGGGGTTCTATATGCTTTGTTAATTTGTATGTCCAATTCTTTATCCATGTTTAACAAGTTTTCTGCCATTATCTCTGTGAAGAGACTTTTAATGGGTTTTGTGCTATCTTCAGCTTTTTCAGAGACTTCAATCAGTCTTATTTTGTTCTTCCTTGCTTCATCTTGTTCGTCTTTGCTTCATCTTGTAGCTCTTGGATTGATTTCTTGCTTTTTTAGATATCTTTCTTTTCCTGTAAAATGTACTTTTACTAAAATGAGAGTTTCTTATTTGGGTGTGAGGCAGATTATAGAGCTGAGCTAGTGCTAAAGACCAGAAGTGACTGTGCCCAGTATGAAGTATGACACTCCCAAATGGCTCCAGTAGGTTCAAGCAGAAAACAATGATTATGCAATTTTTTTCAGTTTTCCTATTTTATTTTATTTTTTATTTTATTCACCATTTAATTTTTTCTAGAATTTTTTCTCAATTTTTAAAGCATTGAAAAACAAAGGAATTTTAATAATCATTGAAAACACTTTTAAAATGATTGTTTTTAAGGGGTGAAGGGGTAGAAGACTTAATTGCCTGATTTTTTTTTTTTTTTGGAATACTTTGTTCCCTGAGTGAATGACTCATTCTTCTCAGCTTCTTGGCAAAAATATGTAGCCTTCTAATTATGCAAGCCCCAGGAAGTTATATGTTGGGAAAATCACAATATTTAAAATTTTAAATTTGCAAATCTATTCTTTTTTTATAATTCAGAGAACTAGCTCCTAAACTTTCAAAATTTAATAAGATACTGTTTATACAACTAAAACAATCATCATTTCTGTTAGCATTCTGAAACATCTAGCATAAGGAATACTACTAGTCATATTTTCTATGAACATTGTAAAATAATATTCCATTAGAACTTAGTTTTAGATAGTAACTGGAATAAATACATAAAACAGTACAAAAATAGTATTTTGAATATGAATCTACATGGAGCTCACCAGAATTAGAACAGACCTGTGTTTAAAATCATTGAATTTCAATCCAGATAATTAATGCTTCACAGAAAACATTGATGGAAATATTTTCTTAGTTTCTTAGCCCCCAGATTAAAATTTTTATTTCTCCAGTACTAGTACATAGGAAAATTTTTCTGTTATTTTATTGTTATTATTAATTTCTCTAGTTCACATTTATTATTTTTTCTACTTCACGTTTTAGAAATAAAAAATCTGATTTCCTTATTATTATTTTCATTATTCTTCTTATCATTTTTTCTAATTTACATTTCAGAAACAAAAAACCTGATTTCAGATAGAGTAAATATATTTAATGTCTACACATCTTACTAGTAGAATGGCAAAGAGTTAAAACAGCAGTTTTGCCTATTCAAAAACAACTTTCACAACTACACCATTACATGCTAACAGTGAAGTAGAATTATTATTCAAAGATTTTGTCATTTTTATAAACAGTTTTATTCGGAAAATATCTAATATCTGATGAGCAGCACAAGGAAATTCTTTCCTGGCTGAGAACTTGCATTTAGTAAACTAAAGTGGTTCATCAGCAGTCTATACGTATATAAGCAACTTTTTACCTAAAAATTGTAATTTTTCAGTACTATTTGGGTGCTTTAGACTGCATAAAATATTTTCACTTTAGAAAATTAATTTTCATAAGATTTTTTGGCTAAAAATATTATACTGCAGATTTCATATTGTTCTGAAGTTTTTCTTTGACTGTGTTTGATGTAACATCATTCAGATATCTGTGGTAGATTTTAGCATCTGATTTCATTCATCCATCAGATCAGTAGAAATACCTGATTTACTTGAAAGGAAATGAACTTGGCATTTCCAGCAGCTTTATAAAACATCTAATTCTGCACAACGTTCTAAAGGGAAACATGAGTACTTAATGTGCCTGTAAAGCTTTAATCATTAGAATTTCTCAGGCAAACTCTTAGATGAGTTACTATTCCTATTTAGGAGTTTGAGAAATTGAAGAATAAATGCATTTTACCTAGCACATAGAGTATTTCACTGTTTTTGAGTGTGCACAAGTACAATCAATTCCATAGATTTTTGCCATCGATATTTTGTTTTCCTTGAACAAAGGTATGTGTAAATATTACCCTGCCTTACAAAGGGAATAAGATGACTTTTATTCTTTTATATTTTACTATTGAACATTGCTGAAAAAACTTAAACATTTTTTGGTGTTACCATAATATAACTTGCTAGATTAAATTGGTGAAAACAAATAGTTTTTACATTTGCCATAGATTTAAACTTACTTTTGTATTTTGAAGTTGCTTACTCATGTTTAAAAGTCGATTATAAAATATTTAGAGAAAAGTGGGAAAAGTTATAATTATTTAAGACAAGATGTGACAACAATAAAATCTACAAAATGTATTATGGGTTAGTTATGTGTACCAAATATACTGTATATATTTTTTTATTTATAGTAAACATTTATATTATATTGTTATATAATTTTATATTTATATTAAATATATTACCATTAGTATAATGTTTATTTGAATCAATTGTTACATGAAAGTGTGCAGTATTTTGTATCAAGCTGAAAGGGGGCTCAATTCCACGTTTCACCATAACCATCTAGCTTCAGGAGGTTATATAATCTCTTTGAGAATGATTTTCTTTATTTCTAGCAATAGAATGAATTAATTTTACCTGAAAAACTTTACAACTTAAATAACATTATAAGCAAAGTTCCTCGGTAGCATATCTCTTTAATATTATCTCAAATTTCTGAAGACTGTTTTTTGACAACGTTTAATTCACCTTTAAAGAGAAGATGTAACAGAAAGTAGAATATTCACTTGGCTTTTTGTTTCCATAATGCTAAGGGAGGTGATATGTGTAGTAGCTTATCTGAAATTTTCCTATCTTACAGAGTCAGTTTCTGTTAGTTCTGAGAATTTCACAGATTTTCAAAAAATATAAAATTATTCTCAAAGCATCATATTTTATATGGTATATACCTTATTAAAATATCTCATAGCAGACTATATTCTTTCTTTCTGTATCTGCTAATCCTGTAATTATTGAGAATCTTACATAAATTAATTATAGGAAATTGTGTAAGAAATCTGACCTTACTGCTCTCTAAAGAAAAGCACTGATTCAGTGCAGCTGAAGATAGCTGCTAATAATTACTGTGCTCACAGCGCACTCCTTTGGACTGTAACATTTTCTCTGGAAGAGGAAGTGACATTTAATATTTTTCTAGTTTTGTATAGAGAAAAGGAATTAACTTCACTTGGAGCAGTCACAGGATGTCTTCATCTTGTGGGCTTAAGAAATTTCCTGTTATGTAAGAAAGAAAAGCATTTCCTTATATTTTATTACTGTGTTAGCTCCCTATCATTGTAATAAATACCTGAGATAACTAATTTATAAAAATAAAAGGGTGATTTTGGCTCCCATGTTTTCAGATTTCAGTCAGTGATCAATCAGCCCTGTGCTTCAGGACTGTGATAAGGAGCATATTAATGTGGGAACATGTGGTGGAGCAAAAATACTCACTTTCTGACCTGGAAGTAAAAGAACAAGCAGCAGGGACAGAGTCCCACTCTTTCTGTCAAGAGAATGCTTTGCCTTACATAAAGATCTCCCATTAGGTCCTGTCTCTTCAAGGTTCCACCATCTGCCAATACTGTCTCCACAGACCAACCCTTTAACAAATGGGCTTAGGCAGGATATTCAGCACCCACATGATAGCATACACCAATATATAATTTACTTAATTATTGCATGTAAAAGAGAGGTACAAGTCTAACAAGGGTACAACATGTATGAGGCATTGATAAGTGTACTCTCAGGTTTCAATCTTATAAAATCTTATGGTATTTTTCTTGTGTGTATGTATACATGTAACATTGTATTTACCATTTTAACTATTTTCTGAAGAAAAAGTGAATATTATAAGCATGATGAATAACCAGTAACTCTACAATTTAGAACATTAATGTACCCATAATTTAAACTTCTTCCGTAATTTTTCTCACTGTACACTATTTATAGACTATTTAGAGGATAGATTCCTATTCCTTGAACTTAACCTTCATGTTCATGCTTTTTAGTGAGCAATATATATAAATATATCTTCATGTCTTCTTATATCTACCTCTCTTTTTTGTGATAATACAACTGTCACCACTATCCGTTTCCAGAACCTTTTCATCATCCCAAACAGAAAGCTCTTTATCCATCAGACAGTAGCTCCTCATCATTCTTGGATTTTATTATTCATTTTTAGGTAGTGTTATACTTCTGCAACCAAGTGGTAGTTAATAAATTAGCAGGTGTATCAGGGAACCTGAAATTATGTTCTATCGTGTTATACAAACTCCTTGTTATAGTTCCCATATATATTTGCTATTCTTTTTTATGGATATTGCATATTTAAAGTCTACCAAAAATATGTGTATATCAGGAAAAGAAAAACTTGTATAAATATTTCAATACTAAATTTATTGAGATATCTGATATTAATACAAGTTACCTCTGGACTCTGCAAATGCAAGAGGTGCTCAAAGTGGTTACTATTAGCTTACAGAGATTTATCAGTATAGCAAACTGTTGAAATGTGTATACATTTCTGGCATTTCCTGTATACACATGTGTTTATGGTAATAATAATTTTTATTTATATTGTTTTCTAGAAAAACAAAACATATGGAGTTTCATTTTACAGTCATGGCAATGAAGAAACCCATCATTGCTTTAATTGCAGAGATATAAGATTATTAGTTCCCTATAGTAGAATATCAAACTTTAACCAAGCCAGTCCTTTTTATTTCTTTCATGTGGTTTTAAACTTTATAAAAAAATCACTATATGTAAGTTTTACTTTCCAAAAGAAGAGTACTTCTCAGTTATAAAATTCAGAAACCATGTGACATAAAATTTTCTTAAGTAATATTTCAAGTTAAAAGGAAAATAGCATAAAAATACATGAGAGGAAAAACAAATAGCTAGTTATCTGTAAAACTTACCAGTCAATGGATGGACAATATGAGTAGAAAGTTATCACTCATCGATCTTTACCGGGGGAAGAGTATTTAATATGTGGCCTGGCACCAGCCTCATTTCAAGTTAGAATGAAATACAAATGGCTGTTCCAGAAAGAAATAGTGCTTCCTATAGGCATATTTTCAGAAAGCCTCTTTATCAAAAGTTATGAATAAAACTGGTGCTCTCATTTATTAATTATATAGTTAACAGAAATATAAAATACACGCAAGAATTAATGAGAACCAAAGAACCAAAGAATAGTAGGGTGGCCATGGGGATAATGAAAAAGATTGCTCGTAAGGAATTTAAAAACCTGGCTTTATTCCTGACATTTACTAACTAGATATAAATTTTGTGAAAATAAATTTGCCACTCTGGGATTCTTTTTCAAGCCCAGAAATGAGTTGATAGGAAACAATTATCTCTGTGGTGCCCTCCAGCTCTGAATATCTTCTCTTTATGCTAAATAAATGTTAATAGCCCCTGGATGATCCAAAAGGCACTTGAGATGTCTTCTGGTTATCTTTATGCACATAATTCATTACTGTATAGTACTGATTTGGGATATAGCGTACAGAGATTATCTTACTACTTTTCTTCTATACAAATGACTTTCAGGACTTATAACAATAATTATTTCTAAAATCAAATATCATCTTTATATACAACCCTCTAAGGGGATTTTCTTCCACTAGATTTAGTTTTAGAGCTACAACCTAGTTTGTTATGCTATTACATGTTTATAGTTATACCCGATTACACAGCTATCTTTCAATAGTTTTAAGTAGGTCAGTCATAATAAAGCCAGAAATAAAGTAGAAACACCCTTGAGTCTTAAAGAAATAAATGTCAGAAAATAGATACAAGGAGTGTTTGCATTTCTTACCTTCTAAAATATGTCACACTTTAAAACTGATTTTACTCCCCACAAAGTGAATTTTATGGAGGTTACAGACTTTACTACAGGTTATGAACTGCTGTAGGTTAGTTTCAGCAGACATTCTAGTAACTAATGTTCTAATTAGGTTTCAGATGAGTCTGTGCAAGACAGACCCTAAAATATTTGAAAAGTTGCAATAAAAACTACATCAGGCCATAAAGTAAAAAAGCTAAAGAAACACTAATAGCAAGAGGTAAGAAAATATGTTAATGAAGAAAGCAGCCTTCTGTACATTTTAGGATTGTGGAAAATGGGAAATAAAGTTACATGGCTGCATTAAGAAAAAGCAGCCCCCACATATGGGATAATTTAGAAACTACTACCATACTAATTATAATAAAAAGTGTTGTTCATGATTGTGACAAATCATTAAGAATAATTTAAATTATATTCAGTATGTTTATTGTAGCATGAAGGAGAGGTTTGATAGTCATTTAGAAGTAGTTTTAATACTGCTGGAAATGTTTGCTTACATACAGACGTCTTTGAAGATCTCTAAGGAGACAAAGAGATATTGTCATAATTCTTTTCTGCTTAAAATTTAATACATTTATAAATACTTTGATTTCTGATCTTTTGTATTTGAACTTCCTTGGCTATGTTTCACAAGTGCCCTTGTCTGTGCCATTGAAGCAGATTGTTGCCAGTTAAGGTGGTTGCAATTTAGGAGCTAACAGTTACTCAGTAGTGCTACATGAAATTCCCATAGGCAAGATTTCCTAGCATATGCTACCTCTCCTGCTAAATAAAGGAAGGATAATATTGATACTAGAATTATTCTCAGTCCATTGAAACATATTTATTTCTTCATTTTACAAATCAAGAGATCAAAAGTCATTTTTAAAATGAACACAATGGTTTTTAATTGGTAAAAATTAGTACATGTAATAAATTTCAACTAGTTATGAACAGAATAATGGAATTCAAGGAAAATGAGACAATGCATGATTCCCTGAAATCATAGCGTTTTTTGAGGGATCTCTTACATTTCTTTCAATTGGTTGCTGTTTCTCACCATTTTCTTTGGCCTATGCCTGTACATTTTTGTCTGAATACTTTTAAGAAGGCTAAAACTTCATAGAACATATATTTAACTTGAATTTTTAATTTTATTAATGCCAAACATATTAATCTGGCATGTGTCTTTCCATAACTTACAGCCACTGTCCATACTTCTGCTGAATCTGGTGGAGGTTCTAAAGTTAAACCCTTCAATTATTTCTATATCCAGGATAATGTTCCAAGATTTCTCAATAAACTCTTATATGCCAAATTCCTGATTATATTTTTCTTATTGTAGACAAGTGGTCTCATCCTAGGTTGAATATTGGAATCATCAGTGTATTTTTAGGAATTTTGTCAGGAAATACTGACTGATTTTCATTACCAGTAGATAAAAGATAATTCACAAAACATGCAAAATGATCTATATATAAAGAACCTTGTTCAAAGTCCTGGTAACACCAGGAAACTTCTGTGTGTTCTTCAGCATATAGTTTCCTTCCTGTTGTTCTCATTGTCATCATTACGATATAAATATAATCATGTGTTCCTTGCCTGACTCATGAAATAGTTGGAAAGAACAAATATTTTCTAAAACTTTAAATAATCTTACAACTATTATCATTAGTATTATCATCAATTGTCAATAAATAATGAATTGTCTTTATCCATTTGTCTGTTGATGGACATATAAACAGCTCCCAAGATTTGGCTTTTATGAATTGTGCCACTATAAACATGGCATGTGTATATCACTGTGATATGCTGTTTTTAATGCTTTACAGTTATTCCTAGCAGGGGAAGAGCTGGGTTGAATAGCATTTCTAGTTTTAAATTTTTTTGAGGAATCACCACACTGATTTCCACAGTGGCTGCACTGGTTTACATTCCTACTAACAATGTCAGAGGGCTCTTTTTTTCATCTCAGTCTCTCCAGAATTTCATTGTTTGATTTCATGATGCTTGCTGTTCTTTCGATAGTAAGATAAAATCTCAGGTTTTTTCTGTTTTATTTTTTAGTGACCAGTATTGTTAAACATTTTTCAATGTATTTATGGGTCATTTTTACTTCTTTCTCTGCAAAGTTTATATTAATTTTAGTTGCTTATTTTTTTAATTGGGTCTTATGTTGGAGAGTGTCTAAATATTTATGTTCTTTATGTGGTCTGGGTATTCGGCTTATATCTGACTTGTAGCTGGTCAAAATACTTTCCTATTCTGTAGATTATCTCTTTACTCTGTTAATTGTTTTCTTTGCTCAACAGAAGCTTTTTAATTTGATGGGATCCCAATTGTCGATTCTTGATGTTATTTTTTGTGCAGTTGAGATTTTAATCAGAAAGTCTTTACCTGTGTCTATATCTTCAAGAGAGTTACTACTTTCTCTTCCAGCAGGGTGTTTTCTATTTTATTATTTAGATATTTGTTCCATTTTGATTTAAGTTTAGTACATGATGAGATATATGGGCCTAGCTTCAAAATTCTGCATGTGGATAGCTAGTTTTCCCAGAACCATTTGCTAAAAAGTATGTTTTTGGTCCCTTTATCAAAGATTAGGTGACTGTGTTTGGCATTGCTTTTGGATTCTCAGTTCTGTTACCTTATTCCGTATGTCTGTTACTATGACAGTAGCATGTATCACTGTAGCTTCATCAATTAAAGTTTTATTTTTATTTTTTATTTATTTTTGTTTTTTTGAGAGTCTTCCTGTACAGTTCAACCTGGCCTTGAACAGACTGTGTAGCTCAAGCTAGCTTCAAATTCATGATGATCCTTTTGTTTCAGCCTCCTGAGGGCTGGTACTACTGTGTGCCACCATGCCCTTCTCATCAGTTTTGTTTTTTCATTTTTGGTATCAGGAATTGAACTCAGGACCTTGGCCTTGCCAGGCAGGTACTGTGTTACTGAGCTATATTCCTCCAATTAATTTTTTTTCTTGTACCGGGGATTGAACTCATGCTTGCCAAGTGCCTCATGCTTGCTAAGCAGGCCCTTGTGCCACTGAGTTATATCCCCAGTATCCTCCAATTTTTATAAATGGTTGCTTTTCAAAATTCTCATTGTCTGAACCTTTGTTTACTTAATAGATTCCCTAACATCTGAGTATTTTCTTCTTCTATCTTTATAATATTTCTTTTCTTTTCATAAATTATCTCAGTCAATATGAAGAAACAGAAATCCTCCAAAAATATACATATTTGTAGTCAATAAAAATAAAACAATTCAAGTTATTATATGTTGCATTTGTCTCACTATCACTGTATTTCTCTTTATTTCTTTTAGATTTCTACACATGCAACAGTGTTCATTTTCAGTAGGTTTTATGGTTTCCTAGAATGAACAACATTCTACATCAAGAATAGTCTGTAAATTTTTGCTATCATAAGCAAACTCCATAGGCTTGTGTGTTATAAAATAATAGGAAATGTGTAAAAGATGCACAAATAGAATGCATGGAAAATACTCCATAACTTTGGAAAAATAATTCATAATTATTAAAAACTTTTCAACAAATATTTATGTAGATTCTACTATGTATTACTTTGGCTTATATATTTACCTGTTATAACCTCCTAGTTAGCTCTTTTTTTCTTTATCAACTTGGTGATAAAGTTCAGAAGAGCTGCAAACCAGAGGACATACATACCTCTTCCTCATCTGACCTATCATGTGTGTTCTATGTGGGCTGAAAAATGGAAAATTTTTCTTCAGTAAATGCATAATCTAGAACAATACTTTTAAGATAGAATAATTGAAAGTACACAATAAGCTGTTTTCAATTAAATTTTTTATTTTATTCTAGTTTTCTATTCCCAATACTGCTATCAGTTTGAATTTTATTTGTTTTAATATATCTTTTTTATTTGATAATATTAGAGAAATGTACTTGGTATTAATCAAATGTATGAGTAGTTAGTTGTTTCATGTTAGGCATTTTTCTACTTGATGAACAAAAATTGTCTTAGGTTTTCACATTGAAATATTTTAACATATTATATTAACCATAAAATAAAGGCATAAAATACATAAATTTATATTTTAAAGAAACTATAAATTGTATTTTCTTTCCCTCCCTTGAATAAATTAGTTGTCAGTAATCTTTGAACTTTAATGAATATAAAATTTTAGATATAAAGTCTCATAGCACAAAATATTTTTTCTGTCATTGCCATTGTTAAAATATAAAAATTCAATTGAACAAAATATACAATCAAAATTATGTATTCATAGAAGTTTTCTCATCTCTTGGCCGTCTTAGCTCAGCTTTAGCTATAATAATTAAACTTTATGTTCAAGATCAAAATGATCAATTAATTCAATTATTTTTGTGCTTCTTACTAACAACTAAAATATTGAGTTAACATACACTAGGATGTTTTAAGACATAGACTAATATCTGACAAATACATTTGAAAGTTCAATATTTATATTCTATTTCACATTTTATCATTTATTAATATTACAAGTCTGTAAATTTTGTACCACTGAGGGAAACTCTTACTATAGGAAGAAATGTGATATTTAATATTTGTCTTCTCTAATGCCCTTCCATTCCTACGTATACTTCCATGCTGAAGCTTAGTATAAAAAGATGATTGTTACAAGGGGAAAAGAAGAATAGGTCACATGTGGTCCTATAATTCACCAAACATTTCAACTTTCCAAAATTGGAGTACTTTGGAGGTTTGAATAAACCTGAGTAGGTCAACATACTCAGACCCATCATTTTAGGAGCATATTACTCATTACTAAGCTTAAAATGAACTGTGAGTAGTCAAAAGTTGTAACACAGAGATCATTTAGAGAGCTATTGTTATAATCTACTGTAAAGATGATGTTTAGGTTTACCCAATAGAAATGAGAGATAAAAATTGAGAAGATGTTCTGATTTAAACATTACATGATATATATATATATATATATATATATATATATATATATATATATATATTAAAACTAACAAAAAAATCTTGATGATTATTAGCAACAGTGTATACCCTTGGAAATTTTACATTTGGTTGGAATACAATTTAAAATCCTTTAGGATATTCTCATTGTTGACTTATTTTTAGTTGTAAATATTCAGAGACCCAATGATCCACATCTTAGATTCTATGATTTTATTTTGGTTGGGCCAATAAGAGCCAATTCATTTCTGCCTGATAGTATATTTGTTCCGACTCATCTTCTCATACCTGAAATGACTGGTCTTATAATAGTAGATCTCTAATATTATTGTAAGTAACTTTAGTAAGTACTAAACGAATATCTTTCCTAGAATTTTTCACTTTTGAAAAGCTAATTAAACTAAAGAAGGATAAAGACTAAGCCTTGTCAAAATTCCTGTCTTTATGAAATATGTTGCTCCTACAGTATAATTTTCTGGTGAGTCATTGTCTTCTCATTATTAGCAAGATATTTACTCTTAGTAATTATGTGAATCCTCAGATATTCAGAGGCTTTAATTATAGAAAGCCCTGAACAATGAAATAAAAAAAGTTGTATTTAAAAAACAAATTAGAGCAACTTACACATGTAAATCAAGCTATGTCTAATGCTAAGATATATTTTGGCCAAAAATACTGAAGAATATAAATTACATTTAAATATTATCATGCCATAATCTCTCTCATATATATATATATAGATATATAGATATATAGATATATAGATATATAGATATATATATTACACTCTTCTACCCTCCAAACAACTTTTAAGCTTTTAGTGATGGGTTATTCATAGATAGATGGATAGTATACACATACTATAGATAGTATACACATATCTATCTATCTATGTATCTATCTATGAATAACCATCACTAAAAGCTTAAAAATTGTTTGGAGGGTAGAAGAGGGTATTAGATGTGTATTATTGAAAAGAACCACTAAAGAACAAAGGAAATCCTGAAGAATATATAGATGAAAAAAACAAGAGATAACAAATCTTCAGGAGGAATGGATCAATAGTAATGCTGATTTAAAGTTCTTCTACAAGAGAGGAATTTGATTGTGGGTAACTTATTGAGGAGCATTTCTAAGAAGCAGGATAAGGAAAAAGGAAAAGTGAACTGTAAAAAAGGAAATTCAGTAAAGTATATTGTGTTAGTATTTTCCATTGGAGGCAAGTGATACTTGGTCTTACTGAGATCCTCTAAAGAACATTGTAGAATGTAAATTAGAATTGTCACTCTGAAGGATGAGGTGCTAATTTATGTCTGTAGACCCCAGTCCCTTATTTGTTGAATGTTACCCTTAGAAAATTACCTATACTTCTTCCCACCCAAATATCCATGCAGTGCTAGGTTAAGTTGAGTAAATTCTGTAAGCTTCTAAGTTTACCCTGATGCAGAAAGCATGACATGGACTATCCAGAGTACAATGAAGTTGGAGGTGGGCCAGTTTGCAAACATAGATGTGTTACATGAAGCATAGATGAGTATTTGATACTGGCGTTTAATACTATTAAGATACCAGATAAGATGATCTTTGTCAAATATGTAAATATCAGTAATAGGAAATCACAGAAATACAAATGTGTTATTAGTAAAATAGAAGTAATAGAATGTATAATTGAATAAGATATTAATGAGAGGTAGACAATGAGCTAGGAAGGGTAGATTACTCAAGGAATTGGTTGCAAAAAGGAAGAAGAAAAATGACTTGATAGGCAGAGTTCTACTGATCATTAGACATTCATTTTATGGAGACAGAATATCTTGTAATTCAGAGGAGTATGGATGATGAATCTATATTTTCTGAATTTCAAACAGTGGCTTCAGTATTTGACAAGTACAAATTCACACATTTGAACTAACTAGTTGTGTAAATTTTCACAACTTATTTAAGTTTCCTTTACCTCTATTTCATCATCTATAAAGTATTGATTATGGTAGCAATCTCATAAGGTTTCTATGATGGAGTAAATATGAATAAATACGAGTTTTTAATTGCGTACCTGGAAAAGAGTGCCCAATATCTAAGGGTTGTTCCTATGATTATTTCAATCAAAGAGGTGAATACATTTTTTGTTTATATGTACACAGGGGAATACTATTTCACTGTGAAAATGACATCATTTGCAACAAAATAAATGGTCCTAGAGGTCAATATATTAAATGAAATAAGATGGACATAGAAAGACAGATACTGTTTGAGTTCATGCATATGTTGAATCTAAAAATGCTTATCCCACTGAAATGAAGAATAGAAACGTGACATCAGAGGCTGGGGAGGGGTGGGAAGAACGGCATGAAGAGAGATTGCTCAGTAAATTCAGAGTTACACAGGAGGAATAAGTTCTGGTGTTTTAGGGTAGTTATAGTTAATATGTTATGTATTTCAAGAGAGTCAGAAGACTTTGAATGTTCTTACCACATTGAGTGATAAATGTTTAAAGTGTTGAATATACTAATTATCTTAATTACATCATTGCATAATGTGTATATGTATTACAGTATCACATATTATCTCATGTACAATTTTTATTTATCAATACAAATAATATATATATATATATATATATATATATATATATATGCTATTTGGCTGGAGTCAATATGCAGGTAGTTGAGGATAAAATGTAGAAACTAAATGGGCATCTGAGATGAATACACATTTCTCAGATGAAATACAGATAGCAAATAAATACATGAAAAAATGTTCAACGTCATTGGTCATTTGAGAGATGCAAATTAAAACAACACTGAAATCCCATTTCACTGCAAAATGAATGAGTATCATCAAGAAATCACCCAATAACAAATACTAGAGGAACTGTGGAGTAAAGGAGACTTCTCCACTCTTGGTGGGAGCACATACTGATGCAATCACTGTAGAAATTAGTATAAAGATTCCTCAAAAACTACAATTATCAGTCCAATTTGACCCAGCTATTCTCCATCTGGTATCTTCCCAGAAGAATTTAAAATGTCATATCACAGTGATATATATGCACCCATGTTTATAGCAGCACAATTTGTAATAGCTGAATCTTAGAAACAGCCCAAATGCCCATCAACTGAAGAATGAATAGAAAAAATGTGGTGCTTTTATACAATGGTGAACTACTCAGCCATAAAAAAGGATAAACTAGAGATTTTTTAGATAAATAGATGAAATAAATCAGACTTATCTTGTGTAAATATCATATTGTCTCCCTGGTGTGAGAAATTGAAAAGTAAATAAGGTTTAAAATCACAATAAATATTGTGAAATGGGAAAAAAATGTTTAAAAGGAAAAAGGAACTAGGATAGGGAAAAGTGAAAGGAAGAGAAAAGTGAGAAAAAATGCAATTTAGATATACTATTAGTGTCTTTTAGTTAACTGAAAAGGAAGTTTCATGCTAATATCAATTGAAGAATATTTTGCTCATATCTTGTATTCTAACTACTTTGAAGAAGGCAATATGCAGTGTATTAACTATTATTATTATCCTGTTATTTGTTATGAATTTTACCCTTTTTTCCATTAAAAAAATGTAGCAACTAAAGAAACAGAATTATGAGTTTCTCTGCTTCTTAGAAATGCTCCTCAATAAATTACCCACATTGTGTAATGATGTAATTAAAACAGAAGAATATGGAAAGAATATTCAAAGAGTTAAATGACTGGATTCAATTGGTTGAAGAGACAGTTTCTATTTTGTAGTCAAAAGTTGGGAAAGGTAGAAAAATGACTTAGTAGATGTTTTGTGTGAGTACTTCTATTCATTCTTAATTTTAGGTTATCTCATTATCTATAGGACTGAAAGAAATTATTGGGGAATCAAAATAAAATTTTTAAAATAGCATAGGATGTTTTAAATGACATGTTTGAAAAAATTCCACGTAATTGAGTTACTATGGTAGACATATTATATCACTCTGTACCCTTGTTCATTTTAAAAGAATTTTATCTGCATACACAAGCACACTAAGATATACTGGTGTAATAACCAATCAAATCATATAGAATAGCAAGACACTCTAAAGGAGCTGGGAATATAGCTCAGTGGCCCAATATCTGCCTGGCAAGCTTGAGGTTGTGAGTTCAGTTTCCATTACAAATACATAAATTAATTAATAAGTAAAATAAAAATAAAAGATCATTAAAATGTGTAAACATTTTGACCCTATGATAATCGTTGTAAGAATGGTTGTTATTTTAGCAATCATGTATCCTTCTGTCTTTTATTCTATAACTATCAATAAATTAACTTCCCAAGGATGTTTTATATGTACAATTTACTTGCTTAGTAAATAAACATTTTCTCCTAATTCCTAAATCTACTAACTTCTCATCATTTCTAGTTTTAATTATTTGGCTAGTTAAATATTAAACAATGTTAAACTAAATTTTAGGAAACAATTTTTAACTACGGTTTTCAAACAAAATTATAATAATAAATAATTCAGAACTTTGTGTAGTGTAAGGAATTTTCAAGAGGTTTTATTTTAATCTTTTATTCTTATATAGATCCCTGTATAATTCATTGTGAATATCTCTGAATAGCTAGGTTCCATGAACATGAGCAGAAGTGGCTCTTTACATGGGAAGAAATAATTCTCAATGAGAAATCAGTACATTTTTTCTTGTAATTTTTTTTGCAAGGGTTTTGTGAGCATGGTAGGCTGTAATTCTGGTCATATTTGAAGCAAAGTACATTCTATATAGTAAAAAAGCCATCCCCAGATCCTGAGAGCTAAAGAATTCACTTGCCAATAGAGATACCTATATTTCATTGCTATATAACTTTCCAATAAAAGAGACAGATAAAGAAATATAACTAGGGATTTCTGTCTCAGACTTCTGCTACAAAAACCTTTCAATGACTTTCTTTTCTTCATTTGTGATGTTCATTTATAATTTTCCATTTGATTTATCGAAAATCAAATTCAGGTAAATTCCTAAATCTTTATTATTATTTAAATTACTCTGTAATGATTATGACATTTCTATTTTTTTTTACAAAATAATCAAGAATCCATTTTTAACCAAAGAAAAATTTTCCTTAGTAGGTGTAAATTGAAGGTTTTCTTATGTATATAACATAGGTCTTATAAGTTATCCTATCTTGCTGCAAACATTTTAGATCAATCTTGATAATTTTATTTATATAAAGCCTAGTTTTTGTATGTAAAATGATCTTGCATAGAATCAAGGTTTTAACTATTGTGCAAATAAAGATATATACTAAAGGTATCTTTGGTAGAAAATAAGGTAGATTAGCCCCAAATCCAATGATTTACTTCAACATAAAAAATAATATAATAATTTGTTATTATTTGAAAAAGAATTAAATATTTCATTTTAAAAAGATTAATTCAGTTTAATTTTAATAAGTCAAAAATTCAAAATCCTATTTAGAAAGTTCTCTGAATGATGAATAATAGCTGATAATAATACATTACTAACCCTAAATGTCAGTCCCTGTGGTAGAGTGTCATCCTCCATTGATACCGTTACTGTAACTGAAAGGAGACAGGTGTCACATCCTTCCTCTCCGTTTTATCCAACTGGATTTTCAGAAGTGTTTAACAAACTAGATGTCCCTTTAGTGAACACACAAGAGCTTAATATGTGCAAACATACTATCCAGTCATGATTCTAGAAATGTAATTGAGATGCAGAGAAATCAACAATTATTCCAATTTTTTTCACGTAGAATTTACATGATTTGGTGATGTCCTTAGGCTTGAGATGAAGGAATATGAGTAGACTAAGGTGATTTAGGTCTATGATGAGAATATTATATTTTACATATGAAAACATGATGAATGTGTTATGTGCTTTTTAAGCGTTATTAAAATTACTTACATTTACCAGATCTCCTGTTCCCTTCCATTATTGTTCTAGCTCTTCCATTTTCAATTACCCCTGTTTCCAGCATATGTGGAAGTTTATAGGGCTGGGTTACCAAAAGCTTCTCTAGAAAGTCTAAATCCAGTAGATAGTTTTACATTCACATGTTTGTAGACATTTTAGATATCTCAGAGAATAAAATCATGCCTTCTAATAATTTTTAATGGCTGGGCATAGTGGTGCACACCTATAATCCCAGCACTTGGAAGGCCTAGCCAGGAGGATCACTGCAAGTTCTAGACCAGCCTGGGCTAGCTAGCCTGAACTGCATAACTAGTCCCAGTTTCAGGGGGAGGAGCAAATCTAGTGTAGAGGGTCAACACAAATTGAAACTCAACATCCAACTCAAGAAGTTTAAACTAAAATTCTATATGTAGTTAAATTACTATTTAAGACTGAGAGTTTAACAGTGTCATTTTCATAAGTGCAGAGATTTGGAAAGCCTATTTCATATATAATATTTCTTGGTTGCTTGAGTATTTGTTCCAGAAGCATGAATAAATAAACCAAAAGCAAAATCTGGGTTCTGAGAATAATGAGTCCAAGCAAAGATATTGAAAAATGAAATCCTACAGGAAATTTTCTAAAGAAATCTCAGAGTCATTTGATTGGAATATAGAGGCTGAAAACAATGAGAATAAATAAAATCTGATTTCAAGAAATAAAATGTTTTAAAAGCCCAGGAAACAAAATAAATGTCATCAAATGGTCTTCTTGGCATCATGGTCAATATTTATATGGGCAGAAGATACAAGCATTAGTGTATAATTCTGTGGCACAGCATAACCTTACAATCTATAAGCACTCAGTGGGTTTGAAAATTCAGTTATATGTAAAGTGAAGAAGTGATAATTTCATTACATTAATTGTCTAGGGTTCTCTCAACAATTAATGAAGGTAAATAAGTTGTGAAAATTAAAAGAGACTAAACAAAGAAATACTAGTGACACAAATACAGCATTAAAAAGGAAAATTTGAAGAACTGTAGATGGTCAAATCCAGTTTTATGGCAAAAGCCAATAAATGAAGCCTGTAATTAAAATTGGTAAAAGAAGTAGAAACAGATGCATTTTGTGTACTGATTTAGACAAAATACCTTTTACCATGAAAGGATGTAATCAGGGTGTTTGACAATGAACTATTACCATTCATTTTTAACACTTTTTCTAGATCATGTTTCAATAGTATATGGATTATTTTTTTTAGTTATGCAGAAAAATTTAAATATAGAAATATATTGGAATATCTTATATTGGTTATTGTTTTATTGGCTGTAGCTCTAATGGCATGAACTTTTGATCTTACATGTTGAGAAAGAGTTGTCTTTGTATCTTTGCTTTTCAAAAAATATATTTATTAGTGATTATTAGATTTATCAAGGAATGTTTTGTTAAACTGTATTAATGCATCTAATAGAAGCTACATTTTTAAAATGTCAGCTTATGTACAACTTCTAGCATTTAGTTTAATTCATTTTCCATTTACAACTTGGTCACTAGACATCTTCTTAGAAGAGCAGATTTTATTTTTTTATATCACATGGAAATGATACTTCATTTATTTTTTGCAACTCTTGTTAAGTGTAAGGGAAACAGAAAGAAACAGCTCTGGTTTTTCTTAAGTGTTATATTCTAGCACAGTTTACTACCTTATTTCCAAATCCATGGCCACTGTCCTGAATGTTCTGTTAGAATATTCAGCTTCTGTATATTTCCCTTTTGAGATTGTAAGTTCTGATATTCATGTTTTTCTGCTTCTACTCTCACATCCTAGGGGTTATTATGAGTACCCTTGACTCCCTAATTTCCAGCTCCTTTTCTCTCCTCTTGACACCATGTTCCTTAGCATACCTGCAGTCATTGGGAATGTGTGTATTTCTTTCTCTGAGTGCCCGACCTACATATAAATATGAAAAAATGCCATGAGCATCTTAAGCTTTTAACTTGCCAAAAACTGAATTTATTTTTCACTGCTCTCAGTCACACACACTTCCTTGTGTCCTAAGATAACATAGTCCTTGGCATATAGCAAAGATTTGCAATTTTAGTGTATAGAGGGCCTGGCAAGACATAGACTAGTGAGTCCCCAAAATAGTTTCTGATTCAGTAGTTCTGGAGTTTTGCTGTGAACATGCATTTCTAACAAGGTTTGAGGCAATAGTGGGGGGTGGAAGTACTATAAAAACCACTGGCACACAGTTGATAGTTATTTTATCAATAAATACTATCATAATTGTTTGATCAATAAATACTATGCATTATTGAATTATTAAAATATATGTCCTCAAAATCAAATTTTAGCTAAATATGACAAGAAGCATTCAGGTAATTTTAGAACTTTAATCTGAAAGAATAAAGAAGATTGGTTAACCTAATGACCTCTTACTATAGATTAATAAATTAAGATATGTTGAGGTGAAATGATTTATGAAAAGAAAAATAACTAGATTGGCACAATGATGATTTTCTATGAAAATAAAATATCTTCTTATGTAATATTTTTATTCAGCCAGTCAAGGACCGATTTTCAAATTCCAGAGACAGATAGATAGCAGATTACATTTTTTCTATATGAGTAGCCTTTTGTACAGAGGCAGCAATTTCCTCCAAGTGAATAAAATACTAAGTTTTAATATTGGTCTCAAGGTGCCTAGTAAAGGACAGAGAAGTGTAAAGTATAATTTTTTGGTTCAAGCTGCAACTTCTTACAACTCCAGGCAGTAGTGAATCTTGGACTGCAAAGACTATACTTAAATGAGACTTTTATTTCATGGTGAGTGTACAAGGTAGCGAGAAAAAGACAATACAGATAAGGATAGGTGGTCCAGAATTCTTTCCACAGTGTGGAAACTCCTGAACTCAGTATTTGAGGAACAGGAACATGCTGATTCTCTGGTTTAAACTTCAAAGGGCTGTGCAGATTCCTGGTTTCAAGGGAATTCACCAATAAAGATGTAAGTGAATTTTTAATCAAGGCAGACTGATCAAACCAAAAGGACTATCTGTGATTCATTAGTGCAGCAGCTAACATTTAGTTTCCTCCAAAGTTTTCACACTCTAAAACAGTGTATTTGTGACCAAAAGCAACAACCACATATGTGGACATTTCCAGTAATAAAGGCAAAACTTTTCTGATCCAACTACTTAGCAGCCATATTCTTCACAGCAGTCCTCTAGAGAGAGCCACCAAAACTTCTTTCATATAGGTCAGCTTCATGAGATGCCAAGAAAACTGAAACCAAGGTCTCTGGATGGGGGCTACCAAAACATATTGTAGTGAGGTAGGCAAACATGCTTTTCAGGGAAAATTATCAATTATTCAGTATTTACTACAACTTATACACAGTGACAGCGATGGATGGAGCCTAAATTCCAAATGTTGTATCGTGATTAAATTGCTTCAGGAAGATGTCATCGGGCTGCAGGTTTTATATACACTGGAGGAGACTAGGCCTACAAATGAAGACAGTCTTGTGACACAGCGGTATTTCTTCTGAGGGTACTACTTTCCAAAAAAAGTTTCCAAACAATATGAATTTTATGTAAGGAGTATAGATAAAGATTGAAGAAATATAATACAGTAGGTTGTTGTTTCTCATTTCTTTTATTAATGTTTACTGTAAGTTACTAATTACAATTAACAATAATTGTGGACAAAGTCAAGAGACCTAGCTGTTTTCATCACAGCTGTTACCAGGAAGAGATTTGAGAACTTTTCCATATATGATATGTCAACTGTATTTTAATTAAAGAACGAGACATTGAAATACATGTATCACTGATATTGCTTTTTACTTTTTTATTTGTAGTCAATTCATCAGTGCAACAAAACTAACTTTTAGGATAAAATTCATTGTTTTTAAAGGGTGGTCTAATGACCTTCTGCATTAAAACCACTAGGAAATAGTTCTTAAATTTAAAGGTGTGTATGACCCATCTGACAATTTATTTAATATGTGCATTCTGATTTCATGTGTGGAATGAGACCTGACATTTTTTTCTTGCGATAGGCTACTAGGTAATATCCATGCTACCATACCTCTGATTAGCTGAGATGTTACCTTTTAAAAACTGTGTATGTGAAACTGTAAAACCACAGGTACATCAGTGGAATTTGTCTATGGTTATTAAGTCTAAAGTTCTGCCTTGCCCAAAAGCAGTATCTTGTGTAGGTCTTATAAACATCACTTTTAATAATTGATTGCTTAATTTCACTTCAACATCTCACTAAACCTATTGCTATAACATTGTATGGATCTAATCTCACCTTGTTACTGTCGTAAACTTTGAATTGGACACTTCACATATTTTCTTGGTTCTCAATGCTTTTAGGACATCTGTTGCTTAAGTATCTATGATTTTCAAAAGCTGCCAAACTTTCTCCCTCTATATTAAAATGTAATGAGGTTCAATCTTTTGCTAGAGGTGTTTAGATAAACTTTTTGTGCTATTCAAAGTTCTAAGATTTTTCTTCAAATAAGAGCCAAGCAAGAAATTCATATTGCTTGTGCAAAACAACTAAAAAAAGAAACAACATCTCATTATTTTTCCTTTGGCATTTTTGAAGTCATAATCTTAAATTTATTCCTAATTCCCTTCATATTTCCTTTCCACACCTCAATTCTTCACAGGATATATTACATATATAAGATGCCTTAGACACTATATAACACTGTGAAGATACATTAGAACCTTTCTGTTCAACTATTACTGAATATAGCACAACAGTGTAATGTGATGAATTCCCTTACAGCCTAACAATGTTTTCTAATTTTTGGTTTCCTTCCCTTATAGTATAAGCAAGTGGAGCAATACATGTCCTTCCATAAGTTACCAGCTGACATGCGTCAGAAGATACATGATTACTATGAACACAGATACCAAGGCAAAATCTTTGATGAGGAAAATATTCTCAATGAACTTAACGATCCACTGAGAGAGGTAAGATTTGCTGCCCTGAATTTCTGTGATACATTATCAACATTTTTTCCCTTTTCATAGGCAATCCTCTACTCCCTAAATATGACACTGTTCAAAAGAAAAATCAGAACTAAATGTTTATATAACTATTTTGCCTTTATTCTTCATTATATTTCACTCATGAAATGGTTTATAATTTTGTTTTAAAAAATATCAGGAAATTGTTTTTCTAATTGTGATTCTGTGCCTATTCTACTTCGTGTACCCCTGCCCTCCAAAAATTCTTTCTTGTGGTCTCACATTCACATCTTCCCCATTGTCCAGTCCCTCTTACTCACCAAAATGTATATTTATATTTTTATTGATTTTTATGCTTTTTTGATTTCCTATCTCCCTCTCATCTTCATATTCTCTGATTATTTCATGAACTCCAATCTGTAGGTGCCCACCTATTATAAGAAATTAACTTATTATTGTCTCATACACTTTTCTATATTGAAAACTGCCTCCTTACCTTTCAGTTTCTTTCTATCCTTCCCTAGAAATCTTCTTGCTCACTAATTTATTCAGATCACTCCTAGTACAAAATAATATGTTCTTTATTGTTCATATGTCTTACTGTGTTCTCTACATTTTTATTATTAATTTTTTTCAGAGGATTTCCACATAATTACTGTGGTTTGGTCTTTACGTCTTTGCCAAAATTGTCTTCTGTATAGTTGTCAGTAACAATGATTATTATTTTTTTTTTTGCTTTGAGCTGTTGGTGGTACATTTTTGTACTACTATCAAAGCATACATTCTGATTTACTTCGTTGGGCTCCTAAAGGATTGAACCACTAAGTTATTGACTTTTCTTCCATCTCTGAATTTACTCTCTTCATTTCATTTCACATTTTAATTATGTACAGTTCGACTTGAAATTTTTTCCATAAACTCCATTTTCTTAAAAAAATCACAATACCCTCTGGCTCACATGTAAATAAATCATTGTATTCTATCACTAAATGCTTTATGTTTTAATGTCTCTCTGAAATTATTTTAATTATTCTTTCATTTGGACTATAAAACTAGTTCTATCTTAAATCTTTTCTTTCTGTGCTCTGTAAATCCAATCGCCAAACATTTGTATATTTCACATCCAAGCCTTGCTTCCTCTCCCACACTAATCTCCCTAGCCTAATTCCCTTACATGGACTGTCCCCTCGGTTTGCCTTCCAGACTTTCTTGAACTACCATTTCACGCAGCACGGCCAGGCTAAGCTTAAGCTGGTCATTCCTCTGCTCAGAAACTTCCAGTCTTTACAAATTAAATCTAATATAGATTCCTTAGTCTCAGCTTGCACCCCTTATTATCTACCCTAAATTTCTAACTTTCCTTTCCACCATTGTCATAAATGTTGCAAATTGGACTACAGCCAAAATAGACAGTTTTTTGTTTTGCAAGCAACATTTATAAAAACTTCTCATCTTTGTATCACATATTTTCTAGAAATGTGTCTCATCTGTTGGTAACATCTAGGTCAAATTATACTTTCTAATTCGCCCTTCTTTGAGACTAAATGTAATCTCTGCCCTGATCCCCAGTGCCCTTAGTGAATAACATTTGTGTGTCACTCTATGCATTTTGCTTATGTTATCATCACTTTTTCACACCTTTCACATTAATTTTCTTCACTTTTGTCTAAAAATTTTCTCAAAAGCAAGAGTCATTTAGTCGATATTTTTAATATCTTTGAAATTCCTATCTCATCAGTACAAGTTAACTGACACAGTTTTATGAGAGAATGATATCATTGAACTTTAAAACTATTTTTAAACTTTGCTTCTACTAAGTATGTGTGTTTTTAAAATTCATAAAATCACTTAAAGGTTTTGAATTTGCAATAATATCTACTACTGATATTTTTGTATAGCATTATTCTTAGTCTTCATTGAAATTAATACTATGTAAATCTTTTTACTTTGTAGAATATAATTCAAACTTTGTTTTTTTTATAAAAGAAAGCAGCATTTTGTTTAAAATACATCATACACTTTGCTTTATCTCTGTTGGAATACAGATTGTCTTTTTTTTTTTTTTTTTTTTTGTGCAAGAGATCAAACTCACAACCTTGCACTTGCCAGGCAGGTGCTTAAACCACTAAGCTAAATCCCTGGCCCCAGACTGTCTTTTTAAATCCAAAATTTCTTAACTAAAAAAATGAAACATTGAATACTAGAGCCAGGATAGTTTCTCAAGGGCTCAGAAATATTCAAAGATACAGTGAGGCGAGTGATAATGTGAGGACAAGGTTTCTTCAAAGTACAAAGATCAAATCAAAAGACACGATAGGATAAATCTACAGCTTTATTGAGGCCGGGAAAAGTTAGAATTCTAGATTAAAACCTCATGAGGGAATGCAGAAAGCCGAGAGAATAAGTGCAAAACTGAACCAAGAGAGATCATCCACACTTAAGTGTGAAATACTCATCTATGATAAAATAACACTCCCAGTGCATTAAAAATGAGGATAACAAGTCATTTTTCTGTGATTTATGTGTTTTATTTTCTGTCTGTGCTATGATTTACACTGGTCTTCAGTCAAAAATATCCATTTTTTACTTTTATCTTCATTTTCTTAATTCCTACAAACATTTAATCAGTAAATTATGGCCCACTTTTCCTTTATCTGTTGAAACAGCATACATAGTTCAGAGGCTAAGTATTTTTTACCTCAACTTCTCAAGGACACTTGCAACTTTATCACTGTCTTTAAACCCAACCAGTTGAAGTGCATGACATAAGAGGACTATTATATTAATTAATATAAAACCCAAATTTGATTATGTAACTCTTTTCTTAGAATTTTGCCTTGATTTCCTTTGCCCTGTAGGTAAAAGTTCAAACTCCTTAACATGTTACAATAAACCCTTTATACCCCGACTCCATCTCCATTTCTTTGGGTTAATGGTTCATCAATTAAAGTACTGTTGATAACTTCTTGAAAAAAATGTTGTCTGCTGCTTGCTTTTCTTCAAGGTATCTTAAATCTTCTCTGTCTTACATCCTTTCTATCTAATTTATCTTTTACATTCTATAAAATGCTTTTATCAGGCATTGTCTTCATAAATTTTCTCTGGTCACTCTGTGACAGTGTTTATCGCATCAGTTTATTGGCTTTTTCAAGACTATGACCTTCTTGATAATAAACCTGTATCTCAACATGCTTATTTCTCTACTTATCAGCACATAGTAGGAATTCATAAAATGTTTAGTGAATGAGTAGTCTCCATTAATAGACTTATGAATGAAAAGTAGAGTATGAATCATGACTACTTCATGAAATAAGAGGTGCTAAAAGTGGAAGAATGGACCATTAAGACATTTAATGCTTCAAAAAGGTGAAGATATTATTTATCTGTTTACTCTTTTGTTCTTCAGCTTTTGTTGCTCTGTCATCAGTATCACACAAAGTCTATATTTAATATTATATTGGGATGAATGTTAGAAAAGAATAAATAGAATAAGAAAATGAGCAAAAGCATGACAGAAAACAGAAGTCAATATTACATAAAATTTAAATCCAAAAATTCCAAACCTTTTGAAAGAAATGTTAAGTGAAACTAATAATGAGAAATATTTCGTTGGATCAAATTTTGATTATACAGACATTGGACATTCAAGTTATACTGGGAAATCACAAGACATATCTTAAAAGTAATAAAACATCATCCTGTATCTTACAAGTTGAATTTCATTTGGAAGATGAGGCATAAACTTATGCCAAGGTAGGTTTTGGTCACTGTCATGCTTCTAGTATCTAGAAAGTGCCTGACACATTAGAGACAGATTATTGACAGACTACATTTCAAATGAGCAAACCAGTACACTAAGAAATTGAAACTGGATTATTTAATACTTACTTTGTCAAAAAGATTAAAATGTAAGGTATGTATCTTACATTGATATATATATATATATGCACACTTATTAAACTGTTAATCATATATTCAATTTTTAGTCAACAAACATGTAATGTTTTATCAAGACATTTTACTTTGTTGAGGAAACTTATTTTATGAACATATTTTAAATAATTTTAGATGCTAATATTTAGATAACAGCAGTGATTGTATCAAAAGAAGATTATGAATTTAGGAGCTAAAAAAGTGAAGGCTACAACATACCTTTCAGACTCTCAAAAACACACAATTTATTTCTTAAAATAGAATTAAAAACTAAAAAAATGATAAAGTAAAAATTATATTGATAATCAACTTAGTCTACATATATTGTGTTTTGTCCATAAGACTTTATTTAAAATAAAGTTTTAAAATATTTGAAAACTTTTAAAGAATCCCTGGGATATAAAATAGCAATAAAAATTTTATTTTTATTTGAAGGATTTTTGAAAAAATCTTAAACCATGTACATATAATTAATTCAGTTAGCCAATATTTTGAAAATACGATTTTATTTTCCTATTTTCACTTGTTGGCAGAGTGTAGGTGATGTATCTTTGTACAAATAATTGCCTCATTCTTAATGTTTAAGTCTCAATACAGAGGTTGCCTCCTCAAAGCTGCCTTTGTGAGTAGCTCATCTAAATTAGATTCTTGGCCATTCTTATCCCTCATAGAAGTCTTTCTAGTGTGGCACATCACTGTGTTATCTTGTTTCTTTTATTATTTAGGTTGTTTGGTGCATCTAATCTGTTGTGTGTACTCATAATTTCAAAAAAAAAAACTAACACGTACTTGGCACATCCTCTCAGAGCACCACTGATTGTTAACACTTTGAGAGAGCTTTTCTCAATAAAAGAATGCTATATACATGGATAAGAAAATCAGTGTTCAGAATGGTAAGAGCTTTGTTCAATAGTACAACTGTACAGTTGCCTGAGTCAATAATTTTTCTAGCATGTTATAAAAAGATGCTGTCATCTTTGTATTACTCTGTGATTGTATTTGGTTTAATACTCTTTAACCAGAGTGTTCTATTTTTCATATTGTTGGCTTTGTTTTATTTTAAATTTCTCTATGTTTATCTTTTAGGCAATTAGTGAAGAATTAGCTCCAGGAAATGTGGATATTTTTCTCACATGATACCATTATATAAGTTATATAAATATTCTGCCTGATCACTGTCACCCAATAGCATCCATGGAATATGTAGAAAATGCATTTTTCTCATATTTATGTTATTGTGCTTGTGTCCCTCCTCTTCAAATTTAGATGCTATAATTCTAATTCCCAAGGAGAGATATTAGGAAGTGAAGCCTTTGGTAGGTGATTCTATAATGATTGTGGATCTTTTTGTATGGAATGATTTCTCCACAAATGAGGCCCCAGACAGGTCCCAGGCCCTTTCTGCCATTGTAAGGACACAGCAAATATTTGCCAATCTGTGAGAAAGCTCTCACCAGACACCAAAGCTTCTGGAATATTAATACTGAACTTCCTAGCTACAAGAATTGAGACAAATAAGTTTCTGTTCTGTATAAGCCACCTAGTCTTGACATTTTTATTAAAGAAGTCTAGATGGACCATGAAGGTTGCCAGGCCAAGTCAGCCTATTACCAATGGATAATCAGACAAGTATTGCTGATTGCCCTACCCAAAGAACTTCAGAGTGTAGAAGATTCATTGAGGCAGATAATACTGTTTTACATCCTGGAGCTAGACCAAGTAACCTGCACACCAGGTTCCACTGGAATTCTCAAGCATTCCATAAAGTGATTTGTATAGATATCTTAAAACTTTTTATCACACAGTCAGCTAAAATACTTGGTCTAGAAACAAGAGAACAAGTAACAATTTTCTGGGGGAAAATCTTTTAAGATGACAAACAGAAACTTGACATTCTAATCTCTTATCTATTACTTTATAATATAGTCATCATTTGTGGCTTCACTCTCCAGTTGCTCTGTGGCTGTGTCTTAGGAAAATCACGAGTCCGCAGAGCTTCTCTTCAGTGAGCTCTAGTCAACTTCCTCTCCCTATTCCTGCATGATGCAGCTTTCCCTGGAGAATCCTCCTCTTTTTTTTTTCTTCTCTCATCTACTAATAATATATTCTTACTTCCCCATGACTGCTCTGAAATTAGTTTCTTTTTTTTATATAACTGAAATTACTCCTGTAATTTTTCTCAAGTATTGTTTATGTTTTCTTTAAGCTATATAATGAATACTGAATGAAAATTACTACTGAGGGGAAGCTCAGCGTCATGGTCACCACAATGGCCTTTATTCCACCAGCCTCATTTAAATGTAGTCCCAGGACTAACTAGATGTTGATTTTGTACTACTTTTTTTAACCTATATGTGCTCATTTTCTTCTTTTTAAACGACGATACTGATAACTGTTTCATGGGGTTGTTGTAAAGAAAAAAAGTGAGAAAAATATATAAAAATTTTCAAAGTGGTTCCCACATAGCAAATACTCATTAAAATCTAAATCTCAGTGTTACCAAGTGGTAAATAGCAAGCAGTCTAGCCCTCATGGCTCTTAGAACTTAGAGAAAGGCAAAAATTCAAATAATCAAATGTAACTATGTAAGTGTGAGAATGATTCAAAAGGTATTAGGTTAATATTCAGGAGGCTATTAAGTCTAAAACTTCATATGGTGCCCATTTGGTGTGGAGGGGAACATTTTCAAACAATGTGCTAATAAGCTCTCCTTTCATTTTAGCAGCCAGATTTGGGGAGGCAGTATTTTAGTATTAAAATTGCAGATTAAAATACTAGGATCAGAAGTTTGATGTGTGCTTTAGTAACTGCTGACAGTATATTTTAAAATAAAAATTAATTAGAAAAACAGTGAATTGTATCCCTCTAATTTATGAGTCTGTTGTGTCGTATACAAATTAAGATCTCTTTTTGACATGATCAGACTTGTACTGATATGATTAGAGCAAAATGGCAAAGTTAACAGTGAAGGAAGAGGTTAATGCCCTTCTAAGCCTGTCTCCAAAGTTCAGAACTGATCTATTTTTAAACAATGGAGAGTGAACAGCCCTGGGCTGAAAATAGGTACAGATCATGTGTCCCAGTGGAATATGGAACGTCAGTATGTTTCATTTTCACAGAGCATGAATTGGGCTGGGAGTGCAATCTTGTCCTTCTGACCTTTAGTTTGTCCAATAGATTGTTATACAAAAAAACATAATTTGTATGCATATTTATTTAGTGTAATTTTGAATCTTTTTAAGAAGTACATACTTGTTGATTTATAAAACACCTTTTAAAATTATGCTTAATTGAAATTAACTTAAACAGCTACAGTTCTAATATTGTAAAGTTATACCCATGTCTTACAAGTTATCAAATTAACTTATAATAGGCATAAGTAGCAAAAGACTAGCGAACTTATGTATAAGTGGCCTTGTGGTTGTGGCAGTGTCAAGCAGAGAATTTGATTGTTTTGTCTTTTGACCTAGAGATTTTTTCATGTATTTCTAGAGTCTAGAAAAAAATAATCAAAAACATCTATTGATTTCTTAATGTCTATAAGACATTGACCCAGGCTTATGGGAATGGCAAATTATAAGATGCAATATTCTGGCACAGAAAAAGTGTTTACTATGTGCTTGGAGGACAAAACATTAAATTCTTTTTTAAAAACCTGTGAGGAAAAAGTAAACATCCATTACTAAAAATACGATATCAATTGCAGGGAGTTTCTTACAGTTAATTGGTAGTAAAACACAGACTATACATTCTAAAATTGTTGAAAAATGTCTTCACATGACCTAGAATAGACTGGAATACACTTGGAGGGACATATTTGCATGGAAACACATGTAGAATAATAGAAAATAGAAATAATAATATAAAAGAAGATACAAGATAACATGTAGAGCAAAGAAAACAAGGTAAATAAAAGAGATGTGTGCATTTGCTGATCCAGTCTCACTTTCAGCTTCTCTTTTGATCAGTGGAAGAGACAAAAGAACTTCAAGAATAAATAACTATTCCCTCTACCATCTTTTAAATTATAAATATGTACATCTTCAGATGAAATACAGCTTTCTATAATTATCACTGCTTTTCCTATGATGAAAATCATGTCTTTTCCATAGTTAGAAGGACATGATTATTTTAATTGATCTTGAGAAATGAATTTCAGTAATAGAACTCTAAACTAATTAAGACAATTTGAAACAAAACTGTAGAGTAACCTTGATTGTTACTAAAAAGTCAACATAATCAGTGTATAAGGAAGATGTCCATGCTTGGTAAAGCTTATATTTTGCCTTGAGGCTCTTTTACACTAAGCTACATGTAAATCTAAAATGAGATGCAATAGTTCTTTCCATAATTTTAAATTAGAACTAATAAAGGAGGGCATGTGTGATGCATTTCTCTAGTTTATACTAATCAATTTTCTATTGCTTAAAGTATTAGCTCAAATTGGCTAATACACCTAGAGCTTCATATCATTAAATTATACAGATGATTAAGATGTTTCATATGATATTTATTTGATTTTGAAGCTTGCCTTGGCAGAATACAGATGTAGAGAATGTGTGTTGCCTAAAAGCACTGGCAATGGTAGTGGTAGTAGTTGTGATGATGATAAATGTTAATATTGAATTTTAAGTATCCACTTCATGTGGAACAACATACCAAGTGTTGGGTACTTTGGTTTTTGGCTATGGTATCATTTCAATTGTCAATTACTGTAGTACTATATGAAGATGCAGAGAAAAACATGAGCAATATAATTTGAGAGTTCAGAAGTAACCAAAAACAAGTATTATAACAATCTGAGTCAGATCCACAATGACTTGACAAATACATATTGATCATCAGAATGTAAAGTGTTAATATCTAAATGGAAAGAAACAATATCACAAAATGCTTCTGAAATCTTCAGAGTGCGTTAAATTTGAGATTTTAAAGTTATTTTTTCTATCAGTTATGTGTAAGATTTACATACTTCTAATGTTTAATTACAATGGGAAATTAGGAAAAATGTATCTTTTATAGAGAAGTGAGTGGCCTAGTTCTTTTCCCAAGCAAACTGTGTGTGGGGGAGGTGTCTGTCTCTGTGTGTTGTGTTTCAGATTATCAGACTTTACACAGAGTAAACAGTTAACCAAAATATATAGTGTGAAGAAAGTCCTCAACAATAATAATTTCTATAATGATCACTAATGTAGGAACTCAATACTAACATTAATATATTTAAATGTTGCAAGCTTCTACTATAAATTATATACTTTTCCTGACATAAATTTAAGCCATTTTTATTGGTCAGTGTCAAAGAGTATAAGTAGGAAAAGCTAAAGAAGGTTCAGAATATCTCAAAACTAATAAAGAAAAGTAAGAATATTTGACTCATGACTGAAATAAAAATTCATACTTTCCAGGGAAAACAAAAGAAACATCGTAGAAAACATGACAAAAATAAAAAGGTTTATAAAACACAATTTTAAACTTTTTTTAGAAAATCTTCATAGTGAATCATACACATTGAAACAATATATAGTAATACATGGGTTTGAAAAAGATGAAATTTATCAATATGTATGTTAATTTAAGAGAATTATATTTAAAACATTTTCAAATAGATGGGCACACATTAGCAAAGCAGGAGAAATCAATAACAAAGAAGCTTAATTTATTTTTATAGTGCAATCTATTAAATACTATATCTAGTAATCTTATTCCAAAAATATTTCACTGAATTAAAAACTGTCAGTTGAAAAACTAGATAATGTCATGATATATTCTTGTTTTTCTATTATAAATTGCTTGTCAATTATTTCAAACTCACTTTTTATTTATTCTGATGCTGCATTTTTTCATTTTTTTCTTGTAATTACTAAAAATAACAGACCTATGAATTTATTTGATTATTGTACATTTGTTGTACAAAATAAATTTAAAAGTTCTACCAAACTCTTTTCTATTGCCTGTAATATATTTTCCTGTATTTGATTAAATTTAATTTTTAAAGCATAACTATGTAAACTCCAGGGTTGATTGTTCCCTCAAAATTCTGTGTATTTTAAGTGCAGTGTAGCACTATCAATTGAATTCTGGAACATAAGAAGAATGCAAGTGGAAAACAAATCAATTACTTAATTACAAATACAAGCTGGTGTTTAATAATAAAGTGGCAAAGTTGATTTCTTAATTTGACAATACCTCATGGTAACAGAAATTTTAAAACTTTGAGAAAATTAGGAGAGCACTTTTTTCTATATTGTAATTTTTTGTACAATGATATGTATTTAAGAATAGACTTTTTCTTACTTTCACTGACTCAGAGAGACTTGAAGGGAAGTGAAGCAGATACTGCAGTTTGGATTCTTGTGATGAGGGAGCTCCACATGAATGTGCCCTTTCCTCGATTTTTCATAACCTTATCCACTCAACCACCAGTCTTTCTCTGACTAGTTCTGTTTATTCTGGGATGTCAAACATTAGCAGTATGCTAATATTATGATTCCAATTATGAAGTCCCTAAAATAGGCAAAAGTATACAAAAATAGTAGGGGTTAGCAAAGTTGGGAGGTGGCAAGGAGAGTTCTTGTATAACAGAGTTTTTATTGGTAATGATGTAAGTTTCCTGTATAGGTAGTGATGATTATTAACAACACTGTGAATGTACCTGTGCATTGTATACTTTGGAATGGCTAAAACTGTAAATGTCCTGAACCATGGTTTAATAACTAGGCCAGTGAAATGGTACTCAAACCCAAATCCCCAAATCACTCCTGCTCTCCAGGAGCCTTTTCCATCTCTGTGCTGCTCTTGTTGTTAGCCATGCCCAACATCCTTCTTGTCCAGTATGTTAAAGCAAAATACTTTCCTTCTATATGACCATTTTAAATTTATTCCTCACCAAATGCTAGACTTCAGAGTGTTTTGATGAATAGTCTATTGCAACTACTTGTAGTGAAGCTACCTAGATTGGCTTTGCCACCCCATCACAACCATGCTATCAAAGTGGTTCTATTGTCTGCACAGAATCCAGAAGGGGCAACTTCATTCTTCTTGTCACATTTATATAAGCCTAATTTATGGTAATAGTTTGCTAGGGCTGCCATAACAAAAATCTACAAACTGTGTGACTTTCATGGGAGAAATGCATATTTTCACAATTCTGAAGTCTGGGAGATCAATACTAAGATCTTAGTAGGTCTGGTTTCTTTGGAGGCCTCTTTGGATTCCAGTTGTGCACTGTTTTGCTGTGCGTGTGCATCTCTGGTTTGCTTTTGTGTGTGTGTGTCCAAATGCACTCTTTTCATAAGAACATTTGACTGCTTTTGAATCCAGTACTGATATCCTTGGGTACTTATGCACATGTACATGTACTATTATGTATAGGGTATTTCTATCCAATTTGCTGACAAAAAATGACGAAACTATGTGGATTATATTATTAAACTTAAAATTTCAAATTCTCTAAATTACCTTTTATAATTAAAGCCACTCATTCACCATATATATATATATAACACAGATGTTTATAATATGTGTTTACCTTATACATATATATACTGTATGTACATATGTATATATACAAGTTCAGCATATTTATGGACATCCATATTCTGTAATTTTATGGAACCGACCAGCCTGTTTTTACCATACTAAGTATGCTCCACTCCTATTCTACTAGTCATTCTTATACCATGTTACACACTGTTGGAGACAAATCATGTTGGAACTTATCAAGATCAAATTACTAACCTTGAGCCTAAAATATCACTTAGTGCAGCTGAGACATAAAGTGTCTGATGAACACTCACTCACTCTCCTTGTCAACATACAATTTTTGACTTAGCATTTTTTGGTATTTTTGGTGGTTTTTTTTTCTGTTTCTACCTTTTTTTCTTATATAATGAAATCTAAGTGAATTCTAAGAGAATTTCATTCTATCCGCTATCACTACATTCTACCTTAGCTAAGCATCTATGTTTCTGTGCTTTGAAGGCAAAACAGAGGGGCCACACACAGAGAAAATTTCAGACTTCATTTGTATTCATTTGAAAAGTTAAAATGTGATTAAATACTTTAAAGCCAAATTAGATATATATGAGCAGTATAAATACAGAAAACATTAAATTTTTGAGTCTTTTACAAGCAAGCAGATTTCAGTTAAGCCACTTAAATTTTTTTCATTTACAGATGCAGAGAATTTAAGTTGATTATTTTTGAATCATAACTTGAAACTATTAATTGAACAATGATATAATTGTGTTTCAAAATGAGCAATAGTAAAAAACACTAAAGCCTACCATTGTTTAAAAGGCCACTGTGGTCTGTTTTTCTCTCTCACTATTGGATTTCAAAGATGTAATATGACCAACAAGATAGAATGTTGTGTGGTCATTACAAAGAATGACAGTAAGGACCTCCTCACAATATGATAAAGAGCTTATGTTATACAAGTGGAAAAATACATGTTGAATTTAGATTATGATTACAGCTATATTATGGCAAATATAATACCTGAAGAGAACATATAAGTACATTAAGTTTATTTCATGAAGGAGTATTTATGAAACCATATATTTTATGTCATATAATTTAAGCATTGTGTATACCTACATTTTTGTTTTAAAGTCTTCAAAAAATATAGCTTGTTGGTTAATACAAAGAATACTGGATTCATCTTCTATCTCTAATTTTAACTCCCCCCAAAACTATTAAATATAAACATCTTATTCCTGTAAATTATTGCATACATTTTGACATGCAAATCATTGAGATAGTGCAGTCAAAGCTTTCTTATAAGATTATCCCAACTGGGAAATGAAAATTATATATTGAAATTATATATGGAAATTATAAAGCCTTGTTATTAGAGACAGAAATTGGGAAAATGCTTTCAATTTATGAAATAGAAGCAGATACTTAACTTATTAATCAATATTTGAATAAGTGATGAAAACATCAAGGCATAAAGATCTGACTTTATGACTTATTTTCTTATTCATGCAACCATATTGTTGTTTAGAAGACTGACCAATCATCACATCAATATAAATGGCTTGGTAATACTGAGGAGTAAAACATTTTTTTAAAGTATCTCCAAGTGTTTGCTTTTTAAAGTAGTATACACATACTTTACAATTCAATTTATAATTTGTTTTATATATAAAGCAGTATAATTTACAAATCCTATACTTTATTCCTTGACTTTGGCTAAACCCTTTTATTTTGTTATTTACAATTGTACAACACTGAATACCTCCCTCAAAGTAGATTTAAGCTTTCAGATCCTTGCTTATTTTAAGATCCATGGTTTCTACACTTGACTGCGTTAGTAGAGATTTTGAGTCATATCCCCTAAAGGTTTAGAGTCAGATTCTCCAAGTCTGGGTTGGAGCCTGGTAAATGATATTTTAGAAAAATTTCATAAATAAGCCTATAAGGATACTGTCTTACTTTGAATAATAACAGAAATGAAAATGCCATCTTTATCAGGACATTGAAGTTCTTAGTTTAGTATTTATTTATTTATTTTTATTTTTGGTGATTGTCTACCTAGAGCTAGGAGGGCAATGCTTGACTCAGAATAATCTTGAATGTGTCTCATATAGCCTAAGATTTTCTACACAGTATCTACACACATCACCCCACTCTGAGCCCCTTCCTTGCGCCATCCTTTGTGTTGGACACTTTTAAGTTACCATCTCTTGTAGTTTGAAAGACTGCTTGGAGGCTGCCAGAGACTGAGGGAAACTGGAAATCTTTATTTCAAGATGTAGATGTTTTCATTTATTTCCTTTTTAAATTTAAATTTCTTTCTTCATGAACTTCATTAAGTAAGAAGTGATGATTATGCATGGCTTCCTTATAGTTTCTTTGAAGTGGTATAAACTAAATTTTTATTTTTCCAAGTGTCAAACCAAGTCATATTTTATTGGCCTATGGAAATCTCACCTTTATCTTCAATTTATAAATATATATTAGAAATTTAAATTTCAGGCCTTGCTAAATTCTTCATTAAATGAAGTTTATAGAAGTCTAAAAATGCATTTCATCCATTTCCTTTCCAAATCTTTTCACATATGACATCCCATTTATTTTATAGCAGTACTCACTGCCCAATGGAAAGACAGTGTGAATCACTTAATGTAATTTAAAATTATCTAGATATTACCTTAAAAATTAAAAGAAATGTAAGGTATAATAAATTATCTAAACATGCACTTTGATCAGTATATAAATTTGTATAACAAATTTTAAGTAAATATATCAAAACATAATTTCAAAACACAGTCTATGTAACAACATGATTAAAGAGAGCTAGTTTGTAGTCTTTATTTAATATAAAATCTTAATCTGGCATATATTTTTGTACTTGAAACACATCTTTATTTGAAAGCTAAATTTTCTTCACTAACAGTCTATATGTAGTCACCTGCCTGAGTTTTTCCAAATGCAACTTATCAAAGTATAATAACTAAACTGTCAGTTTTGAACTCTATACTTACACAGATTAAAATTAAACAAGGTAAAAATTAATTGTGCCAGTCACACTAGCCTCATTTCAAATGCTCAGTAGCTCCATTTAGCTACTATCACCATACTCTGTGTAGCTTTAAAAACATACTACATACTTTTAAACATTAACCTCACTTCCTACATGTCATGCAGTTTTTGTTTAATGACTACATAGTTGAGATTATTTGGTTTTATCTCTAAGATTGTGTTAATAATGTAAGTATTTCTTTGGGCTGTTACAAGTAAATGAGAACTCATGAAGAATTTAATAAGCATTTAATAATCATCATCATCACACTCCTTTTAGACTAGAAGAATTTACCTTCTTTCTGGTAATGGCCTCTTTGAAAATTCAATGAAAGCTGTTATTTGTTCACATAAATACATGCAGGACGTAGTGTGCCAGTATTTTCATATAATTTCAGCAGGGTCAGGATAGCTAATTGAAGTCCATTATAAACACCCTTATTAAGTGCCGTTAAACCCTAGATCTGCAATTCTTTTTCTTATTAATAAATTTTGTGGACATACATCCACTGGTACCCTATTTTATTCTTTCATCATTTGTGACTATGTCATGTGATTTTTAGATGAGATAAATTTAGGTTGACAAAGTTGCTTTTTCACCAAAATATTTCTAAATCATTTGGTGATGCCTCTGAATTTCATTTATTTTATTCTGTATTGCCCTTTTATACTAATTTTCTTGTGAAGCACAGAGGAAATGCCTCTCATTTACCAGACATGAAAATGAATGTTGATAATTTAAGATACAGTTAAAAGTTCAGTTTACTCATGAAATAAATATTATCTTCTTAGTTTTCAAAAAACCTTTTAGTTATTCTTAAAGCAGCTGTTTTCCAAGTCAAACACTGACTTGCATGTGATAAAATATAAAGCTATACATGCATATGTGAGCTATATATTATTTAAAGAATTCCATAGGAGTAAATATATTGACATTAAATAATCTACCATGAAAATATGCATATTGTATAAAATGTGTTATTCATATTGATTAAATGTAAGTAATCTGAGAAATACATCAAAAAGAAAAATTGAAAGATACTGTCAGATAAATACGTTTTAATTAAACAAGTCGTAACATGCTAGAAGTGTCAAGGTTTTTTTTTTTTCATTCTAAAGCATAAGCATTTGTAAAATATAAAGGTGTGAGTTAATTCTAGTTGCAAAGCCTTTATGATGACCCAAATGATGGCAAAACCCCAGAATGGGGCTGAATGAGCATGGTCAGTTCTACTAAACAGTTTCTGGTTCTGGGATCTGGCCAATGACATGCTTTCCCTCTCTCTAAGCATCACTGTCTTCTTTTGTATATATGGGAAAATGAAACTAAATTCCAGTTTATCCTTGGTTGTTCTCTCTAGTATATAGCTACAAAGGATGCTTAATGAATCTTATTTTCCTCTTCTTTCTTCTACATCTGTAACTTGTACTCAGATTAAATTAGAATGTTACTTTGAGGATTATGAGAAGAAAACCAAGAAAGAAGTAAATGGCTGGAATATTTCTTGAAAAAGAGAAATAAAAAACAGGTACTGATATGCCATGAGGAAGACTTTCAGTTTGTTCACTGTTTTAGTTATTTTTCTCATTGCTGAGACAAAATATCCAACACCCCAGGTTAAAGGAGGAAAAGTTTATTTAGCTCAGAGTTTTCCAAGGTTTCAGTCCATAATTCGCTGGCTCCAAGGCAGGGTAGCTTTGTAGAGCAGAACAATTCATGGCAGATAGAATGTTGCAAAGCAGCAAGGGAGCAAGAGAGAAGACAAGCCTCCTTTTGTCCCATATTGTATCCAGGCTACCTGGATTAGGGTGGATTAGGGTGGTGCCAACCAGTCAGTATACTGATTTAGTAATCACACACCTTAATTCCAGCAGCACATAATCTAGGTGAAGCCATCTCTGAAAATACCCCACCTATGATGACATGAGACTTTGGTGGGAGAACGTCTAGACTTAAACTATAACAATCACACTGTGTAAGCTAAGCCTACACACAAACAATAATGTAAAAATGTTGGTCTTCCTCTCTTTTCTTGCAGTTCCTTGCTTTATAGTCCAAATGTCTCAAAAGTGATTGCCTTAGGTAGAGAACTAGATGATTTAATTATAGAAAACAGCAAGATATTAAATGCTGAAAAATGCATATTTTAAAACTGTGGAAAGCTGGAAAATGATCCCATGTGTAAAAACCATTTAAATGCATATTTTAAAAGCCATTGCTCAGGGGCGAACAAAAACAGCTAAGTGTGTAACCATTATTTTACTACGTCACTATCTTCAAATATGCATGACAGATTCCCCAAATGTTTACAATTCAAAAGAACCAATTTGTGGTTAATATCTTAACCTTCAGAGTTTGTGGTGATTTTAGATATGAAAAATAAAGTAACTTCTCAGAATGCATCAAATTCAAGTCAGGGACTCATGCTGCCTCATCAGCCATAGTTCTTCGTGCAGTTAGTGAAGATTACTTAGTGTCTCCCATAAAATGAGGCACCACTAATACTCAGGACATAGGATTTTTGTGAGAATGAAACTAATTAATATATGGAAAATATTTAAGAGCAATACCTGAATCCCAGCAAGAACTCCATAAATCTTGCTGTTTTTATTATATTCATTCTTATAATTATCCCTGCCTTATAGAAACCCCTCTAGACTTCCATATTTTGCTCTTTTGAATATGATTAGCTCAGATCACTGAACAGTGACAGTATCATTACTACTCTCAAATAGAATGTTTTAATAATGAAGTATCACTTGTTACAGGTTTGACTATACATGTTTATTCATTTATTTCTAATATCAGTTTTGATATCTCTAGGCCTAGATGATTATGAATATCTAGTCTTTAGGATGCTCCTATGTCCTCTGCAGAGTCTAAAGATATAATATGTGTTGAAGTGTAGGAATTTAACAACATAACAGCAACTCTATTTTGTTAAAATCATTCTTTGATTCATTTGTGTAATGATAGTGATTATATTTATAGATACCTTGCTTAAAACTTTTTAGAAATATACTGTATGGAATAATAATGTTATATAATAGAGCAGAATTAGATATTTTACAAAAAGGAACTTTACAATGATATTTAAATTGTCATTATGGATTTACAATGCTACAAGGAACATTAAACTATTGTTATTACTGTATTTTTATAATAACCAAATAAGATACTGCTTATACATTCCTAGGGTCTCATTATGTATGATTCTAAAGTACAGGTTTATGATTTAAAAATCCTTCTGAAAGCACTAAAAATATATGATATCTCATTTTTTCTGGTCATAAGGATAAACTGACTAAGATATCAATTACCAACAAAATGATTATACTATGAGCAAACAAGCTGCAAATGAGATGAAGATAGTTTCAACACACATCTCCACAAAAAATTTTTTCAAGAGTATAGAAACAATAACTAGATTAGAAAAAAACGGAGAAATTTTGATTGAGTACTTAATAAACTAGGATATTCATCTAGTCAGAAGACTAAAAAATATTCATGATGACATTACTCATGTGGAAATGAAAATGAAAACTGCAAGAAGAAGAAATTGCAAAACAATAAGATATCTTTATATGACTAAAATATAAATCAAATTTTGCCATGGACATGGACCAAATGAAACTTCACGTACTGCCAAAATGAGAGAAAAATGAAACAATCATCTGGAAAAACATCTGTAATACCTTGTAAAGCTAAATATATATGTTGATATTATTGACTAGAAATTACAGTATGGCATATATGCATGACAAACCACTGTATAGGGTGCTTTAAATCATTCATTACAGCTTTATTTTATTAGTCTAAAACTAGAAACAACACAAATATCATGAAAAAAAAAACAATAGTTAAGTCAGTTATGCCACACTCAAAAACTAAACAACCTGAAATTTTAATAATGAATAAACTGCCATCGTATCACATATCTATAAATCAGGTTGACATAATTCACAAGCAAAAGGGGCAAAACACAAAAGATTGCACATTATGTGAGTATGTTTACATAGAGCTGAAGAACACAGAAAACTGGTTTCAGTGGTAGAAGTAAGTATAGCAAGTACTTCTGCAGTTGACTGGGCTGGAGCCAAAGAAGCCTTCTAAAATGGTTCTCTGTGTGTGGATGTAGAGGTTACACAGTTGGACATATTTGTATGAATTTGCTTAAGATTTGCCTACACTTAAAATATGTGCAATTACCTATATCCATGTTATACTTTTAAAAAATTTCTGGGATTGTGACCAAATAATAAATTTGATTACTTCTGTGATTTTAACAAAATAATTTGTAGGATTGCAAAAAGCAGACTTTCATGTCTGAAATAAATTGCCATTATGTGAAAATAAGAGCAAATGTAAGTTATTGTTTGGTATTTGATTGTTGTGTTATGCTGTTTTTCAGTGGATAAAAGTTGATTTTAAAGTCTTAGCATTACTAATAAGGATATTGGATAAAAAATAAAAACCTTTATACATGTGTGTTTCCCAGTGTGTGTGTGTGTGTGTGTGTGTGTGCATGAAAAGTTTTAGAAGGCTTTGAATAACTGTTCAGTTTGGTTGAACATCAAGCCCTAGAAAAATGTGACAAGAAATTTCTATCTCATGTAATCTTTAAGACATTTCAACTAATAAAAATATGTTTATACCTTGGGTTCAAACTTGGAATCTTCTTGGTAACAAACAATATTGCCAATTTGAAATATTAGAGAGAATAGTTTGCATCATTTCCCAAAGTGTCTGAGCTTATTTACTTGGCTTCCCATGGCTTGATTCCCAGCTAGGATTCTGAAAGCACAGTTGGCAAACTCTGAGAGAGAAAATAGCCTTTAGGTGCCAAGGCGACAAGTCTGCTCTTCCTGTGTAATTACTGATGTCTGAACTTCTCCTCAAAGGAAGGAATGAAGCTTCAGACCTCATGCATTTTATGATGAGACTCTTTATGCAAAGAATGTTACAGAAATCACGATATTAGCATTTATTTAGTCAACACATTTAATTTAACTGTTCTCTGGTTCATCGCATTTGTCATAATGAACATCAGTAAAGTAACAATGAATTTATTACTGTAGTGTAAATCTTCAATATTGTATTATTTGTGCATGGATAAATAGCAAATATTTATTAAGACTTTTTTTGGTAACAGGAACCAAACTTATAACCTCATGTTTGCCAGGCAGGCACTGTGCCACTAAGCTATATTCCCAGTCCATGATTTATTTTTAAAAGTTAAAGTTTTAGCAAAATTTATCAAGCCCCTTCTAACATGAGTTGATTTTCAAATGTAAAATAAATTGTATCACTATATTTTTAATGGTAACATTTGAAATACATCATTTTGCTAGTTGGCATATTAATATATGTTGAAATAAAAACTATGAGATATAATCTAAAACTATACTGAATACTTAATGTTTTGAAAATATTACAGTAAAACATATATTTCCTTTAATCCCCCTGAAAATACTGCCCCTCTATTCAAACACACTTATCCCATTGTCCTTATTACTTTCTACAGCAGTTCTGGAAGTTCTCCTTCATGAATATTTTTAGTTGCACTGTTGTGACTCCTCTGAGTCCTGAATCAATTCAAAATATTTACCTTCATTGTCGTTTTGACTCTGGGGATGAGCCAAAAATTCCATACTGCCAGATGTCATGAATAAACTGGATAGGGATGCAACAGTTTGTTTTTGCCTTTCTGTTAGATGCCACTTAGAAGCAGCCTTCACTATATTCTCCTCATACTTTATAAACAAACTGAAAAATGAGGACTTCTATTATGGCTTTGGAAAATGACATGAACAATTGAATAGTGTGGTTAATGCAAAGAGGAGTATTTTAAGAGGGATTAATGGTAAAGCATCTATTACTGTAGTATGTTTTTAAAATTTAAACATTTCCTGTATATTTTAATCACATCTCACACATTGATTTAGTAGTATAAATAATTTAGTAGTATCATAAGTTGCCATCAATACAGCCAATAATGAAGTCAACTATGCATTTTCTGGGATTCCATAATGCCGCACCAAATACCATGTGTAGCATCTTCCTCTTTGCTTCTTTATTGAGGTTCTGATTATTGTTACTGATTTTTAAGTAGTTTAATCATCGTCCATGAAACTACCCCATTAGCGATTCCTCTACTCTGTGAAACTCACAAAATAACATTGAGGATAAGGATAAAACTTTTCTTTTTCCAGGATGCATTTGAAATGCTGTACTCTCTTTCTCAAATAACATTTTAATTATTTTTTTCTAATTCATTCATAAAACCATAGAAATTTTATATTTTATGGTGTGCTCTGTGATGATTAGACACATGCTTATATCATGTAATATTCAAAATAGGGTAAACACACCTGTCTACTCAACTAGTTATCTTTTTTTGTATTTTTCTTTTTTAGTGTGGAAACATTCAAACTCCTGTCTTCTAGCTTTTTGAATTGTAGAACATGTTACTGTTATTTATAGTCTCCTTTCCCTGCAATGGCACACCAAGACTTTTTGCTCCTATCTAACTGTAATTCAGTATAGGGTCAATCTCGTCACATCTCTCCTTCCTCTCTGCTTTCTTGGTCTCTGATAGCTAGAATATTTTTTTACCTATCAAAGGAAGATATCAGATTGTTTTATGAAGCAAGATCATGGACACGTTTCTCAGTCTTAGCATCATGGATTTTTTTAAAAAAATTTGTTCTTATTAGTCAATGCTTGCAGTACATAATGATGACATTTGTAGGGGTGAGTTGGTTCATGTACATAACACAATTCAATTCTTCTTTCATTCCTTCCTATCATCTCTCTCTCTCCTCCCTCCAACACTCAGACTCTGCCTCTATTTCATTTGGCTCCTTTCCCACTGCTTAGAGATAATTTCAGTTGCTGTGCCTTTTAAGTAGGAGCATAAATTCATCTCAGCCATGTTTCATTGGGGTTCTTTGGTAAAAGAATTTCCAGAAATGGCACTAGGATAAAACTTAGATTTTCATTGTCCATTCCATCATCACGTGTCTGATTTATAAGATTAAAATGTTTTTCCCATGTATTTATTTTAGTCCAGGAAGATAACAATATGTTTAATGTGGACCAGAAAGTACAGAATAAAATAAATATGTATATCTTTTAATTTCAACTTGGCCTAACCCTAGAACTCAAACAAGTAGGTCCTTTCAGGTAGGACTTTCCTTGGAAATACGAGGTTTTTGAACTAGGGATTTTCCAATCTACCTCTGACACTGATTGAATTTATAATTTGAGATTAGTTTCTTTGGGGTTGGCTTTTCAGTCACTGTCCATTGTTCTTATTCTAATATGAATGACATTAACACAAGCTGTTGTCTGGCTACTAGATTTTTATTCCAGCTTCCTGCTATATTGTTCAGTACAGTACTGCAGAAGATGTGTTCATGTTACAGCTACCAGGAAGTGATGTGTCTTCCTTCTTTATAGCTAGAAGATAAAAAGACTAATATTTCATAGTTGGGGAGGTCTAAATTCATGTGAAGAATAAATAAACAGGAAGTTTTAAAAGTTAAAATTTTATATATTCAGTTAATATTTATTGAATATATGTGTTTCTCTACTAGGTACTAAAAAACAATATCTCAACACAAACACATGACCGCAAGCCTTGACTGCAATGACATACATGAATAATTAAAATTTATGTATTTTTAATTTAAATTAAAATTGCAGTGCTCTGTTGCATATGTTTTTAAATTTCAGTAGTTGCTTTTGCTTCAGATATGATGAATATCTCCCTTAAAATTTGTTTACTCTCATCATCATTAGGAGATAGTCAACTTCAACTGTCGAAAACTGGTGGCTACGATGCCTCTTTTTGCTAACGCGGATCCTAATTTTGTGACGGCCATGCTAAGCAAATTGAGATTTGAAGTATTTCAACCTGGAGACTATATCATACGAGAAGGAGCTGTGGGGAAAAAAATGTATTTCATCCAACATGGTGTTGCCGGTGTCATCACAAAGTCCAGTAAGGAAATGAAGCTGACAGATGGCTCTTACTTTGGAGGTTAGTAAAATGTTAAATATAACTAATGTGAAACCTAAATTGCCTGTTACATGTGTCTTCTTCACAGTTTTGGAGATATAGTGTTGACTTGTTGACTTTCCATATGAACTTGCATTTAAATTCTAATATAAATGTCGATAGTGTTTTCATATCATGTGATCCCACGTTCAATGCATATATATTTACTACTGCATTGATTGTGGTATGGTTTTAATTTTTTTTAAACTAGAACCAAATGATCACAGTTTAAACTAAAGGAAAGTATATTTTAGATAAAATCCCCATAGGTTTGGATGGCTCTCTCCACAACAGTTTTCAGGGATTCAATCCATTTATTTATTATCTGACATCCAACAGACATTTCTTTCTTTTTATTTATTTATTTTTTCTTACCTGCATGAGAGAAACTTACTCTTTACCACCGCATTCCAGTGTTGCTTATAGAATGCAGAAACGACAGAAAAGGAAAGCAAAAAGCTAGCTATCTTTTTGTTGCATACCCGAAAGTGGCCAATGTCACTGCTGTTATCGGCTAGCATTTAGAGGATCACTGCCAATTCTCAGTAAGGATGATCACTTAGCTAATAGCAGGAATTTTATTTTGCCTCACAGTTTCAGAGGTTTGAATCCTTTATCAGTTGGTTCTGTTTCTCTGGTTCTGAGCTCAGGAAGAATACTATGGTAGAAGAGCACAGTGGAGCACAGCTGCTCACCTCATTGTAGCTGAAAAGTGGAGGAGGAAAACGCTCACGGGACAACCAGAGAGCAGAGAGTCCTCCAGGTCATACTTCCATGGCCCATATCTTTCAACTAGTTGCACCTCCTAAGTTTTGTTTGTCTTCTTCACCAAATTATGATCTCTTCAATGGATTAATGCACTGATAAATTTAGAGGTCTCATCATTCACTTACCTCTGGAAATACCCACGGACACACCCACAACTGTATTTGAATTTTCAAGGAGTTGATCAATTCAGTTAAATTGAAAAACATAGATTTTTTTTAAAAAAATGTGATTTATAGTTAGAAATCAGCTCATCTTATAAATCTGGAATTTTTCTTAAATTTTTTCTCAAATTTTTGCTATGATATAATAAATTTTGCTATGATAAAATTGCCTTGGAATTGAATTACTGGGTCAAAACATGTATATTTTAAATTAACATGAAAATATCTTTGCCTTTTGATAAAACTTTGACAATACCTTTAGTTTGACAATACCTTTTAAATTTTGTGTTCTTAATAAAAGTGCTATTTTGCTATTGTTTAGTTTTCATACCTATTATTTCTACTGATTAACATTTTCATAGATTTATATCTTACTTCTGATGTTTGTTCCTATCTTTTGCATATTTTATGGTATTGTCTCTATAAACCAGGTTTATACAAACATTTCTAATAACTTTTATATATTCTATAATTATCTTCTTCAAAATTGTTGTTTGTTTATTAACTTTGTTCATAGTACCTTTTATCATTCTTTTCCTTCTTGCTCTTAATTTTAATGAATCTATCCTTTCCTTAAGACATTAGAAATTTTGTGTTTCGCAGGTGGGTTTTGCACAATGCAACATTATGAAAATACTTTCTGTATTTTCTTTGATCTAGTTTGATCATAATTGTGCTTACTGCATTGTTATTATAATATACTATATCTTTTATAGTGCATAGTCCATTATATTTTTCTTTTGATATTAACCTATCAGATTTTATTCTTGAATATCATTTAAACTAACATCCTATAATGTGCCCTCCAAGGAGATGATTTTCCACAACCATCAATAGAAGATTTTGGGCTTTCTCTCAGGTTTTTAATATTTTTTAACTGAAATGTCAAGTTTAAGAAATTTTACCTAGTTACAGTTCAGATTTTGAATTCTATTAAATACTTCTTTTGAATTTATCAGGATAGCTATATGATTATTAACCGTTAATCTATTGTGTTTCAGTAAACCATATTAATTAAAGCTAATTAACTTCTTTGACTTTTTGTTCACCTGTTAAAGACAATTTTGAAATACCTAACTTTCTTTTACTTCCCACTCTTCCTTCTTATCAGAATGATTCTATGTTGCCTCATCAGTCCTTTTGTTCAGATTTTGCTAAGAAAAAACAATAAGAAAAGCTAAGAATCTTACAGGGTCTCCTTCAGGGTGGGCACAGAACTTGTTTGCGTTAAGAAAAAAATAGAAAGGAAGTAATTAAAATCCGATGAGGTAAGAAATAAAAGTATACATGTGCAGAACTGATTTGGGAATAAGTTGTTGGGGAAAACATCTCTGAGACAATTTTGGGGTATGTGATACATATGCTCAAGAAAAACTTAAGGAAAGAATTTTTAAAGTGTTATTACACATTAAAATGGATTTATGAGGCTAACATATGTTTCATGAATTCAAAGGAACTCTTAATTACTTTCCAGTTATACTTGGCAACATGACTAAGGTTTTGTGCAAAGACTGAAATATGTGCTTCTCTGCGTATATGTGGGTTAAACTCAGTAAAGTTAATAGATCAGTGAGTGATGTGTGGAGCCATAGGAACACTTGTAAAGTAAAAAACCTTTTCCTGTTGTATTCTTTCTTTGACACAATGTTACATATTTGTTTATAAATTAAAATTGTCTGCAATTTTGCTATTAATGTAGCTATTTTCACTGTCCCTGAAATTACTTTAGATATCAGGTTTTTCTAAATTCCTACAGAAACAAAACTTAAAAGCACAGAACTTTATGGAAGTTTAAGCAATGTAAATATTAATGATTATTTGAAGTCTTACCAGAATCCCTTATGTCTGATTCCTTGTCCTCTTTGATTACTAAACTACTTAAATTTTCTATTTTAGGGTTTTACTTATGAGTAAGCATTCAGTTAATCTAATTATCCTAACATTGAGTAGATAGTATAGTCTCTTGGAAAAATTAAAAAATCTGGTATCCATGCAAAAATCATGCCTTAGGTTTTCTAATGTAATCAAGTGAAAAGAAGTTCTAAATATTGTGAAAGTGATTCCAAATTATACACAGATAGCGATATTGATATGTACTTCTTTTACTCTTCAATAACTTATTTTCTTTTTATTATAGAACAGATTTCTATTTGTGAAATCCTACAAAATTATGCTAATTTCTATGTAAACATATGTTATTGTGTCAAAATAAATGAATCCATGTTGATACATTTTTCAAACACTTAATAGAATATATATTTTATTCAGATTTCATTTTTATAACTAATAGTTTTTTGTTTAGGATCTCAGTTATAGTACCATATTATCATATAACAATTTCTTCGGCTGTCCTTGGTGGTTTCTTAGACTTCTCTTGATTTTGATGAACTTCACAGTTTTAATGAGTACTCCTAAAATATCCTGTAAAAAGTTTTGTTCCTGGAGACTTGTCTGATTCATTTTTACTGACCAGATTAGTGTTTTTGAGAAGACAACCTCGTACGTGAAGTGTCATTCTCATCACATTATATCAAAGTATACTATCAATGTATTTTATCACTATTGGTATTAATCTTGATTACTCAGCTTTAGGCTTGATTGTTAGGCTTCTCTACTGTATTGTTTTGTCTCCTTAAGGACAGAGTATTACATAAATTATTTTGAACAGAAATTTTATTCCATCCATTATGTATTTATTCTGTTCATTTTGGGCTGGAAATTTAGCTCAGCAGCATAAGTGCTTGCCTAGCAAGCACAAGGTGGTGAGTTTGATCCCCAGTTAAAAAAAAAAAAAGAGCATATATTCTATTCATCTTGAATATTTTTTACCTAGTTTAGAATAATCGATTTGTTCTGAAGATCATTTGATGCTATGGTTGGATAAATGAATTTGAAGTCAAGATCTGGATACTAAACATGGTTATTATTACTGGGCTTTCATAATGTCTAGACTCTCACAGCTGACAAAACAAAGGTATTGGGAACACACATACAACATACTAACATGCATATATTTCTCCCTATCTATAGCCATATGCATATGAAACTAAATATGAGTTCATACGGTCTTCACTTTAATCCATTAACACATGAAATATTCTAACCTTCTGTTGTTTATTTGTGACTGCTTACTGGACACTAAGATACTAAGTCCTCACCATCTTTCAGCTGTATGCTTTGTTGGTCTATTCTGGTATTCACATGCAGTTGTTAATGACATAAACCTTGGTGTTCCTGCGAAATGCTTCTTAAGGCAAAGCACAAGTCATATGAGTTAGTTTGCTTTGATTCTATGGACTCTATAGTGATTTTGAAAGGTACTAAAATTAGCATCTCATCGTCCCAGTCTTTTCAGTAAGAATACTTCATAAAATTTTAATGTATTTATATTCATTAGCATATTTCATCCAGTGATCATCTGACCTTATACCATAAAGCTTACTCTTTGTGTGGTAATATTCTACAGATTTTAACAGATGCTTGCTCTCTTATGCCCCTCATTTCAATATCATACACAATAGTTTCATCATCCTAAAAATAACCCTCTATCACTTATAAAAGAATCTCCCTTTCCCAAGTCCATGTTAGCTACTGATCTGCTTTAATTTTACCCTTTTCATAAATGTCATGTAATTGGATGACACAATTTGTAGTACTGTGTTAGAGATGTAGTTAGTTTCAAGTTTTAATCTCTAACTCCTGTTTTACAGGAAATTGAGTTTTGTGTATTAGCCTCCCTTATTCAAAGACCTTGCTATATAATCCCTTACTTGTTATAGAATATTTTTTTAATTCTTTTATGAGTTAATTCTTGTTAATCCCTTTGTTAAATCTATTATGATGCTAGGTAAAAGAGATTTCTTTATGTTCTTAATCATTGTGATGAATTCTCTTCTACTTCTTTTCTGAAAATTTTTGAATAATCAGTGTTAAATATTCTAAGTTTTTTCTTTGTCGTCTCCAATGTCCTTTTTTTTCCCTCTCTTGTCTTCTTCAGCTTGCTAATATGGTAGGTTGCTTTGACTGAGTTTGATTTTGAATGCTGAGACAGATTTGCATGCCTGAAATATTTTAATGTATTAAAATGTATTAAAAAACTTTATATTTGGTTTGCTGTATTTTGGTTACAACTTTTGTGTCTCTCTTCTTAATATAGCTCTATACTTTTTCATACTTGTAATATATTTGTTGGTTTTTTGTGTTGGGTACTTCTCACTTCTTAGAATGGATTAGGATGTTCTCCACTGTTCTATTTTCAAAATAAGTTGTGGAGAATCTATATATCATTGCTTCCTCAAATATCTGGTAAACTAATAAGAACATTGAGAACTATTGATTTAGTTTTTGCAAGGTCAGTACATTATTGACTCAATATCTTTACACCATCAAACAAAGTGAATTTTTTTTAACTTACCTGTTTCTCATTGTATGAAATTTGTGCTGTCCTAGAATTGCTTTAGTCTATCTAGAGTATTTAAACTTTTTAAAAGATGTACAGACAAATATGCCATTAATTTTCTTTATTGTTTTTACTTTCAATTTTATTTATATTGATTAAAAATTTTCTCTCACTTTTTTTCTGGCTTTGGATTTAACTTGCTCTTCTGATTCTATTTTGTCATTGTGAAAGTTTAAATTATTCATTTTATACCATTCTTTCATTCTAATACATGTGTTTACTGCTATATAATAAATTTCTACCCAAGCACTGCTTTAATCACCTCTCACAAATTGGATGACATATTTTAATCTTTTAGTTAAAAATAATTTTGAATATATACTATGACTTCTTTCCTGATTCATATTGTATTTAATATATTTTTGAGATTTGGAAATTTTCTGTCTTGCTATTGTCAATTTTTAACTCAATTTCATTACAACCTGAGAATTTACTTTGCACTATTCCCATTATTTTATGTTTACTAAGCCATGTTTTATGGCCCAAAGTCATGAGAAGAATATATATCCTATTTTTTCTAGTTACTCAGCTCAAATCCTTCAATAAGATTTCCTGTAAAATATTATTTTATTTGGATTCAGTCCTTTTTTTTCTCAGTCATATAAGGCCATGGTGACATGAGGTAGCTATTAGTAGACTGCAGAGTTTTGGAAGGAAAGCCTTCTCAGGCAGTTTGTGGAAAAACAAGTCTGCATTATTTCCAATGCTTTTACACAAATGCCTTGTATTTGATTTAAACACAAAAGAAAATAATGTAAAGAAGTTAGTATCTTATAATAAAAATGAGTTGTTATTTAACATGCTAGGATTCAAAATTCCTACCTATTTCCATTTTCTCATATGAAGTTTTAAAATTGATAGAATCAACTTTTCTAGTCATGGTCTCACTATATAGTTCAGCTGTCCTTAAACTCTCTATATGGCCCACGCTGGTCTAGAACTCATAGCATAGTGCATGCCTGAGTCAACATTTATGTCATGCTAATTTCCTACTTACATAAGTTAAGCATGAAATGATCGCACTATTGCTAATCAGAACAGCCGAGTATTGATTAGCAAATATTCCTTAATTGCTCCTAAAAGGTCTGAGAACAATAAGCTTCATAATAAGACCCAGAAAATGGGGAAAACTTTAAACCATATTATATGGCCGTAAAGTTTTGGGAAAATGAAGGCAGAGAAAAGAGTTAAGAAGGATCTCCCACCTCCTAGAATCATTTAAAGATTAGAGTCCAGGGACATGGGGTCCACTGACAATCTTGAGAGTGGTAGTGAATCAGGGCAAAGCACCTCTCAGGTCTGTCTTCATGGCTGAGGGCAAATGGATATTGAGGCACTGAATGCTGATACACGGAGTAGATGGCCTAGGTATTTGAGGAAGGAATTCCTGGACTCCTTGAATCCTCTTATAATGCAATTTTTATAATCCTAAAATTGCCTTTTCAGGGAAACAAATGGGGCTTACAGTAGATAAATAAAGGATAAAGCCAGTTTTCAAATTCAGCTGTGAATCTGGACTTCAGATTATTGCATATTCTTGTGGTGGTTCCCCTACATCCAGAATGGGATTTGCTTATCCTCTAGGATTTAAGATTCAAATGTGTGCCAAGTCTTTGCAGCTCTTTAAAACAGCCCTTTTATGTCTATATTTGCTAAACTTGTGATTCTATTAGGGCCCCTTCCTTTTGCATTGGGGATTAAGTTTGCAATGATGGCTCCAACATTAAGTTTCCAGAGGACATTAGTTTTTAGAGGACATGTTCAAATCAGTAATCTCTAAGAGTTAATTATATCTCAAAAATTAAGCAAACATACCATATTCTTTGCCTTTTTCTTTCCTTTTATCCTTTACAATTAAGTGCTGAAAATATTCTGTTTTATGCCATATTCAAAATGTTCATCATATGGCACTAGCATCATGAATATTATATACTAAAGAGGAGAAACACAATAAATATTTAAAAGTGAATGTATGAAGTAATTTAAAATTAATTTAAAATAGTACTGAATTTCATGAAAAAAAAGTTAATGAAATAACAGTTGCACACAAACCTTAATGAAAAGAGATGGGTAGCCATGTAATGAGACCTATAATGCAGATCATTATAGCATGGGGATTAACAAAAGAACATTTCTGAAGTGAGCACAGAGGTGCTGCATTTTGGTAACAAAGTGATCCCAGTATCACATCACAGTGAAATATGAAGTCAAAGTAGAATCCAGAAAACAGACTTGGTAGACATTTGTAGAATGTGGTGTTATCTATAAAGTTATTGTCTTAGTGACAAACTAAGGCTCCAACCTAGTTTAGGTGGGAAGTAGTGAACGATGAATAAGAAGCAATAATACAGCAGAAAAGCTGTTGACAGAAGAGCAGTAAAGTGAGCAGGAAATAGAAGAAGCAGTTGCTTGTAGGAAAGTGTGGCATTTGGATAAGCTATGGGTGATAATGAAATGTAGAAATTGATCATGAAGACAAATGCAAATTAGGAATTAAGATAGAAAAAATTATTGTTAATGAGAAAATAAAAAATACTGAGGGCAATATGTCAGGTGGGGCACATGTGCCACTGTGCTAATGGACACAATGACAAAATACCTAAACTGTTATAATTATCTATATTTCATCAAAATTCTTCTTAAATGGAAATCAGAATATACTTTGAGACATTGCCTTTTCTTTGATGTACTCTTTATACTCTTTCTTATTTTTCTTGCCAGTTCCATTTCTTTCTTTGTGATTTATTTGCAGCATTTAAGTAAAAGATAGATGGAAACTAGGAAATCATAAATTTAAAACACAAAGTTACTGAAGTTTATTTTACAGTTTTGTTTGTGTCCTTTTAGCATAGTGCCTAATACCTCATATTTGCTAAATAAATATGTGTAGTATCAAATGAAATTTTGGAACCATTTTAATGAAATAATATTTTATATCATTAAGTCAATTATTAAACTTTTCATAAATGGTGTATACGTCTATATTTTAATTCTTCAAACATTAAAGTGTCTCCTCTTCATTACTTCTGAAAGTTATTGACAGAGGTCATACATATAAACCAAATAATTAGGCTTAGCATTCTGGAAAGATGATACTTGGTACTTGCTACAGATTGTTGATATTTCCCTTTAAATTTTTATGTTGAACTTATCTAATATGATGATTTGGAAGCAGGGCCTTTGGAAGGTAATTAAGTCATGAGAGTGGACCACTTATGAATGAGATTGATCCTCTTACAAAAAGAGCAAGCTAGCTCTTTTTTCAGTAGATAAACTACAAAGAGCAGACTGCATCCTGCACCAGAACCTGACCATACTGGCACCATAATTTTGAATTTCTACCCTCCTGTGAAGAACATACTCCTATTGTATATATGTCACTCAGTTTATGCTAATTTTTTATAGCAGCTAAAACTAAGACAGTGCTAAATAAAACAGCAAGATTCTTCCTCAATTCCTTCTTTTTTATTCTTGTTAGTTTTCTCTCCATCCTCACAAGTAGTTTTGAGAGTCTCAATAGAACTTTGCTGACTAAGATCTTGTCCTACTTTGGCAAATCTGTTCATTCTCTGTCACAGTAGAGGGCGATTAATGAGCTAACATTAGTAGTTTGAGTTCTGTGTATAATCTGCAAACTGTTATTCTGTTGTGACATTTTTTTAAGGACCATTATCCTACTTTACTGTATTTTGGGTCTAGCAAAGAAATGGAAAAGTATATCTCTGAGAAGCCAAGCTTCAGTGGAGTACAGGAATTAAACAAAAACAACTATATCTGAGCCTTTATTTTTAATATACTCCTGTCTTCTTTTCATGTTTTTCTTTTATATTTTATTTATATAGAAATTTACTTATATAGAAATAAGGAGGATGAAATACAGACCATCTTTCAATGGAAACAGTCAATGTTAACTTTTACTGAAGGGAACATTCATTTGGAAGTAATTTAGAATTCTTTAACATTCTCCAGGTCTCATTTTTATTCTAAAGGCTAGTTATCAAACATAAAAATGTAAAATGCTAGGCTTTCTAGCATGGTGTGGTTTCTGAATTTAGGATATTCTTCAGATCTCAGTTTCTAAGTTCTCCATCAAATGCAATTGTTGAGTAAATCACTGACCCTTGAACTCTACTTTGAGAAAAGTTTCATTTAGAAGGCAGTGGTGTCCTGCAGCTATTTTACGTGCTCCAGTGCTGGTGGGCAGATGGCTGGTTTCTCACTGTGTCCTCATTTCAACTCTCTCTAGCTTGCTCCTTTTCCTTTTTGCCTCCCTTTCCTTGTAACTCTCTGCTGGTGATAATAGTAGAGGCTTTTTACTCTGGGCTCAGGTTTTACTTCTAACTGTAGACCCTCTCTTCACTTATGAAAACCCAAATAGTTTAAACTAAAAACTGTATCAGTAACTGCCCTTGCTGAATGTGCACTGCATGCTATTTAAAAGGTAATAAGAAGATGACAAGATGGCTGTTCAGTGAGCAACAAAATACAAAACCTCCCAGGAGAAGCAACTCATTTGCCAGAATAAAACACCCTGGAGAGACCCAGACAAAGAGAGATGGATCTTCGTGACACAGGAAGAAATTAAAATGTAAAAAAGCTCGTCAAACATGTCGGGACTACAACTTGGAACACCTAAAAATTGGGAAACAGCATTTTCGCCATGACCCGCCAAGTTTGCGCCGGCCTGAATTTGTGCCGGCTTAAATCCGCGCAGGCCGGCAGAGCCGCCCAAACTCGTACCCACCGCCACTCACAGGAAGCACAGCAGCACTGAAGTTGGGGGTTGGTGAGCCCAACAGAGAGCGGAGCCTTGAAGGGACCTTCATTAATCCACAGTCAGTGCTGGGAATGAGACCACACATGGGAAGGGCTCAACCAAATGGGCTACATTTTGGAATCGGGCAGGAGGAGCCTGAAATGGGAGTCACAGTGACTTCAGTCGGTTGCTCCCTCCTCAGAGCAGATTCGTGGGATTTGCTTGGACTGGGCCACGCCCCTAGCCAGGACCCAATGAGCCTTCCCAAATCGATTCCCTGCACCTAGCATGCACTAACCAGGTGAAGGCCCCTGAAGTTTGGCTGGCCTGGTGGGGAGGGGCAGGCATATGCAGCCACTGCTTACATCTCAGTGACAAGAACAGGCAGGAGAGGGTGGAGGTCCCTTGCCAGCATGCTTCAGAGGAAATGTGGCCAACAGGGAAGGGGGCTGGGACCTGCACTGTGTGAAGAAAGCCAGGGCCATGACAGGAGAGAGAGGCAGGAGGAGGCCCCCAGCCCAGAACCCTGAGAGCACTGATCCAGTGGAAGGAAAAAAAGGGAGACTGAGGGCAGCAAACACGCAACATCAGACATGGCTTCAGTGGACATTAAGAGATATCTTTAGGACCTTGTAGATGAGCTCAAAACTGAAATATTAAATCAAGTAAAGCAGAATATGAGGAGAGTAATAAAAGAAATGCTCTCAGGAAGCATCTCTCAGGATGATACAGATGGAAGAAGGGAGGAACACAAAAAAAGGAGAGAAATATTCGATAAAGAATATAAAGAAAATATAGAATACATGAAGCAGATTCAAAGAGACTACCAGGAAATTAAAAACTTCATTGAAAGCTGGCAAAACTCCTTAAAAGAAACTAAAGATAGACCATCAAAACTTGAAGACAAGTTTGCAGTGTGTCATCATGAAAGGAAAGATCTCTTAAAAATAACAAGGAAACAGGCAGTAACAATACAAAGGCTAGAAGATGACAAGAGAATCTGCAATTTAAGAATAAGAAATGTGAATGAAGAAGCAGGAATACATACAGGCAAATTACAAAAGCTATTCACAGAAATAATTAAAGAAAACTTCCCAAGCATGGGAAAAGAAAATGATATTCAGTTGTGTGAGGCATACAGAACTCCAGCCACCTACAATCAAAACAGACATATAATAATCAAGACATTAGAAATTCAATATAAAAACAGAATATTAAAAGCCATCAGAGAAAAGAAACAGATTACCTATAAAGGTAAGCACATCAGAATCATGGCTGACTTCTCGACACAGACCATCAGATCAAGAAGAGTTTAGAGCAAAGTATTCCAAGCCCTGAAAGAAAATAACCTCTAGCCTGGATTGATGTACCCTGCAAAACTGTCACTAGAAATTAATGGAGAAACAAGATGCTTCCATGACAAAGAGGAACTGGGGAAGTTTGTGACCACCAATCCAACCCTACAGAAATTACTGAAGGACAGTCTAGAGAGAGAGAAAAAAAAATGCCAGGATTTTAGGAACAGTGGCAGAAAGGCCTCAATGAGTGGGGCAGGCAATAGAATGAAGGAGAAAACTAGACAAACAAAGGCAGAAAAATAGCATAGAAGAATGAGGCAGAGAAGGATAACTAGAATCTCTAACATAGATGGCCTTGATACACTATATTGTTAATTGTGCACCAGGTTTTAAAACCCACATTACTCATACTACTCTGCTTAGATGTATTATATTTTGTTCCAGTCATTCTGTCTGTACTAGATTTGAGGGCATAAACAGCAATCCCAAAAATAACAGGATATAGTATTGTAATCATCCTTAATTTCCTATTAACTTAATCTAAAGCTCTGTAAAACCTACACTGTTTTACCATGACTGATTGTAATCGAATCTGGTTTGTTAGATTGCTGTTTTGTATTGATAGATTTTATTCAAAGCTGTTATGATTGATAGTATCAAGTCTGAGAGTATGGGCAACTGCACTTAAGATGACAAGATCCACTAGAATATCCACTATGGTTTGATGATTACCTACCTGCCTTTGAAGTTTTATACTGTCTATGTTTTATTTTTACTAATATTGTTATTTACTGCTATACTCAATTATACTGCTATATTCAATTATGCCTGATGATATAGACATTCTATTGAAGATAATAAGAAACAACACAGTAATCATTGTAGATCACCTTGTACTGTGGTTTTATACGACTTTTTGGTTTCATGTTTTTATAGGAATTTGTTTTGTTTTGTCTTGCT